>CM042895.1:10445000-10805000 GCA_023653625.1 Triadica sebifera
ATTGCTAGCACTTTAAATTTCTGTCATTCCATCTTCTTGAAAGTTTTTTTCTTCTTCTTTCACATGGATACTCTTAGAGACAATTCTAATTTTAAATTGTTGTAATTTGTTACAACCCAATAAAAAATGATAAGCTCACAATTTGGAAGATCAAGAAGATAATTAACTTTTCCATTGAATAGTTCAATCCGATTTTAAATTATATAAGAAATTTAATGAGTTTGTATTTAATTAAATGCATATTCAAAATCTAATAATATATATACTTTAAAATTAAATAGTCACAAATATAATTGATTATATATTTCATAAACTTATATATTTATATACTTTTAAAATTATATATATATATATATATATTAAATTAAATAATCACAAATATATATACTTATACTTTTGAGTTTATATACTTAATAATTTAAATTTTAAATATTACTATATATATATATATATATATTATCAAAACAATCATATTATATTAAATTTATATAGTAATCTAAATTATATTAATAAATAATATATAATTAATATACTTAATAAACTTATATAATTATATACTTTATAATTAATGTAGACACTATAGTCATATATATATTTTAAATATTCACAAACTTATATACTTATATTTTATAATTAAATATTTTAATTTATAAACATTATATATAAGAAAATATTGCATTTTTGAATTTTAATTTAATGCTTTAAAGAAAATACACTCATAAATTTTTTTACTCCTTAAAGATTGATTGTTTATTAGGAGTATTTTTATGTGATAGTTGTGAATTTTTTATAATACTATTAAATATCAATTTTATATTTTATACATTTTTTATTTAGTTCAAAAATATCTAAATACTGAATTGTTTTATATTATATTATTTAGTACTGAAAGAACTGAAAAACAATACTAAATTGTCTTGAATTTTCAAGACAATATAATACGAAATTTTTTTCTTTTCAATACAATATAAAACTTGAATTTATAGATTTCTGAATTTTTAAAACAATACTGAGAATTTTTCAATTTCCGAATTGGACCGGATGCTAAACCTCTAATTATGACATTTTTTTTTCAATTTCTGAGTTATTCCTTCTATTTGAATATAGAAAGTGGGACTTCCATTTTGATTTACAAATAAGTAATATATTATTATTATTATTAGCAAATAATTATTTGGTTTCAGTATTTTGCAATCGTTGTAATTTGGTCTCTAAAATTTTTATTTTATATATTTAACTCTTAAACTCTTATTTTAATTTTTGATAAATAATGTTAATATAATTTGATTAAAAATAAAAAAAATTATATTAAAAGACAAATTTATCAGTAGAACTAAAAAAATTAATCAAGATTATATATATATTAGAAATGTTTGCGTTGGGTTTTATTATTTTATTTAACAAAATAAAACTTCATTTGTGATTAATTATCATCTGATCATAAAAATAGGTCTTATTTTCTTGAGATGATAAAAAGTAAAAATAATAATGTTCAATTAAAATAAGCAAAATGTAATCAAATTGCAGTCGACAAAACGTAAAGGCAGGATGTGAGATATTGAAGGAAATTAAACAATCTACACTGGAGATGTATTATTTAACATCCTCCAATTCTCACATACTGCTCAGACATATAGTTGCAGGGGGTTAAAATAGACACAAATCTGTGAAGGTTGGACATGAAATATTGGAGGAAACTAAAGAGATAGTAAAAGAAAATGCCAATTTTCACGTACGACATCTACAAGAAGAGACTCTTACCTCTCCTCTCTTTGCCTTTGGCAAAGTGTTTCTTGGTGCATCAAACCAGCAACAGCCAAGTATTTATAGACAATTTAAGAGCAGCAACACAATATTTTCATGAAAATAATGCACAATCTTTAAGAAATGCGTTGTTGGCATTATCATAGATAGTTACAAGTGTCAGAAACTGAGGACCAAAGGAATTTTTAACTCTCTGAAAAGCCAAATTAGCATGTCCATGCAGTTACAAGGTTCTCTCTCTCTCTTACAAGTTAGATATCTGTGCTGACAAGAAAGCACATGAACAATTCCTAACTGCCTATTCCTGATACTCAAAAAAGTACAAACTCAGAGATCTTGACCAGCAAAACTGCAAAATCTCTGAGAGTTAGCAACTCTCTCTCTTTCTCAACATGGTTAACATCCAACAACAAACGAAGGTATGAAAAGAGTAAAAAAGAAAATGAATGAATAAAAAAGGATGAGGCACTTACACATCCTCTCAACAATTTGTTGGCAAATTCGTAATTTAAAATAAAATGTCACTAAGTATAGTAGGGATGCAATTTCAATCACTAATCCCTATGCATGTGCATATATATGGCATCCAGTAGGTTGGTGTGAGGATAAAATTCTTACTTTATAGTAGTTAGAAAAAATAATTTACAAATTTAGTGTAAAATTTTTAAAAAAATTATATTTAAGATTGTTGTGAAAGTATTTATGATTTTGGGTAAAAATGTTGACTCGTCAGAATAAGAATTGTCCGCCACTTTAAGTAGTGCATAAAATTTATGCGTCATTTGAAGTAGCACGCATTTTGTGCCACTTCAATTTTTTTTTAGTTCTTTCAATTTATCGTATGAAGTGGCCGCAAACCACGCCATCTCAAGCCATGGAGTCCCTCTCTGTCTAACTCTGAGTCAAATTCCTCTTCCCAACTTCTCGGTAAGCTATTCTTCTCTCTCTCACAACTCTGTTTTGTAATTCAATCTAATTAGTTGTTATAATCTAACGGTAATGGTGTTGTTGGTTCTTGAAAGTCAGGATGACTGCAGAGGGAAGGTTTCGTATCGTGAGGAGCATTGGTGAAGAGTGTACATAAGAAGAAAAACTTTTCAATCTTCTTTCTAAAAAGTCCCAACTCATTTGCTATGATGGCTTCGAGCCTTCTGGGAGAATGCACATTGCCCAGGTAACTTTTTTTTTTCTTTTTCCTCATGTTTTTTTTTACTGAATGTTGTATGATTATACTCCAAAGCTGTTGTTGTAATTGTCACAATTATTATTACATTTCATACTTGTCTTGTTAAATATTTGGTTGTACTGGGATATTTTAATTCACTTGCTATTTTATTCCATGCATTTGCCTTGGCCTTATTAAGGCATTACACTTATGCTTATTTTGTTTTGCTTTTGTGATTTTATTGGTATACAAGGAGTTAGAAGACAATAAATGTGTTGCCTTCTGCTAGTTGAAATTTTTGCTTTTTTCTGAAAACACTAAAATCATTTTGAATTTTGCATTTTTGTTTTCTCCTTTTAGATGTTGGCAGATAATGGGTCGTAGTGAGCAAGTCGAGCTGTCTACAGCCCAAATTCTGTATCCATGAATGCACTGTGCATGAGGGGAGACTGCAAAGCTGGGAGAAGGCTAGCTATGCACCAGTTGGATTGGCACACAGCCCGTTGTGTGCCAGGTCAACTTATGCACAGAAATAGTGTGTCAATTCAACTGACACACAACTCTTTTACTGGTCATCCAGACCAATCAACCATCCAAAATCACCCTAAATCTAGATCTTTTTAAGTTCTATTCTAAAATTGTAAATTATTTTTTAAACTATCATAAACTAAGAATTTCCCATTAGTGTGAGTTTGGAACTTGAATGAACAAAAACAATGCCCAGAAATCTCCTCCGTCATGCTAAAATCAAGGACTGTCTCTGATATCTCGTTTACCACATTATACCCCAACAAAGACTAGAGAGAATTTTTTAGGACAACATTACTGCCGTCTCTTCATCCTGAAAATTAATTGGCCAATAGAATATAGCCTCTTCAAAATTATTTAACATGGATATGCAGGCATCCACCTTGTTAAAATCTCATCCTCTTGCAAGGAAGCTGAGTGCTAATGTCTGATGTATGCCAAACTTCAAAGATCTGTAAAACTATTTACTTCAAGAAGGCAATCAAGAATCTTATAGTTTGCCTTTCAAAAGACATTCCTGCACAGACAAGTATATGATCCATCAATGTCTTGCATAGGTTCTCAATTAGAACCTAGGGACCTCAAGAATTTACGTGGCTAATAATAAATGAACTAAAATTTGATTCTCGTTGGGATGCATATTTGAAATCAAACTTTGATATTTAGTGCCAAATCATTCATGTAAATAGCACATGTTTTTATGTTATTTTTCTTTTGCTTGTTTTCCTTTCGACTTTTTATCTTGAGCAACAGTTCAACATTGTAGTGGTGGTTGCTGGTTCATAAAGATATGAAGAATGAAGACATGGTGGTTGCCGGTTCGTAAAGATATGAAGAATGAAGACAACACTGAAGTTCTGAGGCAACAGGGGGCAAAAGTCCATTTCTAGGACAAAACCTTCTCATTTGGTGGCAAAATAGTTTAGGAAAATAATGGGCAATGTTTTAGTTACAGTTTATTCCAATTATCACGATTGTTAATGAGCATATTTACCCTCATTGTTCAAAAGGATGCGAGATTCCAGTGAGCAGTTTGAAAACCTAAAGCTTCAGCCTATTACTGTTGCCAGTTCCATAGTTCTATCCAACTCTCACATAGTTTATGCTGGCAGCTATAATATTTTATACTGCAAGAAATCGACTCAACCAACAAATCAAATAATAATTCTAATTCACATTATTACTTCCAGATTACCTTCTCAGGCATTCAGAAAGAGCAGTAACAGATCCAACTTTACAAAGTGGAACATTTACACCATCGTTGTTCTACTTGGATGGAAATTGCACTACGGTTGAATGATGATTTGACTGAACTTGGACCACTATTTTAAAAATGGCCTACTAACAGATGCAAACAAACAAAAATACAATAGTAATAAAAGACAAACCAAAATGATTTAAAGGGAAAAAACATAGGTCACCAGTTAGACAACGAACCAACCAACTAATTATATTTAACTTAGAAAAAAATGTCCTCTCTAGCTTCCTCTCCCCTTTTTTCAATGTACAAAAGGAAAAAAAAAAAAGAAACTGGTAATTGAACTATAAGGGCAAGTTCACCTTGATCACTGATTTGATATGTTCTTACATTACTGATCTCTGTTTTCATCTATAATGTAGTCATTTGTTGACAACCTGGAGAGCAACCTCACCTTAAAACTGATTTCAGTGAGCAGCCTCACCTAAAAATTGACTCAGGGTAGCAACTTCTACTAAAATGGAGGGATACATGCCTATTGCTGCCACTTTAATTTTCAAGTGAAGCAACCCAAGCAAGATCATCCCAACGTTAAGTGACCAATCAGAATTGATGCATTTTACCCATCAAACATTTATCAACATTTTCTATTTATGTGATAATGTTATAAATCAAATTTTTTTTGTCATAAATCCAAATTTAGAGGAAAAGATTGTTCAATACAAAGCAAAACTTCTGTAAAGAATATCAACAAAACTAAATTTATTGAATAAGTGACTCCTAAATGTATGAGCTAGGAAAGTGTTGCACTTTCTAAAAGCATATTGTAGCACGTGAACATTCATAAATTACTTTACCAATTTGGGATGCTCAACCTAATAACTAAATTACCAGGAAACTCTAACTTAAATCTCTCTTAACGTATACATATAAGTTGCAGGTGACAGATCATCGAGATAACATCCTGCACCAGTAAGGGACATCTAAATAGTTTAAATGGTCCTTTCATAGAGAAGATTATTCATCACAAAAAAGAGGGACGCTTAGAAAATAAAGGAATACTCAAAAACATACATATGCATAATTCTTCAAGAGAACTACATAAGAATAGAATTTGAAAAGAATACTCTAGGGTAAGCTGTCTAATTGTCTCCTAACTTCTTAGAGTGTCTTCCAGGATAAAGTCAGCTGAAGAAAATTAAATTTTCATTATGTTTTTTTCACTTTCTTTTTGTATTGAATTTACTGTGATGTAAAGAAGTACTTTGAGAATAGATATATCATGTAAATGTATACATTTCAAGGAAAACGTATATATAAATAGAAGCTGTTATTTATTTTATATCACAAAACTAAAGCTCAAAGAAATTTTTATAACGAAAAATTTACTTTTTTGCTTGTTGGCCGCCTTAAAAAGTCAGAGCTCCCAAAAATGCAAGAAGAAACCACTACCCGACAGGTACTCATGTATGCCTTGTCTTTTTCATCCAACTCAAATCCAGTGCTTGGAAATCCTGAGGGTCCCTTAACAAAACCACAATGAAGTGTTGGATTTCTAGCATAGAAAGATTTCTCCCTTTCCTGAAGTGTCTGATATCCTCCAAATCTAGGTTGAAATAAATTTGTAGTCAAAGGTTTCTCCTCCGTGGCCACATAATCAAGAGAAAATTGTGTGAAATTTCTTATATCTTGGGGCTCAGTGAGATAATCAACTGAGTTTGCAAACCCAACTTCACAAGGAGAATCTGAAAGATCAACGAAGATTATGTAAAAAATAATGCTGATTTGACAAAATATGTTGGGTCTGTAAGAAACTAATTCTTCAACAGTGAGCAATATGAGCTTTAATACTATTTATGACAGATATGGAAACAAATAATTTAAGGTAATAGAAATCAATGATTAAGCTCAAATCACTAACAAACTCAACTAGTCTCAAAATTAATATTTTTAACAATAATGGAATAAAAATGAAAATAACTAAACACAAAGAAATTATGGAAAACAGCATCAAAAAGAAAAATAAAAAAGAAATTATGGGAAACAAGCAAAGTTCTCTTACGTTTACGAGACTTGCTTCTTGGTGTTTTTATCAGAGCATTAAATCCAGAATATTTTTGCTTCGCTCCATTTGAAGATGGGATACTGCTTGGAGTATTTTTCCTATTATCAGCAACATCTAATTTCTGCAAAGATGATATGCCACCATCCAAATTTTCCAAATTACCTATAAAAACAATAACAGTAATTACAAATAATCAAGCGTTTATTTATGAAATTCTAAAAAAAAAAAACCAAAATAATTAAGACAATTTGTAGCAGATGGCTAACCAGGAAGTTGCAATTTGAGACCAAAGACGGCAAGAGAAATCAAGAAGAGAGCAGAAAGCAGCAATACCCAAAATAAGAAACTGGGTTTAGGAATGCGAGCGAACCTCCGGCCACGGCGAACGATCCGGAAACTATGGCCGGTTCGACCTACAGAATTGAAAACAACACCGAAAATGCATCTTCTGTCCGACAACCAGTCTCCGTTGTATTTATTAACAACCATTGGAGCATATGAGAGCGAAACCCACAAGAGAAACACCCCACATCATCCTCTGCCTCCATTATTCATATCCATTATTAATAAAAAAAAAAAATCAATTCAATTACATTGGGGAAACAAAATGCTAGTCAAAAATTGCCAAGAGAAATCGCAACAGAGAATACTTACAACCTGAAGGAATATCTCAGCGAAAAAATGTCGCTAAGCGGGAAATCGAATTCGGATGATCCATAAAGTTAACGACTTTACTTAGGCGGACAAAAGTTGTTAGTTCCTGGCTTCGTGCTAATACTAAATACTAGTGTCCTAAAAAGAAATGATTTTGACGCTATTTTTTCAATATTTCTTTTTCTAAGATTAAAAAAAAAAAACACCGAAACATCTGGTTGATACATGGCATTTTGAAGAGAAGATTCTAATTTTTAGAAGATCTCAATAGAAAAATAATAATTCTTCTTCTTCTTCTTATTATTATTACTTTAAAAAATAAACTTATTATATCAAAGTTATAGTCTTTCTAGCTGTTATGTATTAGCTTTTTATATTAAAAAGATGGTTAATTCTAAAGGGCACGAGTTTATCAATAAATAGTTAAAAATTAATATATTAGCTATTATTTAAAAATATGTAAGAGTAATAGCAATACTATTTTTCAATACTCTTTTCTCTATTAGTTTACTATTTTCTCTATTAGTTTACTATTTTAATAGTTAAAATTAAACATAATAATTTTTTTTATAATAATGATTAAAATATTATAATCTAATTTTTTATTTATTATTTTATTTCCTCTCTTCTTTTGTTTATAGCTGACACTACTATTTATTCTTTTTTTTAACTTTTTATTATAATTTAAAAAATATATAGAAAAAATTATGAAAAAATTTTGGATTGATTTTTATACTAAGAACAAAAATTATTAATAAAATAAAAATAGAATAAATGATGAAGCAAAATTTTTTTGATAATTAAGATAATATTAATTTTGTCTTTAAGGAAATAAAAAACTGCAAAAAATTTATATAACCAAATTTCTCTTCATTTTAGATTTTTCATTCCTCAAATTATTTTTTTATATATTTTATTTCGTTTCTTTTCATGATTTTTTCTTTTTTTAAATTTTTTATTACTTAAATTATTTTATTTTTTCTATATATTTTTTTTCTCTTTATGATTTTAGTTTTCTTTTATTTTCTCTTTTTGTTGATTTTGGAATTATTTTTCATGCACACTATTTTTTTAGAAAATTGTATTGTATAAGTTTTAATACAAAAGTCATAAAAAAAAAAGTATTTTGCACTTTGATATATGGTTTATGAACTGATTTTGATTTAATTTTTTAAAATTAAAATTATTATTTGTAATATCAAATAAATAGTAAGTATAAGACTATTGTATAAAATATCATTTGCATTCTAAAAAATCAGTTAAAAATATATTTTATTTTTTTTAGTTTTTTAAATTTTAATAAAAAAATGTAAAAAGGAGAATGATAAATAAAAAGTGATATGAGATATAAGGAAAAAGATAATAGAAAATGATAAATAAAAAATATATTTTAATATTTTAATCATTATTATGAGAGAAAAATAAAATCACCGTATTTAATCTTATTTAAAAAAATATGTAATAATTGTTTATTGAAAATAGTAGACCAATAAATAAGAGAGTGTTGAAAAAGAGTGTTATTAGTATTTTTCAATATATAATTATTAACTAATTAAAGTGGATTTATAACAAATAGACTTAAATGTTATATTTATGATTTAACCTTATATTTAGAATTTAATGTTTAAATTGTATAGTTTTCATTTAAATAAGTGACTTATATTTTTTGTTTACAAATTCATTCATTATATAAATTTTAATTTTTAAATCTAAAAAAATTCATATTTCACAAGATAAAGGTAATAAATATTATGTTTTTATTTGAACTTATAATTTAATTCATCATATAAATTTTGTTTTTAAATCTAAAAAAAATTAGATTTTGTATGTTATTGTCTTTATTTAATTTTTAAAAATTTAATCATTAAAAATCTGGACCTCTCTCTATGATTTTTTTTTCTTTTTAATTTTCTCTCCACATATTATGGAATGATATATATATATATATATATATATATTAAAATGTTCCTTTATTCAAGCATTAAGAGTTAGAAAATTTTTATTTTCATCAATATAATTTCTTTTATTAGATATATGATTTAAATATCAAGAATTCCATTTTTTAATATATATGACATATAAGAAATTATAAATTTATTCATTTACCGATCAATAACTTGTTTTTATAAAAAAAAATATACAATATATAAAAAGAGAATCTTTTTTTATAAAAAAAAGGTATGATGTGTCTTTTTTTTTATTTTAAGCATAATAAATCTATAATAAAGTGTAATTTTAATTTACATATTCAACTGATATATTCTCCTAAACTGATATATTGTAGTATTAATATAATAGAATGTATATAACATTACAGTAAATCCAATATTTGAGATTCTACAATTTATTCTTTTATTGTTGGAGAAAAAAATTTCATATAATACAATGTTTATATTTATGACTATTAATTTAATAAACAATATAATTAATTAATTAATTTTTAATATATATTTTTTTAAATCAAAGTAGAAAATAATTTTTAAAAAACTAAATTATATTATATAATTATTTCTTAAAAAATTGATAGAAATCAAAATATTTTAAAAATTATTTATTTAAAATTTTTTTATCATAATTTAAAATAAAAATATAAATAATTAAATTCAAATTTATTGGTTATATATATATATTGAATAATATGGATAAATTTAGTCAATATTACCTGTAGAAAATATTATATTAATAAATACTAAATTGATAATCTATTTTAGATTTTTTATTTATATTTTTATTTGTAAATAGTTAGTTAATGATATAAAATAAAATGATCATAATTATCAAATCAAATGAGAAATAACTTATTAAACGAGTTGCAGGTAAAACTATTGAAATTTATTTACAATTTCAACAAATAATTGGTAATTTTATTCAATGGTCAAGATTAAAAATAAATGATCTAATATTTTTAAAGTTTAAAATTTATTTATAAACTATGTGCACTCTAGAAGGCCTCTAAAAAGATATATGATTATACTAATTCACTTATTTATTTATATTTTTAATTAAAGAAAGTGTGCTAATCTATCATGTAATAGCCACAAAAATATATCAAAAGGTAAATGCTCAGAAACAACATGTCATCAAGGGCTAAAATCTAATTAATTATTTACATTTTCATTTTCAATTCTCGAGTTTATTAAGGAAATTCTATTATTGATTTATGATTAAAATAAATTTCAATTAATAACTATAATAAATAATGGTTATTTTCTTATAACTATGATTGATAAATTCCCCTTAGTTGAACTTGGAAGCCAATATGGATTCTCAAAGTCATATTGCCTAACATCATTACATTTCTCTAAAAATCTGCGGCTTCTCAAAGGCCTATTTTTAAAAAAAAAAAATTATTTGTGATTAATTTGAAATTTTAATGGCAATTAGAGAAAAATATTATGGGCGAAATTAAGAATTATTACATCCTTGAGGACCATTTTCGAACCTATGGGTCCTATCCTATCCTATCCTATCCCATATATAAACCATGGTATATCAATGCCGTCATTCACAAAAGAACGACTTGTCGTTGAGGGTAAACACTCCTAGCCTATATCTGTTTATTATCCTGTGGGAGAAGTTAGAACTGCTAAAGACAGCAGACATGGCGACCGAGCTTGAAGAGTTAGTTGATTTTCTGTCTTCTCCTTCTCCGCCAGTAAGTTTCCTCACTCTTTGCTTAATATCTATTTGTTTATAGATAATTCTCTGGCAAATAAATGTAAAATTTACTTAGAAATTCACTACTAGTTAATTCAATTGGCCGTTAAAAATTTTCGAGTTTTTCTGCGGTCCAATTCGATTTCTCATCCTCAAACAAATTATTTTTTATTTTTAGAATTTCTTTCTATCTTAATGGCTTGATTAATGTGTTAGATATGTCATTAATGCTTATATTAGAGATATGGAATGTGTATTGAATTTGAAAGGCATAATTGGCACGATTTGAGTGGTATTGGAATGCCTTCGAATGAAATTTGGGTTGGAAGAATAACTTTCCCAGCAGTGATTCATGGGCATGAACCTCTGCATGGGAAGGGCTGTTCCATCCAGATTCATTCACGGTTTGGAGCTAAACAGAGTTCACGGATGTGAAGGATATGTCACGGCGGTGAAACAACTATAGTGTTGTTCACAAATTGAGATATCCATTCACAGATATGAAACAGTTTGGTTTGGCTTGTTTACGAGCTCGAAGTCTTGAACATATGATCACATCCGTGAATGTTTTGTTTTCAAATGAAAGCATTAATTTCATTCTAAGGCATTCCAATAACACTCAAATCATGCCAATTATGCCTTTCAAGTTCAATACACACTCCATATCTCTAATATAAGCATTAATGTCATATCTAACAGATTAATCAAGCCATTAATCCACTTGATATTATTGCTTAAAGTTCCTTTTTGTTTTTTTCAATTTTTTACCTCATGAAGTTCTCTCTATAACGATTCACATGCTAAGCAGAAAGTATATATTTTTTTGGGCTTGTTTTCCTTGTTAGTTCTGTTGGGGATATAAGAAGGGGATAAGTTTGTATTAATTATGCTTTTTGTCATGCTTATTTGAAGGAATTTATGATGAATTTGTTCTGTTGATGACCTGCATTTTATGGATTCAGGTGCAAAAGGCAGCTGTGGAAATTGTTCGGGACTTAACTGGCTCTGAAGATGGGTTGCTGTCCCTTTCCAAGTATGCTAATAATGTGATTGCCTCATTATCTCGACTTTTAAGCCATAAAAAGGTGCTCTGTTGTACTAGTAATAACATTTGAAGCTATTCTCCATCTTTTAATGTGTTTCTGTTCCATAGAATCAAGAATTGGATTTAGAGGTTCTATAATTGTTATGAGATTTTTAGTGCTTTTGGTAATTTTAGTTAAGAGTATTGCAAAACGAGTTGTATTATTAATCTCTCGTGGTTATCCTTGTGAGTTTTACCAATTTCATCATTTACAATAGGAGGCTTCTGAGCCTGCAGCAGAAGCTTTAGTGAATCTCTCACAGAACTCAAAATTAGCTACAACAATGGTTGAGATAGGGTTGATTCAAAAGGTAATGGATCTATTATATAAGCCAGCCTCTAGCATCACTCAATTGCTTGTAATGCTCCTGGTTAATCTCACTCAGTTGGATGCTGGTATTTCAAGCTTGCTACAGGTGATTTCTGTTAGTTCATGCTATTGCTACCAATGCTCTTTACATTGTGTGCATTTGTATGGGTGTATATAAGCCTTATCTCTGGTCAATTTTATTTATTAAAAGATTTATCGATTATTCCCTTCTTGGTATTTGAAATAAATAGTTTGTTTTTTTTAATCTCTTTCTTTCATTTTGAGGGAAGTAGTAGTACATTAATTTGTTTCTTATACTATGGTGATAATTTTCCCACTTTGCTAGACTGATGATGAGAATATGCAAGGACTGTTTATTATGAAGCTTGTGAGATCGTTCTGCAGATCGTCCAGTGAAAGTAAAGGTTTGTTTTGCTTCTTTGCTATGTGAAAGTTTGTTATGCAAGGACTGTTTGCTTCTTTACTTCTTCTTAAGTTATTCGAATTTCTGTAACAAATTGCCATGTACCCGACCTGCCAAATTAAGTTGTTGTCATACCTCAGTGCACATAGCATTTACGAATGAAGGTAAATTAGTTATCAAAATTTGACATGTTTACTTCATGAAAATAACTTGGGGGGCTTTGGTATTACCATCATCATTGCATGGTGATCTTGGCTTGGTGTTACTCCTCTGTACTTATCCCTCTCTTAAATTGGCTTATGTAAATTTTCTAGTTTTTTATGGTTTTTTATTTTCCTAATATTGGTCTAATATTTGGCGTTATTCATTTTCCAGATGATCCATTTGATCATGTCAGTTCCATTCTTGTAAATATATCACAGAAAGAAGCTGGTAGGAAAATGTTACTGGATCCTAAACGAGGGTTGCTGAAGCAGATCGCCAGACAGTTTGACTCAACTAGTCCATTGCGGAAGAAAGGGGTATGAATAGTTAATTATTCGTAGTTTCAACTTGTTTAGATTACATTCTTGAACACTCTATCTACTATGTGTGAACGGAACAACTGTTCACAGTTGTTGCAGTCTATCATTAATAGAAACTTGTTTCCGTGAGAAAAAAGGTTATAGATGCAGTTGCTGAAACTTGCACATCATATTGAATGTGTTTCTCAACTGTACTTGTGATTTCAATTGTTATGAAGTGCCAACTACGAAATCTATCTGGCTAAAGAAAATTTTTGTGAATCTTTTGTTAATGATATGGGTGTGTGTCTGTACAGTATCTAAACTGACAACATGATGGTAATAATGCGGCTTGCACATTTCTGGTGCTATTTTCTTTTGGTGCTCATTGCTGCTTCTCATGGCATGAAGCTGTCATATAGTGCTAGAACGTTACTTTTCAGAAATTTTCTGAGAGGACATATCCTATAGAACAAATGACCAAAATCTGAATATTAGAGTGTATCACTGTATGGTTTCATGATTTTTGGTTTGACTTGCATGCCTGCTCAATTAGACTTGTCAACAATCTGATGCTTGACTGCACCTGTAAAAGGATGAAACATATCTGTTTTGATTGATAATGCATAAGATATGAAAGGTTTATTCAGGCTGATCCAAAGCAGCCAGGCTCAACAAAATTCTTAAAAAAACCTATAGTTTTTTTTTCTCTTATAAATGAAGATAGTCTGAAGCTTGGCCTGTATATGCAAGAAAAGTTTGTTGCCAAATAATACAAAATGAACAAACTCAAGCTCACTATCCATTGATTAGCTCGGCAGATATCTAATTGGATTATATTTTGATGGCAGGTTTCTGGAACAATTCGCAACTGTTGTTTTGAAGCTGAGAATCAACTACAAGATTTGCTTTTGATATCTGAGTTTCTTTGGCCAGCTCTACTTTTGCCTGTTGCCGGCAACAAGGTTAGACATGACTAATACTTATATTTTAGATGTTTAACATGGGCAAGTAAATTTTAGTCAGATACATGGTATTAGGGCAAATATAACAGACAGAAAAAACCTCTAAAAGGATGAAAGTAAGAAAGATTACTGTAAAAAGACAAGATTAATGTTCAATAGCAGCTGCAAGAAACTAATGCCTTAGGTCAAACTTGAATCTATCAGTTAAATTGGGTATATAAGGATCTTGAAGCACCAACTTTTTCCTACACAATCTCAATTGGCGTTACCAACTGAATGTTAGTATGGCTAACACAATGCTTATAGTTTCCTGGCCACAGGACAATGCAACAGCAATTATCTATATGTTCTCTGCATTGTAACCACACATGATATCAACTGGCTGTCATTAATCCATTTGAGCCACCATTTAAGCCAGCTTTATTAGGGCATCTGCAGCTCTCTAATTTTTTTATGTTGTTTTGCTCTCATGAATAACTTGAATGACACATGGTTCATATTCTGATATTTTTGTTTTCATTTCTTTATTCTGTGCCCATGTCACTTGCACTTTTCCAATGTTTTTCTCACTTTTCTCTCGCTTTTTGTTGTACAGAAATTTATGATCTCGTTTTTACTCTTTCCAGATATACAGTGAACAAGACATATCAAAAATGCCTCTTGAGCTTGGCAGTGCTCTCTCAATTGAGCGTGAACCATGTGATGACCCTGAAATTCGAGTTCAAGCACTGGAGTCCATATACTTGATCACATTGCAGGTAAAATGACTAACATCTCTGTCCCTTTCTTAGTGGAGTGTTGTTAAGTTCATGTAGCGTGAGGTTAATGTCGTGACAAATGTAAAAGAACTCAATAAAATAAAAGAGCTAAAAGATTATAGAAATAATCTGTGGAGTGGTATGTTATGTCTACTTCATTGTAGGTTTTGCATTGAAATAGTTTTGGGGGTTGGTTATCTAAATGCATATTTGCAGACTTGTAACCAATGTGGATTGCTTGTTCATCTTGCCATTTAAGTATGATTTTGGATTCAATTGTCTCGAAATCTGAATGTCAAAGTCAAATCTTATATTTGTGTTCCACATAATGCAATGGACAAGGTTCTAGTTCTGAAATTTTACTTCAACTGTAGGCATTATGCTGCTTACTTGCAGAATATTTATTTTCTTTGTGAAATGCACCTCGCTCATTCTCATTCACTAATGTTGATACTGTTGTGCAACCACAGGAAGCCGGTCTAAGAGCCTTTTGGTCTATCAATGGACCTCAAATACTAAAAGTCGGTTATGAAGATGAGCAGGATCTTAAAGTAATGGAAGCATATGAACGAGTTGGCTCTTTGGTACATAATTTCCATTTTCCAACAGTTAAATTTTGTTAATTACAATCTTCTATTAGATTATTTTACACATCTCTGAGTATAAATTTATTTGCTTTACAGCTGCTTCAAGAAAGTGGGAAAGCAGAGCCCTCATCTTAAATTTCATCCATGATCCTTGAATGTGTTAATTTCATTTTTTCAAGAGGCTCCTGAAGATTTTCTTGTCAAGGTAATAGGAACTCGCAATTTGTTGGAATACAATTTCAGAGGTTTCGAAGCATATGTGATAGAGTTCAGATCGAAATGGAGAAGGAAAGGAGGAATCATAAAAGAGATGAAGAAAGCAAAATCAACAAATCAGGAGGAATGTTTATAGATGTTGCAGTTTTAATAGATTGGTTAAGAAAAAATTTGTAAATTTGCGGGGTACTGGAAAATCACTTTCAGATTTGTAATATGACCATTCAATTGACCCTGACCAACCACTAAAATCCTTGGTTACATGGAATGACATGCTTCGAGTTTGGATTACATAAGTGAAATTGGTTATTAGAGTAAGAACCGGATGTAGCTTTCATTAAAAAAATCAGGGTTAATTTCATCTACTGAATTTTGCTTTATTACGGTAAAATTATAAATTTTTTTCATTTTAAAAAAATTATTGGACTATATTTACATTTTACTAAAATCATTTTTAGCAATTTTTTTGATATAAGTAACAGGAAAGCTAACATGATAGCTGACGGGTCATTGTAAATTTGATGTGGTAGTTAATATGTCACTGGAAATTTGATATGGTAGTTGACGTGTTATCGAAAATTAACTATAAATTATTTTAGTGAAACGAAAATATAGTTTAATAATATTTTTGGAACGAAAAAGTTTTGTGATATTATTGCAATAAAGAAAAAATTCAGTGGCTATAGGTGAAATTAATCCAAAAAATTATTTTATAATCATTATTTGCAAGCTATAATATGTGTTTTGTAACTTTTATTAGACAATGTTTGGTAATATCAAATTATATTATAATATAATTTGATTATAAAAATAATATAATTTAACTAATAATTTGTATTCGATAAAATAGATTATTTGAAAAAAAACTATATTATAATCTCCAAAATAAAATATTAGTAGAAGTACATTTTTTTATAATAAGCTAATAGATTATAATTTTTCTTTCCTTTTTTATCCATATTTTTTTATCATTTTATAATAATTATAAAATTATATATAATGTAATTATAAAATTATTTAAAATGTAAATAATAATAATAATAATATAATGTTATATGATAAAAATATAGTATTTATTATATTAAATTGATATATTTAATATAATTTTTATATTATTTAATATGTATATATATTATATAATTTATTTGTATTTTATATTTAAATAGATTTTATATAATAATTTTAAATAATATAAACATTTTATTTATGTCATTTTCAACTAATTTTACCAAACATTTTTATCTAATTTTACTAAATATTTTTAATTGAATCATTTAAATTATCATCTAAAATATTTTCAAACTACTGAATTATCAATTCGAAATTAAAGTATTAATTAATTTTATTAACAGATCTTTAGTTGTTCAGGAAAAAAAAAAGAAACGAAAATTAATTAAACAGATGTTCAAAAAATTAAAATTATATTTCCTCTTCAGCTTTCTTCTTGGTTTTTCGTCGGACAAATGTTTCGCAGTAAAAAATAAGAAGGGGATTTATTAACAAGTGATCTGGCAAGTTAAACCCTTGAATCCCGTTTTAAAACATTGTTACAATTTAACATTTAAACTTGGCACCAAAAACTTGCTGGCAATTCCAGTAAATACAGTCAGCGCCAAACCTTCAAATTAATTGAAGCAAAACAGAATACCCCGCAGAGACAGCCAGGAGGTTTGCCTAGAAGCAGCCACGGCGAAAGCACTCTGCTGGGCCGACACTGACACTGAGAGACGAAAGCTAGGGGATGCAAATAATCTATGCAGCTTCAACATCTCCTGGGCAACGAAATTCCTGTTTCCCAAATGCATACCTGGGCTTTCTACTCAAATGCTAAATAGAAGCCATTTCCCTTCTCTGATTCCTTCGGTCCCACTATTACAGAGATCAAATCAGTAGCCCAGTAAGTGACAAAATGGATTTATCAGAATTCGCTAAGAAGCTGGTCCTTTCAGAATCCAAGCATCTCCTCCGCAAAGCGGCAGAGCTCCACCGCCTTTGATGTACAGTTCGACTCCTCCATCATCGGAGTTGTAAGTAGTAATTTTATCTTTCAATTCATTTTATCAATCATGCTTTATGAATTTTGTCCTCTTTTTATTGATCCGGGAACTGTTTTGAATTTTATATAGGGAGAGGTTTGTAAGGCTTTGGTCAAACTACACATGTATCAGAAATAAATGACAATGAAAATGAACGGTGCATTTTTTGTTAACAAAAAATTTAGTAGGTAAGATAGTAATTGAAGATTAATTTTGACTATTCATTTAGTAGATAAGACGGTAGGTGAGAATTAATCTTGACCCTCCATTGAGGAGTTATATGCCTATATATAGTATTAATAATTCATTTGTAAGGTATTTTATCTAAAAGTGATAGAGAAGTTTTAGTAAGAGGTTGTGATTGTTTTTAAATATTTTATAAATTTTTCTTTTTTAAATAAAAGATGTGCAGCAGTCCGGAGACGTAAACATAATTAGCTGAATTCCGTTATCCATTTGTTTGTCTTATTATTCTGCATTTTTTTTGCTTCCTTATAAATCTGATTATAGTAAAATTGACGTTATTTCCCTAATCTGCTTATAAATTGCCACCACAAGGTACCTATCTTTGCCACTATCTTTTTCAATTTCGGGATTGATTGTATTTGTTTTTGTGCTTATGGATTATATATAATGAGTGTAGGTTTCAAGTAATTTTCGATAGGCGGGCTGCTATTAGACTGAGTGGAATGTCAGAGAAGGCTTATACTAGATCCTTCAATTTGCTGCAAAACAGACTCGGCGTTAAGTGGGTTTTTGTGTTCTTTTTAAGTTATATTTCTTTATGCAAATCCGATTTATGATTTAGGTGGCGATGAAGGAATCTTGATTGATTTTCTACTGTAGGGTAAAGCAGGATATTAGAGAATTAGGGATTCAGTTCGGGTGTGTTAGACTCAATCCTTTCGTAAAAAATGGCTTATCATTATAAGTTTCTCTTTCCATTTTCATTTGGTTTGTCAACTAAATACATTCTCCTGCTGATATGATATTTTCTATGTGTTTGTAAAAATGCTTGAGTAACACGTCTTATAATTAGTTTATATTTACTAATTTTCACCATCTTAATTATCAACTTTCGGACGTGTAGTTGCCCAGAGTGACCTCTTATGGTCTCAATGATTCCTTTTGTTTATTTACTTGTCAATATATGGGCTTTGATGATGTATATTTTTATATGCATATTGACTAAGAGTTATTGATTTTCAGGTATAAGCAGCGGTTTATTGCATCACTGCCAGCATCAAGGCGACCAACTGCTGATTTCACCCAGCCTGTGTTCACTGCAGTTGCTTTCTGCTTGTGTTCAAAGATACATAAGGTTAAGTTAAATATATCGTCTGTTGGTTGAAGAATCAAATCATTTTTGTGCTTTAGCTTATGCAGTTAATGTTTCTTGTACACAGCTCAAGATAGACAAGCTTCAGTTGATTGAAGTTTGTGGCACCTCTGAATCTGAATACAAGAGTGTAAGAAATCTATTTTTCCTTCATGCACCAATCTTTGATATAGAAAAATACAGTTTTCTTTTATTTTCTTTTTTAATTATTATTTTCCTTTGTTCCTTTTTCATTCCTTGCCCTTTTATTATACTAATTTAGAGCTTTGACATACAGGTCTCTACCTCCATGAAGGACCACTGTCATGATGTTTTTTGGATTTCAAAGGAAAAGAAGGATCCCAAAGAGATCAAGGCAACCGAGGTAATAGCTGATAGAGGGTTAAATATTGTTTATGGTCCTCACTTTTGTTTCCATTGTTTTCTATATTACTGCTAAAATGGGAGTAATTATTTGAATGTTGTTTGTTCTAAAATATCGGCGACTGGTTCAATATTATGAAATTCTTTCCTGAGTTCTGCTTGCAGAACTGCTGGATGTGTTACCTGAGAAAAGAAAATGAGGATGGTGATTACTCATCTGATGATGGAGCAGAGGTACTACTTCGTTTCATGATCTATATATTCTTAGCTTCTAAGATACCTTGATTAAGAGAGTTACATGTTAGATATCTGCCATGTTCTACTATAATGTCATGTTCCCATAGCATTTACATCAGTTTAGTTAGCAGCCTCGGATAAATTCAATAGCGGTTCAATTCTCTGTGATTTCTGAAAATTCCAGTTGCGCTATCAAAGGTCTACTAGTATAAGCTTCATTAGAAACTTGAAAAAGAATAGTTTTGCGTTTGTAATCAGCACAGCTTAACTGGCAGCAATTTCTAATGTGGTTCAAATGACCTGTCAATAATATGATGCATGCCGTGGACTTGAATAGATAGGAAATTACCTTTCCAATGGACTGTCTTGGGCCTCGTTGGTTGAGGCTTACAATTTGGTTCCAGGCTTTAGCGGATATTGGTTTGAGGCCTACAATTTAGTTATAGATGAAAACAGTTGAAACTCATCAACTAATGAGTTTCTGGCAATGGAAACTGGGGCAAGTGCCTTGGCAGTTACAATGTGATATGTTTCCGCAATTGATTATATCATTAGAGAATATTTCTTAACATGATTTGCCAATTCAAACTAAACACACGCTTTGACATGAAAGCTTATGCTCTCCTTTAAAGTTACAAGAAGCATAAAAAATGGAGAAAGTTGCTTATGAGGAATGGAAGTCGTCAGTCATTTCATCCAATGAAAAGAGCAAGGCAAAAAGGTTGTAGGAAATTTGAACTTGATTTATCCTCATGCATCCACATATCTCAATGCAGAGATCAAAGGAAGCCAATTTTTAACTGATATCTTGCATGCTCTGGCTTTCTTCAGGTCCTTGCAAGCGCAGCAGACAAACTCGTCTTGACTTTCTCGAAAAAGCTCTTGATACCAGAGTTGGAAGCTTTGTGAAAGAGATGTAGGGCCCATTTTTTGTTTCTTTTTGATATATTTATTGAATTTTTTGTAAGTTCCTACAAAAAAAAAAAAAGGAAGAAAATTCGACATTTGTTGATATGATTGAAAGAACATACATGCCCAAGGACGGAATGTAGCAGTCATCCCTGGCTATAACTATTATATTAAGGTCAATATAACAGTTGGAACTAAGTATAATATTTAACTAAAAGCTTAAAAGGTTTTATTATAAGAAAATATGTTAACTCATGTTGTGAGATAAATTTCACAAAAACTGAAATAAACCATTTTTCTAATATTACTTATGAATAAAATTGTATGAAAAATAATAAAATATTACAATATATCTCTGGAAATATCCATTCACATTTAGGTCCTGTCATAATTCGAGCTTGAAATCAGATATTCAAAACTCAACTAGCGTCAACATACTTATTAGTTGCTAATGGTATGAATTTAATATTATTAAACATGTTAAAAGTACTAAATTAACTATAAGTTATCTGTGTTTATATATATATATATATATATATATATATATATATATATATATAATTAAATATAACTTCAAAATAATCAAAGGTTTTATCATAAAAAATGGTGGAAAAAAAGTGTAATTTCAATAAATGAGAGTAAAGTGAAAAAATATGCATTAAAATAATTTCTAAAATTGGCATTTGAAGTGAAATTAAAAAAATATATGTAAAAATGGACATTTGAACTGAGTATAAAAGTTCTGTTGATTTCAAAATTTTCAATTGCAAAATACATAAACCAAATTGAAAACCTTGACTAGCTAAAATTACAAACCAAATTTAAAAAAATAAAAACTGTGGATTTTGAGTTGATCATTTAGTTTGACTTGGTCATTTGAAAGGATTTATTTGTTGAAAAATTCCACAATTGCGGATTCGAAAAATTCTTCTGTTTTGAAAATTATTTTCACTAGCTATTGATTTATTTAATTTTTTTATCTAAATAATATTATTCTGTTAAATTTTTTTTTTTTTTTGGTTACAGGGATGCAAAAAGCCGAAAAGAGCCCAGAACTAAACCACAACTCTCCGAGGTCAAGCTACTCCCATTATATCATTAAATAAACACTGCATAATGCCATGCGGGGGCTGAATGAAGATTCGAGAGCCAATTAACAACTCTGTTGCCTTCTCTAAAAACATGTTGAACATGCACATCAAATAAAAAGGCTATAAGGCGAACATAAGAGTGGACCAAATCTACATCAGTACCGGTATAACCATAGCCTTCTTTGTGCCATTGAACAACATTTTGAGAATCAACTTCAATAATCTTATTGTTGAACCCTTTGTTATGTATCAAAGATAAACCTTTTAGAACCACCCAAAGCTCTACTTCTATCATTGTACAATGGCTAATATTGACAACAAAAAAATAAATCTGATCTCTATCCAGTCCCTAAAAAGATCATCATCACCTGCCACTCTTGGATTTCCATTAGAACAATCATCAGTATTCATCTTAATCCAAGGATAGTGAGGAGGACCCTATGTAACACTCAGCCAACTAATCAGGATTACTCCCGATAAGTTAGGCAGATGCTACCAATTATTATTTTATAAAACATATGAATTTAAAACTTTTTCTTGCAAAACTAATTTCATAAACTTATTTAAACATTAAGAATCATTTATAAACTTATATCAATTTAGTCCAAATGATCATTTTCATAAACTGTCTAATTGGCCTTAACTAGCCCACTATTTACAAAAATATAATTTTAAAATTAAAATACAAATTTTTTAATATACAGACTTATACTAACTTAAACAAACGTTAAAACCCCAAAAAACATGTCATGTACAAAAAAACAACAAAAATGACATGTGCATTGATTCTTCAAAATGAAATATTTTTCTCTCGAGTCAATTTCTACTATCCTTTAGACTCTAACTTACGTGCAGAAAATCCACACGCTATGCCACTAAATGCTTAATGATATATATAAGTATAAAAATTCAATAATATAACCATACAATTCATATCATGATATATTATGCATGTTCATGTATACCATCATACTATAAATAATATCATAATACATGATAATATAATCATCATATCAATCAATATCATTAAATATAACAAGTTTTCTCATACAGCTGGTTCATAATAATTTTACCTTTTCTTTTATTTAATCTTATTTTACTCATGGCTTATCACTTTGCAAATTTCCGCTTTCTTTTTATAATTATTTTACTTTTACCTAAAACTTACCATAATTCTATTTTTAATATGTTTTATTTTTCTTGCCCAAAATTTTAAGTCAAACTATTCAGATGTGAGTTGTGGAATAGAGACGCTCCCAGATCTTTAGCCACTTTACCCATTATCTGTAAAATCTCACTTGAATTTCTTAAGTCAATGGCGATCTAACATGAGCTTCAACCACCTTCTCCTTAAAATCACATTGTTGGTCTTCTAACCCGAGTTTCAGCTGTCAATGCCTCAAATAAAGAATATTTTACGATACTATAATCCCTTCAACGACATGTCACATATCCTAGGTCAAGTCCTATATTAGAGAAAATGACTTTTAAAGTCTTAACCTTTATCTTTCATTTCTTTTTAACTCGGTTGGTTCCAACAATTTTTTTTAATTATAATTAACACAACAAATAAATACAATTGAAATTATTAAACTTAATTGTTAGGTAAATTTGAAGCAAAAAATATAATTTAACTTATCAATTTATTTATAAATGAAGAAAACAAATATTAAGTTAGAAATAAGTGAAAAAAATTACAGAATAAATTAGTTAGAAAGAATAAAAATTTTGAGAAAAAATATTAACTTATGAAATATTAATTTGTGTAAATTATAAATTTGTACAACTAATAAGTTATAAAAATGAAAACTTTGAGGAAAATTATAACTTATTGAATATTAATTTGTGAAGATTATTTAATAAATTATATTTTTATTTGATAATTAATAAATTATAAAAATTATAACTAGGCTAAAAATTTAATCAATTTAATTTTTTTATTTTAAAAAATAATTGAATTATAAAAGTTTGAATTTATATTTAAAAAATTATAATATTAATAATTAGATTTGAATTTAATTTTTTTACCATTAATTAAGTTGCTTATGTATCCTCTTAGAGTTTAGAGAAATCAAAATTCATGTAATTTTCTTACATTTTAAATTTTAATTATTGACCTCTTTTACCTTTTTTTAATCAAAACCACCAGTGTCGGATGTATCAATCGTTTCTTCTATAGTAAAGTCATATTGATTCTCAAATTGATCTCTCTATTTTTTGTTATCTTAGTATCGTTTTGGTTGAATTATCAATACATGTTTGAGTTTCTAGTGATTTTGGAGTTAAGTTAGATCGTGTCTCATCTAAAATATTACCAGTTATACTAAAAACTTGTTTATCCGCAACAGTTGATACTGGACTTAAAAAAATTTATTTTACAATTTGGAAGAGTACCAGATAAGTATTTTGATATCGACTCCACCAATCAAGCACTAAAAAATCTTTATTTGTCATACTATCACCAAACTCAAATGTAATTATTAGATAAATACTATTTTTTATTGATTCACCTGAACCTTGATTAGTATTACCACTACTAGTAATAGTAGAAATATTATAAATTAAACTAAATTTTATAAATAAATCACAAATTAATTTTTTTTACATAATTAATAATAGAATCAACACTAACATCATTACTTAAATCTAACAATAAATAATAAAGATTCAAATAATCATATAAATAATCTATTATACATCTAGGATAAAAAAATACAACATATAAAATTAATTGAATGAATAAATTTAAAATAATTCAACCATTTATTTTTCATCATACATATAAAATCTTGTAAAATGAGATCATTAATATAATATTGAAATACATCAATAATATTAATACATTCACACAATAATAAATGATATGTTAGATAATAAATATCACTTAAAATATCTAAAAGTTGTTGACAGATATCTCAAAATTATGGATATAAATTAATTTGTAGTATATTAATTTTTTATACCTATATGACTTATTATATTGAATTTCAACGAGTAAGAACATTCCTTAGAAAATTTTCAAGTTTTTTACCATTTTCACAATAAAATTGAGCTCATAATTTTATTATTTGTGGGTGTGACCATAAAAATCAAATTGCTACTTTAATTGAAGCAATTATATCACTCAAAGATTTCAAATTATTTTGAATACATAAATTTAACACATGACATGCACATTTAATATGAAAAAATCTACCTCTAATTTTAGGTTGGTATAATCTTTGAAAATCTTGAATTGATCCTGTATTTGTTACTGTATTATCAAAAAAAAATTATGAACTAATTCATATTCTTCCAAAATATTTTTTTATCATTTTAAAAATATTATCGATAGTATGCTGATTATCAAAAACTCTAAATGCAAGTAATCTTTTTTACAATTGTCATTTACCATCAATCCAATAACATGTAAGATTCACGTAAGAATGTATTTGTTAATGATCATTCCAAATATCACTACAAATACAAACACGTTCATTCAAATAAGAAAATATTTTGAGCAATTTTTTATTTTATTTTATATAAATTAGGTGTGCAATTCTTTTTTTTATATATAAAAATAAAAAAAATTGTTCAAAATATTTTCTTTATATAAATTATATAAAATACATTTAAGGGTATTTCTAGATACACGTTTAGTAGATGGATTTAATGCATTTTGACTATATTTAATAAAACCTATTTTTTTATTAAAACTAAAAGATAAATGTTCCATACTTATCATTTTTACTAATTTTTTTTAATTTTTTCATCATTATATTGAAATAATTGAAAAGTAAAAAAAATGTTGCGTACCAGAAATTTGAGTTTGCATTTTCTCTATTTCAATTTAAGCAATATATTTATTTTGTAAGTGCTTTCAAAATATGTCATAACCACCTATAGCTTTAAAATTGTATTTTAGTGTATAATAATTGCACATAATATCAAATGACCCATCATTTTTTTTAATTTTCTTGAAATAAATTTGAAAAATATCGGATGTTCAAATTTTTACTTCAAATAATGTTACCGCTACAGCCGATCTGATTATTTATCACCCCTATTTCTTTGACTTTTTTTAGTTGAAATTTTGAACTCCTCCTGCTCATCCAAATTTTTAATAAAATTTTCCAAATCAATAATATTTTCATTAAAAAAATTGTTCCTTCTACTATGGCTTAACATTATTTATTATTAAATTTTTGTAAAAAAAATTAGAGAATATTAAAAAAAGTGTAGAGAAATATAAAGAAAAAAAGAATTGTAGGAATGAATAAGAATTGAAAAACTAGAGAGAATTAAAGAACTAGAAAAAAATTGAAATTATATAGAAGTATAATTAGAAAGAAATTAGAGAGAAACAATAATTGAAAGTGTAATTAGATAGAAATTATGAATATATATAGAGATAATTGAGATTAAATTGTTGAAAATTTGAGAGAAATTGAGAATGAGATTGTGTAGGAAATGGAAAATACTGAAATGAATTTGGTATTTATAGAGAAAAAATTTAAAATTTAAATTACAATAATACCTCTAAAATATAGTTGTTATTTTTCTATTATAAGTGATATTTTTATTTTTAATTATATTTTTATTTTAATAAATTTAAAAAAAAAGTGTGTGTGTGTGCACTGTGCAGTGGAGGGGGCTGGATGGGGTGCCAATGGTTATAAGACAGTTTAGGGAAAAGACCTAGACCAGATCCTTCCCTTATAACCGTTGGCACCCCATCCAGCCCCCTCCATCTGGATGGGGTGCCAACGATTCATGATATATTTTTTTTTTAATTTTGGTTCCCAGGGAAAAGACCTAGACCAGATCCTTCCCTTATCAGGCCACAGTTCGAGTTGGAGCTGAAATCGACCTAATCAGGTTCGGTCCAGATTAGATCGGGTCGGTTCTACGAGCCCAATCGGGCTATGACCATGCTTACTTTTTAATATCATCCTCACATATAACCATGTTTATAGCATCAATACCGGTATATTACCTCATAATCATTACTTACATGTGATTTACTCATACTAATATACAAATAATAACATGTGATTTATTCATCCATCACACAGTATCAGAAACTAAAATTATATATATTAAAACTACTAAGATTTATGAGCGTGAACAACATATTCACGGGCGTGAAAGACATTCACGGGTACTTTTTAACCTATGAACCAAACCGTGATTGTTCAAGTGAAAGCTTCTGTCTCTAACACACTTTATTTACAGTCATGACTATATGTTCACATATTTGAAACCAAATATTCATGGCCTTGGTTCTAATCGTGAAAACTGATGGTAAAAACAAAAAATATATATTTACGACCATGACTATATTCACAGATGTGAACCCATGCATTCACGACTTTTATAGCTGTGACGTAAGACATCAAAGCTTTTATCCATTATGGGCATTTTCTGGGTTCATGTTTCACGGGCATGACTCCCTTTTGTTATGGGCGTGGAAGGTGTCTATGTGTTATATTCACATGCCTGATAACCTTATCATATGCATGAATTTCTGAATTTTTCCGACTAAAAAATAGAGCATAACAAAGTCATATGTAATGATCTTTAAGATTGACCAATGTCAACCAGTCCTATCAACATTCAATTATCTATCAAACTGACAATATGTCTTTAACATAAAAAGGAACATTTAAAACACATATCATACTAAAATCTTTCTTAAACATCATAACAAACATAACTTATTTGCATGACATTTCTAACACTTATGCATAACCAGAAATCCATGTATATCATTTATTATATTTTCATAGCATATAACACAACAACATGCAAAATAGGAGAATTAATATGCATATATGTATTAACTTTTAACAATGGAGCGTGACTCCCTTTTGTTATGGGCGTGGAAGGTGTCTATGTGCTATATTCACATGCCTGATAACCTTATCATATGCATGAATTTCTGAATTTTCCCGACTAAAAAATAAAGCATAACAAAGTCATATGTAATGATCTTTAAGATTGACCAATGTCAACCAGTCCTATCAACATTCAATTATCTATCAAACTGGCAATATGTATTTAACATAAAAAGGAACATTTAAAACACATATCATACTAAAATCTTTCTTAAACATCATAACAAACATAACTTATTTGCATGACATTTCTAACACTTATGCATAACCAGAAATCCATGTATATCATTTATTATATTTCCATAGCATATAACACAACAACATGCAAAATAGGAGAATTAATATGCATATATGTATTAACTTTTAACAATGGAGCGTGACTCCCTTTTGTTATGGGCGAAGGTGTCTATGTGCTATATTCACATGCCTGATAACCTTATCATATGCATGAATTTCTGAATTTTCCCGACTAAAAAATAAAGCATAACAAAGTCATATGTAATTATCTTTAAGATTGACCAATGTCAACCAGTCCTATCAACATTCAATTATCTATCAAACTGGCAATATGTCTTTAACATAAAAAGGAACATTTAAAACACATATCATACTAAAATCTTTCTTAAACATAATAACAAACATAACTTATTTGCATGACATTTCTAACACTTATGCATAACCAGAAATCCATGTATATCATTTATTATATTTTCATAGCATATAACACAACAACATGCAAAATAGGAGAATTAATATGCATATATGTACTAACTTTTAACAATAGAGTCTAACTCTTCAAGTTTGTCTGACCCTTTCAATGATCCTTTTCACTGATTATAACACTTACCACATGAAAATACCTATCTTAGAACCTTATAATAGAAAATGAATCACTAAACTTACTCTCAAACTAACCTTTAGTTCAAACTTCAAGAACTCCTTTTATCTCTTAGGTACAAGCTTCCACAAGGATTAAAATGATGATTTTTATGTAATAAAGGAAGAAGAAACTGAAGAAGTTGAATGTGGCATGCAGACTTGGGTTATAGAGAAGGTGACATAGCTGAAAAGCATGAGAGAGAGAGAGAGAGAGAGAGAGAGAGAGAGAAATGACTCTACTCAATGACTCTGCTGACTATCTTTCATGAGCGCGAAGTATGCCTTTATGGGCATGAACACTCCCATGTCATAAGTGTGACAAACCTTTTATGGAAAAACCTAACACATGACATTCATGCCCGTGAAACCTTATATTCACGAGCGTGAATAACCTCTCTATCACTATTTTAAACCTTTCAACCTCTAATCTCACTACACATTTCTCTTAATCAACCTAACTAACTTATAGACCCTAAAAACCGGGTGTTATTTCCTAACCAATCAGCTTGGTTGTATAACTGTAGTCTTTTTTGAACCCTTGAATAATATTTGCTCAAGTACCGGTATAACCATAGCCTTCTTTGAGCCATTGAACAACATTTTGAGAATCAACTTCAATAAGTTGATTGTTGAACCCTTTGTTATGTGTCAAAGATAAATCTTTTAGAACCGCCTAAAGCTCTGCCTTTATCATTGTACAATGACTAATATTGATAACAAAACCACTAATCCAATCTCCATTTCAGTCCCTGAAAAGACCACCACCACCTTCCACTCTTGAATTTCCTTTAGAATAACCATCAATATTCATCTTAATCCAAAGGTAGTGAAGAGGATCCTAACTAGTCAGCTTGGTTGTATAAGAGTTCAAAGGAGTGACGATATCCAATCCCAACCAAACTTTATCAATTTGATGAGCATATTCCACTTCCAATACAAGGGTTTTTCATAATTTTGAAACACACTTTCATTCCTCAAATGCCAAAGCCACCATAATGTGCAAACAAAGAAAATATTCCAGCTGTCTCAAATTTTCTAGCTATAGATCTCATCAAATATCTTTTAAGTTAAGGTTATGCTGCTGCTGTCGATCCATTTGAGACAAACATAAACCCCAAATAGTTTTAGCTCTAATGCAATCTCTCAAGATGTGCATAGTTGATTCAACTTCTATACTACAAACATCACAATAAGGATTCATAATGAAACCTTTTTTCTGCCATTCATCATTGCTGAGAATTTTATAATGAGCAACCAGCCATAAGAAGATTCAAATTCTTTGAGGACAAGGGACTTTCCAAATCACTTTCTAGATTTTATTGGGAGACACATTAGAAGAAGAGGAAAGAGATTTATAAGCTAATTTATTTTTAAAGTTACTTATGGAAGAGAATTTCCACATATCAGCATCCCTAGCATTCTAGTCTTCATTAACAAGATAGACAACAAGCTTTTGTTGAATGTCCCAAGGTAAATAAGGTTGCAACATGCTCCATTTCCAACCTCTACCCGAATGCTAATAATCACAAACTCCGTATAAGGGATGAGAATCAAACTTTGCTGAAAAATAGGAGAATTAGTGAGCCAAACATCAGTCCAAAAAAGAGTAAAATGCCCATTTCGCACATTCTTTTTTTTCCCTTTAATAATCAGATCATACCCATTGTATATGCCCCTCCTCACTAAAGACATATTCTTTGATTTAGACATTCTACTTATATCAGTTCTCCCCTTTAAGTATTTCTTGCTCATTATGGAACTCTATAAGACATCTGCCCCACTATCCATTTGCTAAAAGAGCTTAGCTGGGAAAACCTCATTCATTTGATGAAAGCTTCGAATTCCTAAACCACCCTCAGTCTTAGGTCTTGTAATGGTCTCCCAATTAACCAAGTGAATTCCACATTTCTCACTTATAGTACCTTATATAAAGTTTCAACAAAGTTTTTTCATAGAATCACAAATTCCATAAGGTAATTGGGTTATTTGCATAATATGATTAGCCATAGTAGAGAGGACAGATTGGGTTAAAGTAATTCGAACCGCCAAAGAAAGTTGTATGGACTTTCAACTAGCAAGTTTATTGTTCATTCTATCAAAAATATTTATAGGTTTCATTTTTTACTCTTTCATGAATACTTGGTGCTCCCAAATAAAAATCCAGATCAGAAACTAGAGGAATTCTCGAAATAGAAGAAAGCTCATTCGCAAGAGTCTTATCCATATTATCAAAACAAAATAAATTGAATTTGGAAAGATTAACCAATTGACCCGAAGCTTTACAAAATTTATCTAGACAAACTTTGATTACACAAATTTGGTGTATGTTTGCTTTGCAAAGAGAATCTTGTCACCTGCGAAAAAAATATGAGAGAAATCAAGTCCCCAAAGAGAGATTTTAGTTGACTTCCAGATATTGTTATTCATTGCATCATTAATGAGATGAGATAGGCGTTCATGGCACATGAAAATTAGATATGGGGAGATGGTTCCTCCTTGCCTAATTCCTTGAGGGGGCCTAAACTCTTGCAATTTTTTATCATTCCATAAAACTGACATTTCAAAAGTTTGGATACAATCCATGATATTGCGACACCAGTTGTTAGAAAGATCAATATCAATAAGCATATTCCAAATGAAATCTCAAGACAACCTATCATACGTTTTTGCTAGATCAATTTTTAAAGCCATCATCCCTACTCATTTCTTAGCAATTCTCAATGATATGCATAATCTCCTGAAAAACAATGATGCTATTAATGATGTGTCAACCCAATACGAAACTACTTTGCACAGCAGAGACTAAATGGGGCAACAAAAACTTTATTCTGTTAATTAAAATCTTTGTAATGATCTTATAAAATACATTGCAACGACTAATTGGTCTCATTTGGCTTAACATCTCTGGATTTGTCATCTTTGAAATAAGAACGACCAACGTTTTATTCAAATTTGTAGGAATATGCCCCCATTACAGATAGCCAAGTACCATGTCACACACTAATCTTCCAACAGTTCCACATGCTCTGTAGAAAGAGCCCGCATGATACCTATCAGGTCTTGGTGCTTTCCAAAGACTCATATCAAACAAAGCTTGCCTTACTTCATCCGGTGAGAAAGGCCTCTGAAGCATACCTCTCATTTTCTCAATTAGGGTAGGAAAACTACTTCCCTTTAAAGAATCAACTATGATAATGGGGTCAGTTGTATATAATTCCATATAGAAACTTCGACCCATATCTCTCAGAATATTGTCATTCGTAACCTAGACATCTGATTCATTTTTAAACTTCTAATTTTATTGTGATTACGTTTGACAATTGTATTAGTGTGGAAGAAAGAGGTGTTTCTATCGCCAAATTTAATTCAATCCTCACGAGATTTCTAAGACCACATCAATTCTTCCTGCTGCATTATCGGATCAAGCTCTCTCTTTAACTTCTCTTCTAACTTAATATGTTAAAATTTATATTAATTCATCCACGTAAATAAATTTCATAAAAAGGACATAAATACTAAAATATTATTAATTTAAATGATCTAACTATTGACAATCATTCGTGTACGCCAAAAATATTTATATATACAATAAATAAATATAATCTAATTTCTGTGAAATCTTGGAAAAATAATATATAAAAAACATAATTAAAAATATATGATCATTTAATATATTGATTAATAGTTTTTTTTATGGCAAAATGCATAATCTGGCTATTAAACGAGATATTTTCCGGTCAAAGTCGGCGTCGTTTTACCCAACTCATATGAAATCAAACGAAAATTCACCTCTCTTTCCCTTTCCCTTTTTGTTTGATTTCAACGACTGTAATGGAATCTTCTTCTCTCGTTCAAACCCTAAAATCAATCATTTGACGCCATCCCAGCAGACCCATTATTTATTTATTTATTCTGATCGTCATCCTATTATCATACAATAGCAAAAGGTCCAAACTTTCCTTTTTCTAGCTTTCCTTTATGGTGGATTCTAACATGGGTTTTCAAATTTCTGATGATTTACTGGGTACTTTTGTTCCAATTTTGGTTTATTGGGTTTATTCGGGATTTTATGTTGTTCTAGGATGTTTTGAAAATTATAGATTGCATACCAAGAAGGATGAAGATGAGAAAAATTTGGTGTCTAAAGGTACTGTTGTTAGAGGCGTTCTTCTTCAACAATCTATTCAAGCAGTTGTTGCTATTATTTTGTTTAAGGTATGTTTATATTTTTTTATTTGCTTATTATTAATTAGGATTGAAATTGGTTTTGTTTAGAATCCTTTTATTTTGGTTTTTGACTTTAGTGCTGTTATCCATGGGCATCTCTTGGAAATCAGGAACCAAACAAAACGTTACCCTTTTCTTTCTTGTAATGAAAATTTGACTTTTTCGTTTTCGTTTTCTTTTTTCTTTTTATATTTATAACTTACTGGTTAAAGTAATTTCCTGCCTAAGACTATGATTTAATTTCGTTATGATGGTTTCTGAAAATTTCTAATTGGAGATTGTTCAATACGAATGGGGAACATGTGTAACTGGATTGATTATGGTTATGTTGCTTGGATTGCTTTTCGTTAATTAACTTAAAGTCACAGTTATTACTTAGATGTCTATCTACAACCGCATCAATTGTTAATACTTGGAGAGGCAGATTATGGTCGGGGTTATATCTGTTACTTGTGAATTCTTTCAGGAATCAATTGATGCCTATCCTTCAAATTCTAAGATCATTTATGGGGCTAAATCATTTAAGATATATTAAATAATTGTTATGTTTCCCTTTCACATAACACAAAATAAGCTGAAGTATAATTGGATCAAACAAAAATAAATGAGCAAGTACAGGGAAAAGGTTGCTAGACTTCGGATCTCCATTGTTTTGGAATTGAAGCATAAGGGAATGTTTTTCTTTGTTTGATATGCAAGAATTGTTTCTTAGTTCGTTATGTTGTCACTGGAAGAATCTTTTTCTTCATTGGTTTGTAATTTGATTTTCAATTAATAAGCATGGCTTTTTAAGTCTCAGCTTATATATTATCTTGAGTAAGATATATTGTGTTTGAACTGGAAGTCGTATGTTGTAATGCATCCACAGATTATTTCTTTTGTTATTTGCTTTACCTTATCGTGCTGCCAGCTTTGTCATCTTCTTTTCTGCATTTTTATGTGCTTGACTTTATCATTTTTCTTTTCTTGTGCGTTTTTCTGATACTGATGGAAACAAGTCTGTAATAATGGATAGTATGATTATATATGAATTTTACTGATTTAAAGGGGGATTTTGCTTTTTCTACAGGTAACTGGAGATGATTCTCAGGCTGCCATAAGTCAACATTCATCCTTAGTGGTTCTAGCTAGACAGTTTGTTACAGCAATGTTGGTATTGGACACTTGGCAATACTTCATGCATAGATACATGCATCACAACAAGTTCCTGTACAAGCATATTCATTCTCAACATCATCGGCTTGTTGTGCCATATGCATTTGGAGCTTTATATAATCATCCATTGGAGGGGCTTCTTCTTGACACAATCGGTGGGGCCTTATCATTTCTCCTTTCAGGAATGTCTCCTCGAGTTTCTATTTTCTTCTTTTCCTTTGCTACTATCAAAACAGTAGATGACCATTGTGGGCTATGGCTTCCTGGGAACCTCTTTCATGTGTTTTTCAAAAATAATACTGCTTATCATGATGTTCATCATCAGCTTTACGGCACCAAATACAACTTCTCACAACCATTCTTTGTTATGTGGGATAGAATTCTCGGAACTCATATGCCTTACTCACTAGAGAAGAGAGAAGGTGGTGGCTTTGAAGCACGGCCTGCTAAAGAGGACAAGGACGACTAAATGATGTTTGATGAAGGCTGTTGTTGAAACAAAGTACCACTTGTATCATCTATTTTTCTTTTATTAATAAACTGCATCTGCTTTGTGATCTGTATATACATATATCGTTGTGCTTTCTTTACTATTGTTTATATTGTTAACACAAGAGCATGTAACCATAAAGATTTTGGCGCAATGGATATATACACACTCGCTGCTGTGATTTATATCTATTTTGGAATTTTCATGAATAGTTTTACCAAATTATTTTTCTTGATGATCATTTTGTATTATATTTTGTGCCCACATATCATAATTGAGGGACTGGAGGAAGAAAGTTCACTAGAAGTAGGCAAGTTAATGGGTGCTTTTTGCCCCTGGGAAGATATATAAGGCGTGTTCTCCAATAGAGACTGCCCATGATACTTGCTAGGCCTTGCCACGGACCGGTTGGGTCTGTGGAATCAGTCCAGTCCAATTCTGACCGGATTGAGTTGGATCGGTTCCAGATCCAGTCCGGACTGTAGTCCAGTAGGAGAATGGTCCGGTCCGGACTATTCTTCCAGGAATCTAGAAACGCTGGTTCTGGTTCCAACTGGATAAATTCATATTTTTTTTAAAAAAAGAGAGGCAACAACCGTAGTCCCTCTTTCCTTCCCGCGTGAAGCTGCAAGTATGGGTTGCACATGTTTTTTTATAAATAATTAAATATATTAAATTATAAATAAATAAAAATATAAAAATACATTTTGTAAATAGATCATAATAGATATATTTTAAGTGTATTATTGAAATTTAAATTTTCAATTTTTTCTGTATAAATATTAAATTCATTACAATTTTTTTTATTTTTTATACAATCTGAATTTCTTTACAATTTAATCTACATATATTCCGAATTTCTCTCTAATTAAACTCTTACTTATTTTTTCTCTCTAATTTATTTCTAATTACACTTCTACTATATAATCTCAATTTTCTCTAAAATTCTAAAATTCTCTTTAATTTTCAAATTTTTCTTAATCCTACAATTCTTTTTTCATTATTTTTCTCTAATTTTTTTTAATATTCTCTAATTTTTTTCATAAAATTTAATAATAAATAATGACAAATCATAATAGAATGAGCAATTTTTGAGTAAAAATAGTATTGATTTAGGGAGTTCGAAATTACAACTGAAGAAAACCAAAGAAATAAAAGTGATGAACAACCGAATCCGGCGACGACAGTATTATTTGAAGCAAAAATTCGATTATCCGATATTTTTCTAATTCATTTTAAAAAAATTCAAAAAAATAATGAGACATTTGATGTTGTGTATAATTATTGTGCACAAATATACAAATTTAAAATTTAAGATAATTATGACACATTTCAAAAGTATTTGCAAAATAAATTACTGTTTAAGTTAGAATAGAGAAATGACAAAGTTAAATTTCCGGATACGCAATATCTTCTACTTTTCAATTATTTCAATATAATGATAAAGAAAAATAAAAAAATTTTGATAAAAATGATAAGTATGAAACATTTATCTTTTAGTTTGATTAAAAAAGTAGATTTTATTAATTATTGTTAAAATATATTAAATTCTTCTGCTAAAGGTATATTTAGAAATACTCTTAAACGTGATTTATATAATTTATATATAAAAAAAAAAGAATTATTAAAAATATTTGCTTCTTTGAATGGACGTGTTTGTATTTGGAGTAATATTTAGAATGATCATTAGTAATTGCATTCTTATACGGGTCTTACATGCTATTGAATAAATGATAAATGACAATTAAAAAATATTATTTGTATTTAGAGTTTTTGATGATCAGTATACAGCCAATAATATTTTTAAAATGATAAAAAAATATTTTGGAAGAATATGGATTAGTTCATTAATTTATTTCAATTTCTTTTGATAATACTGCGACAAATATCGTTTCAATTCAAAACTTTCAAGCATTATGTCAACCTAACATTGGAGGTAGATTTTTTTTTCATATTAGATGTGCATGTCATGTATTAAATTTATATGTTTAAAATAATTTGAATTTTTGAGTAGTATAATTGTTCAAATTAAAGTAACAATTTCATTTTTATGGTAACATACATAAACAATGAAATAATGAGTTTGATTTTGTCATGAAAATGACAAAAAATCTAAAAGATTTTCAAGAGATATTCTTACTCTTTGAAATTCAACTTATGAATTGCTCAACTAGTCATATAAATATAGAGAATTATTATGCAAATTTATTTTCAGTAACATTCCACAAATTAATTTATATACATAATATTGAGATATTTGTCAACAACTTTTAGATATTTTAAAAGTTTTTAATGATGTAACATATGTTTTAAGTAGTGTTTATAATCCAAAACGTCATTTTATTATTGTGTGAATGTATTAATATTGTTGATACATTTTAATATTATATTAATTGATGCCCAGACAATGAACTAACAAGGGGGTTGAATTGGTTAGAAACTAAAAATTGCTTAACTTGAAAGTGCGGAATAAATTAAATAGAGTAAGGAAAGAGATATATCACACACAAGATTTATAGAGGTTCGGATATTAACAAATTCTACTCCTCTCTCTAATTTCAATTGGGTGTTTCACTAATACACTAAGTGTTACAATGGAGTTTTTCAAGCTCACTCTCAACTATGGTGTTTCTCTCAATGGTTAACACCTAACCCAGAAATTCTCTTATATTTTTCAATAGCTCACACAAAAACTAATTCTTTGTGTTTTATGGCTCACACAATAAACTCTTACAAGTGTTTCACTTTTAACCCAATATACCCAAACTCCCTTTTGAGTAATTGATTACAATGAAAATACTCACCAACCTACAATGCTCATAAATTATGAGCAATTAGGTTTTCACAATGAATAGAGGTTTGTTGAGAAAAATAATTAATGCACAAGACTACAACAAGATTAAAGATGTAAAATAATTGTGTTCTTCTTATTGTGATTCATAAATGACTTGTATTTACACTCCCTATGTGAATTATAGTCATTTGGGTGCATTTAATGCTAAAATAGTCATTGAATCAACTATTAATTTCTCATCTAACATGTTTCTCTGTTCTCTTTTACAGACGTGAATATATGTATTATAGTCGTGAATTTTCTTCCAAGTTGTGGTTCAAGTGGTGAATTTGACCGTGAAACTCTCTGAAAGAATTGGAAGTGTTTGATCATAGACGTGACTAATACTTTCATAGGTGTAAATATTCTTCCAAGTCGTGGTCTAAGTGGTAACTCTGGTTGGGAAGCTCTCTGGAAGAATTTAACATGTTTGGTCACGGACATGACTGTTTGATCATTCACTATTGGTTTGATCCTTCATGGCCGTGAACTTTGAATATTGTAGAGTTGACGCTAAGCTATATTCATGGGCGTGACACTTTGCTATTCCTTTGATTTTAATCTTCAAAAGCTGTCTTTCAATCTTATTTTATATTTTAATCAAAGTATATCATATTTAACATACTTTGAATACAAACATTGTTAAATATATTATTGCTATTTTATTTGTTATCATCAAAATGACGGAAATACCTCTCAAGGTTCAACAATCTCTCCCTTTTTAATGGTGATAAATAATCTATCAATATGTGCTTTTGAGAAGTCTCCCTATCAAAAGGTGCTTTAAGATAAAATAATTAAGTGTAAGATTTGAAAGAAATATAGCAAAGTATATGCAAGGTATATCTTAAATATATCTCATCAATTAACACATGTATAACCAAGTGTATTCAAAGTCTATGTGAGATATATGTTAACTATATCTTATGCATTAAAATGAGTTCAAATAAGTTCAAGTTGCAAAGTATCTGTGAGGTTGATGTGAGGTATATCTTATGCATATTATCAATTAAAATAAAGTTTACATATTTCATACCACACATTGCATATTGCTTAATCATATTCATGTATAAATCACATATATGCAAGGTTATCTCCCTTTTGTCATTATAAAAAAGAAATGAAATATCAATAAGATGATTGTATTAAAAAATTAAAGGAGAAGGATTACATTAAAATTAGAATGCATAAAAATAAAGTCCTATAACAGCAAAAAATAAAGTTACTACAAGAAAACTAGAACTTTGGGTAGGTTTCAAGTCTAAGAAATTATCCCTAAGGCGTGCTACCTTCGCCTTGAGACTGTCAATATGAGACTCCATAAAGTCTTTGAGATTTTCCAACCTCTCATCGACGAAAGTCTGCATCATGTTGAGGCGATGTGCTATAAGATCAGCAACCTGTTGTGTCAAAGTAGATGTGGTATAGGCCAATGACTGACCAACATCCTCAACTACTGTCGGTGTCGATATCTCGTCACTGGCTCATTTCCATTGCTGGACGGACTGGAGGCCAACTTTGAAAGCATCAGAGTCATTGTCATCCCAATCAATTTCACCAGCTGGAGTGGTGAAACGGTAGTAGGCATTTCCTTCATGGATTATACGGACAACTGCTCCCATCTTTATAAAGGACTCAACATCGAGTTGGTCTCGTGGATGAGCTAAAATGAGAGTGTAGATGTGTTCGTCTAGTTTTAAATAACCTAACTCAATGGCAAGGTGAGTCACATATCTGCCAATCAAAATATCTCCTGATGGCTTTGTTGCTATGAAAAGGAGGTGATTTGCGAACCATCGTGACAAGGCTACAGGTAGTCTTCTTCGTGCCATTTCCAAAAAAAAAGAGCTCCGATTTTCTGATTGCCCCGTTGCTATCTCCTCGAGCAAATATACTATAGGTGAGCAACCTATGTATATACTTATGCATAGGAGACCGAAGGTGGGTGCCCTTTGTCTTTTTCACTTCCCAGCTGCATTCTAAGCCAAAATGTGTCCAAGCTGGATGAGCATAAAATTTGATTTCACTTTCATTGAGGATTCCATTCAAATGGAGCTTGAAAATAGTGTCAAATTCCATTGCAGTGAGAGTGTTAGGATGCTTGCAGAGTTGGAATTTGACAGTTTCGGTGGGTGAGACTTGTAACGTGCTAAGGAACTCAAGAGTTGGTTCCCCTAGCGTTGGACGATGTATGTCCACGAACTCTCTAAGGTGACATACCTGTAATTATTCAATCATGCTAGTTTCAAGACCAAGTGCCTTGATACAACTCCACTCGAAGGATCCTAACGAGAGTAGAGGTCACTTATTAAGAACGACATATCGCGGATGATAATGGTCCGAAATGAGATTAAGTAGGTAATTAGTGTGGCGTTTCTGAGCATGTGATTTCTTCCTAGTGCCTTTGGAAGAACCAGATTCCATTTTGATAGCTTTGAACAATAGAGGATAAGAAATTCGCAAAATAAAGGTTGAAACCCTTGAGAAAACTGTGATTCTTTGAAGAAAAAGAGTTTTAAGAGGGTTTTATAGAGGGAAAAGTAAGTGAAGGGGCCGGAATTTGTGAGAAATAATGAATGAGAGTGTTAAATGAGAGAATTTATAGAGATGGAAATGAGAAAAGATAGAAAAATTCATTTTATAGTCGATAGATTCACGGTTATGAATAACCAGTCACGGGCGTGAATCATCGTGGTCATGGATTATTGAAGGGGCACTCTAGCCGTGAAGAAGAAGAAGAATCTAGTCACGGTCGTGACATTAAACAGTCACTAATGTGAATAAGGCTTTTCACAAATTGTCACAGATGTGAAGTTTAGTCTTCACTACTTCTACCCGTGAGGCAAGGTGTGAAACAAAACGTGAAAGATTTTGGATATTTTTTGCTGTCTTTATTCACGACCGTGAATATATGTCATGGGCGTGAAGAAAGCTTTTCATAGGAGTGACAAATAGAGTATCAGGCATGAAGCTTAGTCTTCACTACTTCTACCCGTGAAGCAATGCGTGAAAGCTACTGGAATAGTTTGTCATCTTTGTTCACGGCCATTAATATATGTCATGGGCATGAACAACCTCAAATCTTCAAAAAATAAAATTAAGTCTAAAACAAGAATAGAAGATTTCTAAAAAGTTTTATTCTAAAAAGGTTTTATTCTTAAAACACATATTTTTATCATGTTAACCACTTCATACCATAAAATCAGTCAAGTAATATGCATCATATGAAGGAATTAACATTTAAGGTTCACATTACATACAATTGGCATAAAAAAATAATTAAGACAAAGTTGATACATCAAGCATACCAAGCTCTCTTCTTATAAAGCAAAAACTCTATTCTTATAAAATAAAAACTTTCTTCATTAAGAGGTTTGGTAAAAATATATGTCAATTGATTATTTGTATTAATAAATTTTAACACAACATTTCCATATTGAATATGATCTCTAAGAAAATGATGTCTAATGTCAATATGCTTACTTCTAGAGTGTTAAATGAGATTCTTAGATAGATTGATGACATTAGTTTTGTCACATTTGATAGGTATATGGTCCAAACTATAACCATAATCCTTATGTTGTCTCATCCATAGGATTTGAGTGCAATAACACCTTGGTGCCACATATTCCGCTTCAGCGGTAGATAAGGCAACTGAAACTTGTTTCTGCTAAACCAAGAAACTAGGCATTCACCAATAAAGTGACAAGTGTTTGAGGTACTCTTTCTATCCAAAAGACTACCGGCATAATTTGCATATGAATATCCTATGATATGAAAAAATGAATTTCTAGGATACCATAAGCGTAGATGCAATGTGCCATGTAATGATTTTCTTTTTTACAACATTCAAATGTGATTCTTTAGGACATGATTGAAATATAGCACATAAGCATACACTATACATTATATCGGGCCTAGAGGCAGTAAGGTATAAAAGTGATCCGATCATACCTCTATAGAGCTTTTCATTTATGCTATTCCCTTTCTCGTATTTGTCCAATTTTGTTGATGTGCTCATAGGAGTCTTAGCATTTTTGCATCATTCCATTCCAAATTTCTTGATTAACTCTTTAGTGTATTTGGATTGGTTGATAAATATGCTTTCATTGCTTTGCTTGATTTGTAGACCAAGGGAGAATTTAAGTTCACCCATCATGCTCATTTCAAATTCCCTAGTCATACACTTAGCAAATTCTTGGGAAAACAATTCATTAGTAGACCTAAATATGATATCATCAATATAAATTTGAACAATTAAAACGTCATGCTTATATTTTTTAATAAACAAGGTTGTATCAACATGTCTTTTTAAAAAATTATTTTCTAAACGAAAAAAAATGAATCTTTCATACCAAGCTCTTGGAGCTTGTTTTGAAAGTTAAAAAACATGATTAGATAAATTATGACTTTCAAAGCCCGGAGGTTGTTCTACATAAACTTTCTCTTTTATAAGACCATTTAAAAAAGCACTTTTGACATCCATTTGAAAAAGTTTGAAATTCATATGGCATGCAAATACTAAAAGTATTCTTATGGCTTCTAATCTAGCTACCGGAGCATAGGTTTCATCATAATCTATACATTCTTCTTGATTATAACCCTTGGCAACTAACCTAGCTTTATTCCTAGTTATTGAGCCTAGTTCATCTAACTTATTTCTAAACACCCATTTACTACCAATGATTTGATGGTCTTTGGGTCTAGGAACTAAGGTCCATACCTTACTTCTCTCGAATTGGTTGAGTTCCTCTTGCAAACTTTCATCATTAAGAGTCTCATCAATATTCTTAGGCTCAATTTGAGAGACAAAAGTAAGGTTAAAATCTAGGAGTTTGAGATGATATCTAGTACTTACACCCTTAGTAGGATCACCAATTATTTGTTCTTTGGGGTGATTCTTTATCATTTTCCATTCCTTTGGAAGCTCTTGGTTATCTTGCTATTGAGCTTGAGGTAGAGAGACATCTTGTTGTTGTTTCTCTAGATCATCATCATCTTTCTCATGATCAAGATCAAGCTTCTCCATTGTGTATATTTTTGGATTTGAATGATGACTTTTGTTGTTTTCCTCTTTGACAAGGTTCACATGTCTTATCCTTTTTAAATTTAACTTTTGGAAGTCCACTTACTAGCTCTCCTTTGCTAAGGCTTTGAATTAATTCTATACTTGCATGACTAAGCCTTCTATGCCATAGCCAAGATTCATCACTAATAGTCATATGACACTTAGAGAAAATATTAGATATTTTGTGTAAGTCTATTGTGTAAGTATTGACATTTCTATTTCCCTTGAATATCTCTTGGCCACTTAAAAAGGTTACAAGACATTCATTTGAGGTAAAGATAACTTGGTTTCCCTTATCATATAATTGACTTACACTTAACAAATTATGTTTCAAACCATCAACAAGCAAAACATCTTCAATAAAAGTAGTATTATTAATACCAATAAAGTCATTGTCAATTATCTTACCCTTAGCATTGTTCCCAAAGGTTACCTTAATACCATCAATTCTTTTGATGTGATTGAAGAGTTCTTTGTTTCCAGTCATATGCCTTGAGCATCCACTATCCACAAGCCAAGCATTTTCTTTTATAGTGGACTTGAGGCATACCTCATCTGTGAAGTGATCCTCTAAAGCTATGAAGCATAGGTTGACCTCTTCTCCTTCATTATCATATTTTTCGCTTGAAGAGCTTTTGTCATCCCATGTGGCTTTGTGACCTTTCTCCCCATCATCTTTTTGAAATCTTTTCTTGCATTTCTTGAGCTTTGGACATTCTGGTTTGATATGTCCTTTCTTCCCATATTCATAACACTTTACCTCCTCTTTATTTTTTTGAGAGTCATTTGAGGTGTATTTAAGGGTTTTTTATTTGAAATTTTGAGAATTGCTAAGTCTTTTTTCAATTATTCTTTTTATTCTTCTTAAGAGCATAACAGTGTCCTCATTTACATCATCACTCTTTTCTTCATCATCTTCATTTACCTCCTGAGATTTTGAAGTAGAGGCTTTGAATGCTAAAGGCTTTCTCTTTTCTGGTTTGGCTTCAAATTCTCTATCTCTTTTTACCGCCATTTCATGCGTTAGAAGTTTGCCAATAAGCACATTGGTAGGCATGATGCTCATGTCTTCATTGGCCTCTTCTATACCTGTAACTCTTGAACTATAGTCTTTGAGAGGAAGGCTTCTTAAAATTTTGTTGTTCACATATTCCAAGCTCAAATGCTTTCCAAGATTTCTCATGCCATTGATGATGGCTAGAAGACGATTTGTCATGTCAGTGATAGATTCATTGGATTTTATCTTGAAGAGTTCATATTCCGAAGTAAGAAGTTGAATCTTCTTGGATTTTACTTGTTTGGTTCCTTCATGATAATTCTCCAATGTTTTCCATATGCTATATGTGATAGGACAATGTTGGATTCTGCCACATTCTTCAATAGATATAGAGCTTGTAAGAATTGTCATTGCCTTTTTGTCATTGTCGTTGAGACTCTATCCAATTATCTCTTGAAAGAATTTCTTCTTCACCATCAACTCCTCTCTTAATTGGTGGCGTCCATTCATCTGAACACTATTCCAAACTTCAATTCCTTCACTATTAAGATATGTCTCCATCTAGAATTTCCAATGAGTGTAGTTCGCTCCGTCAAAATAAGGCTTGAGATTTTGAAATCATTCACTGGCTATTTCTTGATCTTTGCTAGCTCTTTTTAGGCTTTGTTGCTAGACAAGCTCTGATACTAATTGTTGTCCAGACAATGAACCAATAAGGGGATTAAATTGGTTAGGAACTAAAATTGCTTAACTTGAAAGTGCAGAATAAATTAAATAGAGTAAGGAATGAAAGATATCACACACAAGATTTATAGAGGTTCAGGTATTAACAAACCATACTCCTCTCTCCAATCTCAATTGGGTGTTTCACTAACATACAAGTGTTACAATAGAGTTTTTCAAGCTCACTCCCAACTATGATGTTTCTTTCAATAGCTAACACCTAACCCAGAAATTCCCTTGTGTTTTTCAATGGCTCACATAAAAACCAATTCTTTGTATTTTATAGCTCACACAATAAACTCTTACAAGTGTTTCACTCTTAACCCAATATACCCAAACTCACTTTTGAGTAATTGATTACAATGAAAACATTCATCAACCTACAATGCACAAAAATTATGAGCAATTATGTTTTCACAATGAATAAAGGTTTGTTGAGAAAATAATTAATGCACAAGGCTACAACAAGATTAAAGATGTAAAGTAATTGTGTTCTTCTTATTGGGATTCATAAATGACTTGTATTTATACTCTCTGTGAATTATAGTCGTTTGTGTACATTTAATGGGAAAATAACCGTTGAACCAACTCTTAATTTCACGTCTGATATATTTTTCTGTCATCGTTCACTGGCGTGAATATATGTGTCACAGTCGTGAATGTTCTTCCAAGCCATGGTCCAAATGGTGACTCTCACTGTGAAGCTCTCTGAAAGAATTGGAAGTGTTTGATAAAAAGTTGTCTTTTAATCTTCAAAAATTGTCTTTTAATCTTCAAAAATTGTCTTTCAATCTTGCTTTATGTTCTAATCAAAGTATATCATGTTTAACACACTTAAAACATAAACATTGTTAAATACATTATTGTTATTTTATTTGTTATTATCAAAATGACGGAAATACCCCTCAAGGTTCAACATTAATAATCTAATTTTGCGTGATTCTATTAGTATGATGAAAAATAAATGGTTGAATTATTTTAAATTTATTTCTTTAATTAATCTTATATGTTATGTTGTTTTATTCTAGCTGTAAAATAAATTATTTATATGATTATTTGAGTCTTTATTATTCATTGTTAAATTGAGATGATGAAATTAGTATTGATTTTATTATTAAAAATGTAAAAAAAATTAACTTGTGATTTATTTATGAAACTTGGTTTGATTTATAATATTCCTACCAGTACTACTACTAGCGACACTATTAGTCAAGATTTAAGTGAATTGATAAAAATTTGAGAGGTTGATCGTTTGATATTGCAAAAACATAAAAAAACCAAAATCATTCTACGGTTCACCCAAATTTGACATTTATCTAATAACTATACTTGAGTTTGATGATAGTAAGACATGTAACAAAATTTTCAATCATTGATTAAGAGATTCGACATCAAAATACTTATTTGGTACACTTCTAAATTGTAAAATAAAAATTTTCAAGTCTAGTCTCAACTGTAGTGCGAAAGGTAATCTTTTAGATAAGACACGATCTACCTTAACTCTCGAATTGCTAGAAGTTCAATTATGTATTAATGATTGGACCAAAGCGACATTAAGATAATAAAAAATAGAGAAAAAAATGAGAATCAATATGACTTTACCACCGAAGAAATGGTTTGTAGATCTGATATCGACGATTCCAATTAAAAAAAAAGTAGAATGGGTCAACCATTAAAATTTAAAAGGTAAAAGAACTACGTATATTTTGATTCCTCTAAACTCCAATAGGATACAGATACAACTTAATTAATGATAAAAAAAATTAAGTTCAAGCGCAATTATTAATACTATTATTTTTTAAATATAAATTCAAACTTTTATAATTAAATTATTTTTTAAAATAAAAAAATTAAATTGATTAGGTTTTTAGCCCAATTATAATTTATTAATTTATCAAATAAAAATAATTATTTCTAAATTCGAACTTATAATTTTTCGAAATCAAATTTCTCTTTTTTTATATAACAATCTAACTTATTATAGAAAATTATAAATTAATATTTAATGATTTAATTTTTTTCCTCAAAGTTTCATTTTTTTATAACTTATTAGTTGTGAAAATTTACAATTTACATAAATTAATATTTCATAAATTAATATTTCTTTCTCAAAAATCTAATTCTTTCTGACTAACTTATTCCCCAAATTTTTTCACTTATTTCTAAATTAATATTTTTTTGTTTTATTTATAAACAAATTGATATGTTAAAATAATTTTTTTTGCTTTAAATTCACCAAACAATTAAGTTTGATTTCTAAACTTTAATAGTTTTAGTTGTATTTATTTATTATGTTAATTACTTAATTATAATTTTTTTTAAACAAATTGTATTTATTGTATTTCTAGACTGTAAAACAAACTTGCTTGGATGCGCAGGATGAACAGATCCACAACCTGACCGAGCATATGGCTACTTTAGCTTAACAGATGACTACTCTTTAAGAGGGCCAAGAAAAACTGCAAGGTGTGGTGTTTCAGTTGTTAAAAAAGATGGATAAGCAATCTGTCACGGAGGAAGGAAAGAGCTCTTTGGAACATTCAGTGAAGTCACCTAGTATTACAAACCAATCAATCTCGTCTCACTCAGTTCATGTAGATGGATATCTGCCGTCTGGATTTGGAAGAATAGTACCACTTGAAGATACATCTGTGATGACCAAGAAGATTAAAACACCGGCATTCAATAAAACCGATCCTCGTGAGTGGTTGACTTGAGCTGAGACCTATTTTTAGATCCACAGCATGCTGGAACAACATAAAATCTCTTTAGCTCACATTTGTATGGAAGGGATTACAGTTCACTGGTTCACCATGGTGCAGGAGCTTCATACGGAACTAAGTTAGGCTCAGTTCAAGCTAGAGTTGTAACTGAGCTGTTGAACAGATTCAAGGGCATTGGAAATTTCAGTATGTATGAGCAACTATCGGTTTTGAGACAATGGGGAATGGTGGATGACTATATAGATGAATTTGAGATTATCGCCTCAATGATTCCCCAAGAATCTGAAACTCTTTATTTGGGATATTTCATGAACGAGCTTAAAGAGCAGATTAAATATTGGGTTCGCTTGTTGGGACCAGATTCAAGCCTGGATTCCATGTTCACTGCCCGAAACGTAGAAACGGCGCTAGAAAAAAAGGTAGGGTACAGTTCTGATTTTTGAAACAAATGGGAAGGAGAACTTAGAGAAGGGACTCACGTGACATGCCACAACTATTTTAAATCTATTAATTTAAGGGGACATATTTGATCCAAGAGTTGTACAGGCCCAATTGCGCAAGGGCAACTTCTAACAAAAACTCTAACCCATTGCCTGTATCTACTCCTTCCCTAGTCTCCTCGATGCAGCGCACTAAGGGCCTTCGCCATCTGACTCGATTAGAGCTTGAGAAGTGCCGGAAGAAAGGATTATGTTTTAAGTGCGGTCAAGATTTCTCCCCACAACATTGATGCTTGGAAAGTCAGTTTCGGGTTCTCCTCTTGAGCAACGTCGAGGAGCTTGATGAAGCCAAGGAGATTGTTGGAAAAAGGACGATGGACGACTTATGAAGGTGAGTGTCCATCATTAATTTGCATGGGTTAGCTTCTTTGCAAGGTCAGAGATTAAAAACCCTATAATTGCAAGGAGAGTTAAAAGGAATTCCTACAGAAGTGCTAGTGGACAGTGGGGCTTCCCATAACTTTATCTCCAAAAAATTAGTTATGGCTTTGGGCTTGCCAAAACAACAATTCTTGATAGTTATGATAAAATTGGGGGATGGACATAAAGTGTGGGTTAGTGAAAGGTGTGAGAATTTGGGAGTGAAGCTTGGCATGGGGCAACATTCATGTGATTTTCAGCTCTAGTTTTCGATTTAGGTAATTTGAACATGGTTTTGGGAATGGAATGGCTCAATACCTTAGGTGTAGTCACGCACAATTGGAAGGCTCAATTTATGAGATTTTGGCACAAGTAGCATCAGATTGATTTGCAAGGTATTGTGAAAGAACATGATCAAACTTTCACCCCATGGCTTGTTGTTCATACATAAAGGAGGTCGTATGACACAAATGGTTTTTAAGGACAGTCCGGTTGATGATCATATTGGGGACCTGCACTTTACTCTTACCCAACATAAGCAATTAAATTAAATGAGTTGTTGGGTAAATTCAAGGATATTTTCTCAGATAAAGTGTTGGCCATTCATATTATTCAGATTCAGTTACCTAATTTCAATTCAATGGAAGGGCAAATCAGTTGAGGAGTCTAATTGGGAGGATGAAATAACTTTTCGCAATCAATTTTCAGACTTCAGCCTTGAGGATAAGAAAGCTGAAGTGGAGAATCGGTCCACTCGTGTGCCTATTAGCTAGCGTGTCTACTTTAGGAGAAGGAAAGAAAGGGGTACGTGGATAAGTGTAGGGTCTGAATGGTAATTATAAGGAGTTTGTTATAAACAATAATGAAGCTACAGGAAGGGGCATCTTTGGGAAGAATTCTATTGAGAGGATCTCTAAATTGCTTAGAGAAGGAGACCTAGTCCCATGGCTGTGAGTTGTTCACAAATTTACTGCTTATTTCCTTTTCCTTAGTTCAATTCTCCATTATAGCAGTTATAGCAGTGTTAATATCATATTTTAGTATTGAATACAGACCTCCTTCTTACTAATATCTGATTTATATTCTTGTATTTTCTGTTTGAGCTTACTGGTTCTTAACACAAGAACATGGTATAATCCCAATGGTTCGATTATTAAAATACCAATATAGGATGACAATTACACTCCCCCCAAGTGCCCTGTCCCGAACAAGATTGATTTGTTTATAATTTTTTCTTTTTCACTTCGATTTCGCCCCAACTCCAAAATTTTTAGTGATGTGAATAGAATGGGTATGATATATACATCTTCTATCCTGATTCCTACCCTATATATATATATATATATATATGTGAAAAAATATTTTTTATTTAAAAAAATTATATAATTAACTAATTAATTAAAATAAAAAAAATATTTTTAATATTAAAATAAAATTAAAAAATTTAATAAAAATCGGAAAACGGGACAGTATGAGATTTCTATTCAGGTGTGGTGTAGAAATAGAGATCTAAAAAGTTTTGCTGTAAAGGATGGGATAGGTTTCGAGTTGGGGATAGGATTATACACCAACAAGGACTGACAATGAGATGTATGGACCTGGAAAGTGATAGAATTCTACAAACTTACACGCTTTATTCTTCCATCAAAACTCACCTCATATTCAATCAGTCTTTAATAGCTCGAAGGCTCATTGCCTTTCCACGTAACCAAACCTGATCAAGGCATTCTTAAAATTCTTGCCTCTTCTGGGTGGTCCATCACAAAAAGGCCATAAGACTCATCCTTAGGTGATCTTTACCCTCTGCAGATGGCTACAAAACTCAATTATATTGCCCTTATTAATTTACTTCATGGCAATTCTGGTTTGTCTTAAATCTGTCTCTTTAATTCATCTGCTTGTGACCCCCACAGATAATCTTCTCTCATCTGAACAATCCGCATCATTTTATTCTTCTGTTATTGAGTCAATGGATACAATATTCTTGCATTTATTATTCATCTACCTTTGCCTTATAGGAGCATTCCCTGTTAACATCATGCACATGGCAAGTTATCAATGCAATTATTTATGGATTAAAAAATTTAGAATGTCTCTTAGTGGCATCTTATCAATATTATGGTTTATGGTAGTTGCTTCACATTTCAAAGGGACATACCATTTGTTTTACGTAGTTATATGAACTAATAACTATTGTAGTGGTGAGTTTTGCCACAAGTATGTAAGAATTTGTTTGTTATTACGTTTACCGTGTTTTTGAAGAAAAAAATTTTATTTTTAAATTTTTTGAGTTTTGAAAACTACTTTTAAAAATAAGCAGGAGTTAAGAACGGATTTCAGAAAAGCAGTTTATAAAAAATTAAAAAAAATCAATTAATTAAATCAAAAAAATTATAAACTTACTTTTTAAACAACACACCCCCTAAATCAAATTTGATGTATTTTGAAAAATCAATTTTAATAATCCATCTCTAACTATTTTCAGAATTACTCTGAATCTCAATCCTTATAACCCATTAAACTGAATTTGGAACTCCTAACTTAAATGTAATGAATTAAAAAAGAAAACTACAAATTTACTATTACTACTGTTACAGGAACGTAATAAATAATTATATTTGCAAAATAAAAACGGAAAAACTAGAGATATCAGTAACTAGTACCACCTGTAATGGACCAAGCCGAATTAATTTCTTGTCTGGAAAAGTGAATATCTTGCAGAAAATACAAAGATAAACTAATTAATATGGACAAAACGATGGTATGAAACCATGGGCCAGCCTCATTTATATATTGGGTGCACAGTTTGATCGTCACCAATCTGTGGGCGGTAAAATCTGTCCGTTCGGTTCCAAAGTACTCAACATTACCCACAGACCAACCGAACTGTATAAAATTAAAATTGAATCAAACCGAATTAATATTGAACTGAATCGCTTAATGTGGAATTGAAAATTATATATATTAATTTGGTTCGGTTTATTAGATTCTGGTTTAACTGTATATATATAGAGAGAGAGAGAGAGAGTTTGTCAGTTGGATGTTTTTTTAGTTTTTCAATATCAATAATCTAATCCAAAATTTCAAAATTTCAAACCAAAATCAAGTTAAATAAAAAAAAAAACCGCATAAACCAAATTGCAATCTGTTTGATTTGATTTTTGATTTCAGGTCAATTCGGCCCGGTCTAAATTTAATATGAGAAATATTTATTTATTTTTTTAATTATTATTTTCATCCTACGAATTACAAATAACACACTTTTAATGTTATGAAAATTAATGAGTTCGTGATGAAAAAGATAATAAAAAAAGAAATACGAAGAAGGTAATAAACAATTTTGTTTCAATACGCATTCTCCATCAAAATTCAATTTTTGTGACAGAATACCGTCCCTAATTTACTCTAAATTATTGCAGGAGGAACAAAACGTAATGGCAACAAGGACCAGATTGCATCTTTGCCCCTTTCTGGGACCTATAACCTTTAATATGGTTTGGAAAATTATCCTGGAACTTCGTTTTGCATTCATTGAAAATTGAGGCACACATAAATTGAAAGCTTGGAAAGAGAAATAAAGTGTTGACCTTTTATTTTATTTTTATTTTTTTTCTAATAATATTTCTTAGTTGCACTTTTTTTTCCCCTTAACCGCTGGTGGTCCTTACAAAAATATCTTGTAACATACACTCAATTATGGGAAAAGTATTTATCACTGAAGTTTCTCTAAGAATATTATTCTGGTTCTCATCTTTATCTTCAAACTCCCTACTGTTGAAGATAAACAAAGGCAGATTCATGGGGCCTTGCAATTAAGATGATTGAAAAACCAGATGAGACTTGTTGCTGGCTAAATTTGACTACCCAAAAACAATTTAATTAGAGTTGGAAATTACATTGGCTTGTAAAGTTAATCCATAGCTTTTTTATAATTCATGCATCTAAAATTTATGAATATTAAAATCTTTCCATCCAAACGATGCCTTAAGATGATTGAAAAAGCATATGAAACTTGTTGCAGGCTAAAATTGACTACACAAAAACAATTTAATTAGAGTTGGTAATTACATTGGCTTGTAAAGTTCTATGTATGACTAGTTATACTATTTACTGATACACACATAATTTGACATAACTTGATCAATGGAATTTTTTTTTCTTCTTTTAGTTGCAAGGGATGCGACTGAGGTTCGGATTCTAAACCTCACATGTCTCGTCACCATACTAGATGAGAAGTGTGATATGGAGGGAGCGAAAGTGTGCTAACGGCACGTTGCCTTCGGGACGAATCAAATCCCATCAGCTTATTCTCAGGCACAAACCTAGCCACCGGCACATAAGAATCCGAAACACGACGCAATCGAGGATCAAAATTGGGCTTATCACTTGTTCTGTATGCAGCATCTCCTGCAACTCTTACAGCCTTTGTACTGTTACAACCCAACAAAATCCCACTACGCCGCCTTGGTTTTTCTTTGACAATTGCACTTGCTTTAGCATTTGCTGCTGCTACTGCTGCTGGCCTAAGCTCTTCATAATCAGACATTACAGAAAAATCGGCAGCACTGGAAGTAACTACACTCCACTCTATGCTAGCCTCACTCGGAGCATAGCAAGTTGTTGGGGTCACACAGCCAGATGTGGCATCTGATCTTTGCCTTCCAAGAAACGGGTTCACCTTTCCTGTCAAGCTTTCGATCTCGAATAAATCTGAAGAACTTGCTTCGCTTTCATTATCGTTGTTAAGAAAACCTGATGACGTAGCAGAATACTCAGTTTCCTCCATTCTTTTGGGTGCAGGTGTATCCCAGGATAACATTGATAGTCTCCTCTCAATCCTGAAGGACTTACTCTTCTTGTCTGGTGGGACTGGGGAGCCAAACACCTCCAGTGAGATCCTTTGCTCCTCCAAATTTCCTGCTACTGAATGGATTTCCTCATTGATTAGAGATGATGGTTTGGGATGATTAGTCTTGATGACGATTTCTTCTGTAATTGGTTTGGCTTGAAGCGTAGCAGCAGCACTAGTATTTTTCCTGAAACTGATTTCGCCGACATGTTCATCATCAACATCGATTGAATCCTTGTCAGAACATGCACATTTGCAGGCAAAGCCAGCCAGAAAATTCTTTCTACTCTTTCCATTGGCCCTGTTCATCTTTCTTCGCAAAGTTTTCATCTGAACATTCTGCTGCAGCAAAGCTGTTTGGCTGTTCCAACTCGATTCAGAATGAATACTTGGAGTTGCAGGATGGAGTTTGGGTTTTACAGGGACTAAATCAATGATCTGTTCATTCTGTTCATCTTCTTTTTCCTTAGGCTGGTCAATACACTTTTTTGGTATTATTCTTGAAATTCTTGTTCTGTCCAAATGATCTATGACTCCATTGAAGTATTTCTCAGCACTGAATACTCCGATTTCTCCATCTTCTTTCTTTCTTCTCAAGAAATGATTCTCCTCTCCTTCTTGATCATCAGCAGTGATATTAGGACTGAGGAATCGGCTCGATTCTGCGAGTTTATGGGCAAAGCTTTCCTCAGTATTGCTCAAATACGAAGAGAAGGAAACATCACGCAGACTGTTACTTTGTTTAAGGCTAGTGACTGTAGTTAAGGCAGCCATACCCATGAAGTCTTGAAATCTTGAAATAATGAAATTTTTCAGGAAAATTGAAACGAAAAGGACCCAACACAGAAAAGATCGAATGTTTAGAGCTAAAGATTGAAAACAATACTCAAGTACAAGTTCTTTCAAAGACAAAAAGAATATGAATTCATGAAAGAGAAGAAAATAAGATAGCTGTAGCTTGAGATTCCCTTAATATTATCTACCAAACTGAAAGAAACTGATCCTAGGGAATTTAGCTCAGGAGAAGAAATGAATGGAAGATGTTTAAAGAAGCTTTGTTGGGATATTGAGAGATGTCTTAGTTCTATAAGTAGGCAAGTGGTGTGGAAAATGTTAGAAAGAGCAGGACCACTGTTAAAATTTTCCAGTAAGAGGATATCTTTGTTACAATTTCAGAGTTTCTTCCAAGTTTCATACCATTGTTTATCTTACAAAATTTATCTCATTAATCTTGTCTTACGCTTGGAAAACTAGATTTAGCCCATAAATTTATGTACGAACTGGATTAATGATAAATGTCACAGAAAAAAAAATGTATTATAATAATTTAAATCTTATAATTTCATATGAAAAATAATTTAGTCCGTGACATTTTTATAAATCAAATTGGTAATTCAATGTCGTATTAATAAATTAGTGACCGTTTTACTTATGTAATATTTTATCGTTCGGTTTATACAAAAATCTTGAATCAAATAATACTTGTTTATTATATATATGGTGTATGAAAGTATTATCCTATAGATTTTTCTTTTTAAACCTTATAATTAGTAATTTTTGTGAATATATAGTTTTTCTTGATGAATAAATGTTTAAATGGAATGTCATTTCGTTGATTGATCTCGTATAGATATTGGGTATATTGGTAAATGCCAAGGACGTTATCATGTTGATATTGTTGAGTACAAACTTGATTGGATTATCTTACACATCATGTCAATTCATATGGTTAATGATGAAGAGGAAATCAAACTTGTGATCAAGTAAGAGATTTTATTTTATTCTTTTCTTTTCAGATGACACTGTCAGAGAGAACTATAGGATGAAAATTTCGAATTTGGGCATTTTGCCCTTTCACAAAGAAAATTAGTCACTAGACCAGCAAGTAATTCTACAAGAAATTTAATGACAGCATTGATAAAAGTTTTATTTTTCATTAAATTATTTTTGTACCCGGTAAAACATTAAAAGGACTTTAAATTAAGGAATGATATATATATATATATATATATATATATATATATATATATATATATATATATATATAGGGAAAAATAATGGGAAAACATTTATCGGTTACTTACATATTTATTTTGTATTTTTTTATTTTTTTATTTTGAATGATATTTTATAATTTATTATTTATATATATATATATATATATATATATATGTGTGTGTGTGTGTGTGTGTGTGTGTGTGTGTGTGAGAAAAATGAAATATTTTATATGATCAATTAATTTTATAAACTGTATTTTGAAAAAATGATGATTTATTTTTTTCTAATATGATTAAAATTGAAATAACAATTAATCTAATCGCAATTAACTGTTAATAGATTAAAAATTAACCAATTTTAACAAATCAATTTAGGTTTTCATTTTTGTAAAATCAAATTTAATTAATTGAGCTCAAAAAATTGATTTATGAACTGATTAAACCCTACATTTAGAAATTAGTTAATTGACAAAACTTCCAATTGATTAGGCTATTAACATCAAAGCAAAATCATAATCTTCTGAACAATTTTTAATTATACGAAGTCCATATTTGCCATTGACAGCAGTTAGGGAAACATACGAACAAGATTGTCACTAAATCACATGATTACGGATAATGAAAAGATGGTTAACCAACTGCATGCTTTCATAAGCTGGTGTTGGGTAAGATTGAGAACGTATGGAGGATTAAGCAAAATCCCAATTGGTAAAACCCTGCCCCTAACTAATTCAAATACCATTGTGGTTAATTCATTCGTAGATATATATACTAAAGACGGCAGAGAGGACATACGAGGCTACAAATTTACCACGTATTCAGTGGTTGCCAGAGTTTCTAGGCGACACTGCAGCCGACAGACATGCACACACACAATACGGCAGTGTTTTAACCGATTTTCCTATGAAAATCAAGTGTAACAAAATTACCTGGCAGCTGTGTGTATTTATGATTTATAGTCCCCACAGCTTTTACCTTTGTTATTGGTAAACTTGTGGCCATGAAGATTGTCCCCATATCAACCATCTCAATTGTCGTGTCTTGAGTAAGAACAAAATCTTCTTGAATTGTGACAAAACTCTACTATTTCATGTAATCCACAAAATATCATCAACAAGTTTATAATCAATGTATTAAACTTACTAAAGCAAAGTTTCTTACCCAAAGAGACAGAAAAAGGAAAAGGAATAGTCTGAAATTTTGTATAGTTGTTTTTGTATTCTAGAATAAATATACGCGTCCTTAAAAGCCCAATGACCTCTTTTTTTTGCCAGTTCAATTTAGGAGTACGAGTTACCTTTTTTATATATATATTTTTTTTCACGTAGATCTCATCACATTAAAAACAACAAAACCTTACAGGAAAAATAAAGCAAAAGAAAAAATTAATATGAAAAAAGGTGACAAGGATAAGGCAAACATCACAGGATTCGTGCTAAGAGAAAGAAAGAGACTAGCTGCGCTAATGCTAATTTCGATTCAAGCCAGAACTCCAGATGCCACAGAGGTGGAGAATACCCGGCTAGGAAAGAAAGATCAGATGTGAACAAAAACGACTAGCAGGGCTCATTCTGAGAGTGACTATGAAAGCGGCAACAGCAACTTTTTTCGAGATTGGTTTGGTGTTCTTCGAACATTTGTCACCCTAGAAGCTATTGGTGACCAAGTAAGCTCAAGAAGCGAAGCCGGTCTTCCTGCCATCAGGGCATCAATCTCATCCATGTAAGCTCTTAGTTCTTTCAATCCCTGCTTTTTTCTTTCCTTTTATCGGCCCAGAAAGCATAGCATTTAGGAAATAGTTGTAGGCGTGTTCCAGAAGCTAGTGTTGGAGTATTACTTAAGTGGGAGTCCTCTTTGATGGATATATAGCTCAATTTTATGGTTACTAACCTCAAAATTAAGCTTCACACACAAATACCTTTAGGTTCAATTTGCTCTATCCACATTCGTGAGAAATTTTCCATTAAACTCGACATATGCTCCCACAACCTCTAAAAAGATTGCCTAGAACGTGAGGATGGAAGAAGGTAAAGATACCAAGAGCTTCCACCGTACTTTTCAGACAGCGAAAAAAAAAAGAAAAGAAAAATGTACAGAGAAGAAGAAGAAGCACAATGGCGATACCCAAATCATATAAAATAAAAAGGGAGTTGTTTGCGCCATTTAAGAGGGAAGAGAGGGTTATTTGATTAGTCGATTAAATTAAATTAAATTAAAGAGTTAATTTGTGTAATTATATTTTTATTACTTAATCCTAACGTTTAGAATTGCAAATTGAGAAACCACAAAACAACATTTGAGAGACTAGTGATAGCCACACAGTAAAAAGATGGACCAAAAAAATAATTGATTATTGATGCCATGTCATAAACCTTACAGTGGAATATTCATCTATTAATAGATGAACACTACAAAAGAGCAATTGTCAATTAATAGTTCAGTAATGGCTAGGAAATTTACCGTGTGAACCATCCTCCCTCAGGAAAAGGGAAGAATTCACTCTGCAAGAAACATGCTTATGCAAAGCGACATAACTTCATCTCAGTCAAGCCCCGTATAACATAAGCATTATCCAATTTAACAGCCTTCCATCGTGGTTTCATTTTTCCTTGTTAGCCCTTCACTGTGAGGCTGTGGAGTTTCCACCTACAACCCAATATTGTTTAACAGCAACCACTATTTTCTCAGGCACTAGAGGACCATCTTCATGGTCTACCATTTTAGAGTCCCACCTCATTCCTCCTCCAATTTTCCTCACCTTAATTAGCACATCCACTTCATCCCGGAATATTACTGCACCTTCTGGTCGCAATATTCGATCCATCTCCAAAAGAATGTCCTCTATGTTACATCTGCATTCATTTGCTTACAATGTGAGTTGGTTTTCAATGGCATCACACAAACTAAACACACGATTGAACTAACACGAGAACAAGACAAATTGGGAAAACACATGAACTAAATCATGTCCTCTATGTTACATCTGCATTCATTTGTTTACAATGAATTGATTTTCAACGTCATCAGACAAGATTGAACTAACACGAGAACAGGACAGGTTGGGAAACACATGAACTATATTGGTCTGCCCATACACATGCATAGGGAAACTAAAGAGGTGAAACTCATCTAAGTATACTATGAAGATGAATTAAATGCCGGGCATTCATATTACAAATTCAGTTCTGTTGAATATCATGCAAAGGACAAAGGCACCAACTACATATTGGTTGGGGAAAGCCCATCTGGTACTGTTTAAGCAATATGGTACCAATCATTAATGAGCACAACTAATAATGCAAAATTCTAGGTTACATTTCAAGCTCAATTGCCTAGTATTTGCTATTCAGTATTGCCAATGGATGTATGCTAGAGCAAAGGTCTTGAAAACAATAAATCCACAGCATCACTGAATAATCATAAAACCAAGACTGATCATAACAGTATATAATAGGCCTATTGGATACTTCACAGCATATAATGAACAATATCACGGCCTGAAAAAAGCGCACTGACATTATGACTTGGGTGCCCAAAGCCAGCAATCGAATTACAATTTATGAATTTAGCATGATTCTGCTTGCAAACTGCAGATCCCACTTAAATAGGGTCGTAGAGAACTCTTTTGCATACGGTGATTGAACACGAAAAAGCTTGCTCTTTTTGATATATAATAAATGCAAAAGTGGGGACTAAAAATTCAGTTTTATTTTCTAAAGGTGCAACCAAGGTTGTTAACCATCAGACTATTTTACATTCATTTGTTGCTCATGATGTATCTTATTTTAGATCCATCAGCAAATGCAAAAGATGAAACCAATAAAAAAGTTAAAAGGTGCAACCATTATTCATTTAAACAAAACAACATAATGTCATATTTTAGTTTTCCTCTAGAAAGAAAATTAATAAAATACTGCAAAAATGTTGATAAAATGAACAAGTACAATTGAAAATAGATGCTCACAAGATTCTTAATGTAAGGATTGCAGAAGTTGGAAATAAACATGCCCCACTCTCTTGTAGTCTTGCACCCACATCCATTTTGTTATTAGATAACCCATTTTACAGCATTCATAGGCACCCACAACTATTGCCGTATATTTTAACTTATAAATGACTAGCTTTCTTAATAAAGAGTCATTACTTGCAATCTGTACTAAACTCCACAACACAAATCTAATTATGCAGAAACTATGTGAAAGAAAAATAGATAAATTAGGTACGTCCACAAATAATCATTAGATTTGCCTTATATGATTTGCAGTAGATGCACACCATTTAAAGAGCCAACATAGACAGAGAAAGAACTGCATGAAACTTTAAGTAAAAGAAATTAAAATTGGCAGTGTTGTAGTCGAACAAAGCATAAATCAAATACTTACTTGTCCTTGTATAAACTAAAAACACCATTAGCATGGATAAGGTCATATGTTCTTGGGTAAGTGGAGAATGCTTCACACCTGAAACAAAAGTGAAAACGTACAGATAATCACTTCATTAGCATTACATGTTGAAAAATTGAAGCAAAATTAACAGAAAAGGATTTTGGCCTAAATGTGGGACATAGTAATATGCAGACAGGGCCAGACTGAAACACAATCTCGAGTGCTCCATACATTAGTGGGTACTTACATGCTCCAAAAAAATCTAAACTGCTTTATCCAACATTAAACTTCCTCGTCACATGAGGATGGTGAATATTTGTGAGGTGCTCCAAAGGAAATAAAGAAATTGCTAAGACCTATGCTTAAAAGTTATAGGAATCAAAGGAGACAACCAAAAAAGTTAGAACAGCTTACCAGTCATGATAGATTCCAATCAATCCTCTCTCATATATGACACCCAATGTATTTTTCTCAGCTACAGTGGGCACGACATTCATAACCCACAATTTGGGGGACTCAAGTGCTGCAGCAAATCCTCCCAACCCAGCATTCATGTCCATAATGTTGCGATACCTTCCAGAGTCTATAAGCTTATTGATTTTCTTATAAGCATTTACATGCTTTTTCCATATATTGTTGTCCTCCTGGTATGTCTCAACGGATACTCCAGGAATAGAACCACTGGCAACTCTGGGAGGAACAGCATAAAGCCTGGATGGAAATGGCTTCAGCCCCCCACCAGCAACTTCATCTTGATTGCCAACATCAGGATATGGAGTAATGCAATCCTCCATTTTCTTGTACCTAAAACCCACAACAAATGAAGACAAATTGAAAACAAATGTAATAACACTAGATAATATTCAATAAATGAACATTTAGCAATGATTAGAAAGTAAAATATCAACACTTATAATGGTATTTGCAGGCAAGTCTATGGAGTGTGTATGAAAAAAATACAGTGAATTAAATTTGTATGAATACATACCACACATCATCTGGGTCTGCAGATTTGCAGATTGTAGCTTGAGAATCATCTTCTCTACCAGGACAAGATTCACCATTTGCTGTTTTTTGCCATATGGCCATTTCACCCTTCTCATACTTCTTGTTCCAGCAAAGCAGTTTAGCAATCTCTTCAATCTTTCTCTGTTCCTCCTCAAGTTCCTCCTTAGGACGTTGCCATGCTTTGTAATTATTCTTCCAATTGATTGGAGGTCCAGAGAGAACCCAGTAACCACCAGGTCTAAGAACTCGATCGATTTCCTTCAAGTAAATTCCATCTACAAAGAGAAAAATCCATCACCTAAACTGCAGTAATTACAACTTAAGATGATAAAAATAACAAGATTAGGAAAGTATAACAAAAGCAATTTCTTCATATGATGAGGCTCTCACCATTTGCTCCCCATGGAATTAAGCACCGCGAGCAGTGTGCCATATCAAAGGCTCTTGATGGGTATGGCATCTTTATAGTACCCAGAACACCAATAACAGCAGGAACACCTCTTTCAAGAGCAAATTGAACCTGCGCTTCATGTGAGTCTCTGGGTGCAAAAGACATCGCAATAACATTTCTGCTCCAAAGGTATGCACCCCAACTGGCAACCTAGTTTCAACAACAAACGCACATGGTCCATCAACAGATTTAAATCATCAAATCAAACACAATTTGCATGAGACAATAAGAAAATTGAGGAACACAACATACCCCGCAACCAGTGTCAAGTGCAGTTCTGACTGTCCCATTAGCAATTGGTATCACTGAAGCTAGCTGATCAATGTACTTCTCTGCCCCCTGTGGAAATTGTGTTCCTCCACCTGGAAACCTAAAGACATTGCCCTCGTATTGGATCCAGTTCTGAATGGCCTTCTCAACTGTTAAGCTTTTATATGGCGCATTAGCATATGGTACATAATCGCGACTTTTAGGCCAAGGAAATGGAGTCACATAGCTTTTGGGTGCTGGAATTAAGCAGTGCAGCTTCTCTTCCTCTGGAGGACAATGCCTCTCCCGGTAAATCATGTTTTCCCTAGGGAAAGTCATTGCACGGTTCTGATCTTGGCAGGGTGTGTAGTCCGTGTATTGGGCTTTACAAGGCTTGAACACTTCTGGTTTTGACTCCGCATCATTGATGGTCCCAAGTTCACCACCATGATGGGTCTCAAAATTTAGACTTGGGATTAAATTGCAGTCGCCTGTATTCTTAGTGATCTCCATAGCAAGATTATCTGCCTTCCCAAATCCACTCCTTTGCCATGCTCCAAGAATATAGAAGAAACAGCAAAGTCCAACTACGATAAAAATTTGTATAGAACTCCTCGTTCTACTATCAGCTGAATTAGTTTTCAATGCCATTATAACCCTGAAAACATTACCAGGCTGATTTGGTATGAGTTGCACTAAAAGAATAGGACAGCATACCCAGTGCTAGTTAGATCGGCAGGTGCATACATGTGGATAAAGCTAAACCATCAGGGAAAAACCTACTCTTCAACCTATATTTGCAATATACCAAGTCATTTAAAGGACTATGAGCTGAAGTCCTTAACCAAAACTTATTCTTTATGCTTTTTATTTTTCTCCCATTGCCATGTATTCAAGATGTCAGCACCACAGACAAGAACCATAGCTAATACCGGCTATGACGGATAGAACATATTTGCAAATACCGAGAATAACAGCATTAAGTTGGCTAATTCATTAATTATTAGTTAAAATTTTCTATTTTCCCACCCTTTTGCGGACAACTCAAAAAACGAAGGAACCCAAATTTTCTGTTAAAAAAAATGAGAACTTTAAACAGCTCATCTAAAGCTTAAAAAAGATACAATCCAAATCTGGTCTCAAAACCCACTTTACGATTCTTCAGAAAGACAGTTAATTCAACAAACGCTCAATTGATCTAAGAAAAACTAAAAGATACAAACATCAATTTAAGTTGAAAGATCAAATCGAACAAGAAAATTTAGAAAAGCAAAACCAAGATAATTTAGATTAATGCACAGAGAGGAATGAAGAAAAGACAGAGAGAGAGAGAGAGAGAGAGCCTCACCAATCGCCTGAAGCAATCAGGTATGAAGATCCAAAACGCCAATCAGAGAAAAGAGAATCAGCTAGAGCACTTTTGGGTGCTGTTGTTGAGCAGCTTGGGATCTGTGATGAACAGAAAAAAACACTATGATGAAAGTCGAAGAAACGTAGTGTAGAGACCTCAAAGATCCAAATGGCTAGGAGATAAATCTCTTAAAAACCTTTGCTCCTATCCCATGGACTGTGATTTTTATTTTTAATAAAACAAATAGAATACAACTAAATCTAAAATGGTGAGCATTTCATTCCCACTACCTCATGTAGACAAAAAGTATTTAAAATCCCAAACACGTCTTCTCCTCTTCTCCCCTTACATCTATTTTTTTTTAAGTGAATAAATACTGCAAGAATTACAATATGAACAAATAATTTTTATTCTTCATTAAAAATATCTTAGTACAATGCATCACTCACCACATTATTATTTAATAATAATTAATCACTATTATTTTTCTTTTTCAATTTGAATTTTATTGTTTATTGTTTCAAATAAATAAATAAACAAAGTGAAAAGTTTTGCACAATTAAAATATTTTTATACTTTTCATGCAATACAAGCAATTAAATGAGAAGTGTTGCTTAACAAATAAAATTTTTGAAGAGAATAAATAATTAAAGACTAACAAAATTTGAATTTTATAATTTTTTATTATATAATTAATAATTTGATATAGAAACTTCAAAGTTTCATTTTTTTTAAAAACACTCATCATGATATTATCATTATATAAATCTTTAATTCAATATAGTAATATGTATTATGATATTAATTATAGTTACTTTGTTATATGCTGAATTGTTTTTTCTTAAAGAAAAATATATCATGTTAGAAGTTAATTAAGATATATATAATGAATGAATTATATAAGGAATCGTAATATTAATTATTTTGATTTTTTTTTTGGGAAGTAATTATATTGAGTTAAAAATAAAAGCAAATTCATGAATTGAATAATTTTTAGTTAAAAAAAAAAGGATTTGGATAATTTGCAGAAGTTATATTTCGGTGTAGGTAAAATGCATGGAGGTGTATAATGCCCACCAATTGGCAGGGGCTATCGGACTTGGATGGCCTGGCCCACTGCTTTATGTATTTATATAATTTTTTCTTCCACTGAATAAACTGGGATTCCGGTGATGGGACCCACGCGGCTATGAGAACGACGTACGATTGTGTGGGTCCCTTTGAGTGAGAAAAAATATATGATTGGATCGTGATGGACGGCTGATATCGTGTTGACATCGAAGAATCAAAACGGTGTAAGCTTTGGGAAATAACTATTTGATCCATGTATTTTGCGATTCTTTTAATTTAACTCATAAAATTTTTAGTTTATGCATTTGATTTTAAATTTTATTTCATTCATTGTCTTTAATTTATATATTTAAACTTTATAAATATCTCAATGAGCCATATAACAAAATAAAAAATGAATCTATTTGTTACGTTATTTTCAAGATAAATTGATGAATTTTGAACTCTAAATATGAAATTCATATTTATATATAATCTTCATAATTTATTTCACAACAGAAAAAAAAAAGTGTTAGTTAATATTTCTGGTATTCAATTCAATGAAAAACGCTAGTCGTCCAAATGGCGAAATCGCCGGCACCCAATATGAAATTATGATCCATTCCATTGCATTACATCAACCAAATATAGCTACTACATGCCAACAAAGGCTCTTCCATTCAGTGGGTCAGCTACAGCTAGCACCCATACCTCCTTATATTATGCTTTTTTTCATTTTACAAAATATTAAAGAGAATAACTTCTCCTTCTTGAATAATAATAATAATAATAATAACTTTTTCACTTTCCAACCAAAGTCTTCCTTTTTATATCGGTTTATCTTTTACGGTCTAATCAATTAAAAAAATTAATAAATTATTTTTTTAATTTAATTTTGCATAAAAATTAAGCTAAAAACTATCCGAACGGACACAAATCTTTTTTTTCTTGAAACTTACAGTCTTTTCATCCTGCAATTTGGTTACATTTTAATGGCGTCTTTGATTCTCTACTTGCTAAGATTTGTATTTTTTTAATTTTATTCTTATAACGATAATGGTAAGCATGAAAAGGGTGGTGTTTTTTTTTTCAAAACAAATGTCAAATGTACAATTAAGAGCTCCTAATGTTAAGGTAAAATAATACTTTTGTCTCTATAATAAAAAAAATGTCTAATTAAACTCTTAAGCTTCAATTTTCAGTTAATTATACCCTCGAAAACATTAACTAAACGTTAGTCCCTAAATAGGATGTTGATGTGAATTATTTATTCTAAAAATTACTAACATGTCACCCCTTCGTAGGCCTGACTATGATTCCGAACCCGCCTGTTTTGATTTAGAATTTGGAACCGCCGGTTTTGCAGTCCAAAAAAATAAGGATTGGAACCAGAATCGGTTTCATGAACCAAAATCGGTTTCATAAATCAGTGTTTCGACCGATTTTTTTATTAATAACACAAAAAATAAATATAATTAAAATTATTAATTTGTATAAATTATAATTTTGTACTACTAATATGTTATAAAAAATAAAAACTTTAATAAAAAAATAATGTATTAAATATTAAATTGTAACTTTGTGTAATAATTTAGATTGTTATAAAAAAATTGATTTAGAAATTATAAGTTGGAATTTAGAAATAATTATATTTATTTGATAAATTAATAAATTATAAAAATTATAACTATGCTAAAAACTTAATTTTTTTATTTTTTTATTTTAAAAAATAATTTAATTATAAAAGTTTGAATTTATATTGAAAAAATTATAATATTAATAATTGGCTTTAAACTTAATTTTTTTACCATTAATTAAGTTACATATGTATCATCTTAAAGTTTAAATAAATCAAAATTCACGTAGTTCTCTTACTTTTTAAATTTTAATTGTTGATATCTTTTACTATTTTTTTAATCGAAACTAACGGTACCAAATATGTCAGCCGTTTTTTCAATGGTGAAGTCATATTGGTTATCAAATTGATATTTCTATATTTTTTATTATCTTCATATCGATTTAGTCCAATCATCAATACAAGTTTAAGCTTATAGGGATTCGAGAATCTTCTCATTCAAAATATTACCTCCTACACTAAAAACTTATTCAACCGCAACAGTTAAGACTGAATTTAAAAAAATTTATTTTGCAATTTGGGAAAGTACGAAATAAGTATTTTGATGTTGATTCCATTAATCAAGAACTGAAATTTTTTTATCTGTCCTACTATCACCAAACTCAAATGTAGTTGTTAGATAAATATCAAGTTCGAGTGAACTCGATGACGATCTTGATTTTTTATATTTTTACATTATCAAACGACTATCCCCTCTAATTTTTATCAATTCACCCGAACTTTGACTAACAATATATGTAACACCTAACACTTTATATATCTATATACCACATATACTGATTTTATATTGTTATTCCGTATGGAACAAGATTAAATAAAATTCAAGTTTACAGCGGTAGTATTTTTTTTTAACTCATCTCATATTATCAACAATAATTTCACAATAAATACGGAAGCTTTAATTATAGCTTATAACATCATATATATTAATAACTTAAACATTACGTTTAAAAAGTTAGTAAATATGCAAGTATTCAATCCCCAAATATAAATGATATATTCTTATGCTTATGTGGAATGCAAGGAGAGAGAGTGATAAGGCTCGGCCGGTGACCTTTGATCCATGACTTTTATATGCATCTCAATATGAACTACTAATCTTCTCTACCTGAAAAATGATGCAATTTGGTGAGTTGCGACTCAGTGAGAATAACCATCAAATGAGTTCTAAAGCACTAAGCATTTCATAATAGCAAATAACAAGTATAATTAATACATATTTCATACTTCATTTCATCAGTCAATAACATATAAATATAGATAAAATCAAGTATTCAATAATTGCTCTTTACTTATGCTTATGCTTATACATTTTATTTTGTTGTGACCAGGTTAAACGAACATTGCCCCGGGTTTCCATGTGAACATTTGCATTTGCATTTGCATTTGCTAGCTAGCTTGATCATTTCTTTCATTTGCACATTTGTTGGGTCATAGGCCTCTTCTTTTGCTTTGCACATTTGTTGGGTCATAGGCCTCTTCTTTTGCTTTGTACATTTGTTGGGTCATATGCCTCTTTTTTTGCTTTGCAATGTCGATTGACTAGTCACAACGCCTTTTAAGTCATTATGCATATGCATTTATACTTACATATTTATCAACAATTGTATCTTATCACATATACCATACATATACCACATATATACCTTATATGTCAACACATATACCATACATATACCACATATATACTTCATATGCAACACATATACCATACATATACCACATATATACTTCATATGCAACACATATACGATACATATGCCACATATATACCTCATATGTCAACACATATACCTTGCATATACTATACATATACCATGTATATATATCATATGTCAAACATATACCTCTAATATACTACAAGTACACAAACTTATATGTACCACAAATGTCACAAATTATTCATCATCATATTTTAAAGGAAAAATCATCACAATCATATAAGTCACATAGCAAGCAACATTCATATGCACTAAAGAATTCAATTGATAATTATACTCACCTTTTTCCTTTGATTCCAACCCTTAACTTATTGTCTACCCCCTTCTTGTATATATCCAATTTGTCTTGAGCCTAATATTAAAATATAATTGGTTAATTTATGACTAGAGAAACTTAATATGACTTAAACAAATTAATATACATTATTCATATCAATAATTAAAATTTTTCCTATGAGGCAGTGTGACCTTATGAAACTGTTTTAACTATAACATTTTCTGTATTTGACCAATTAATCTGATTCTTATTCCTAATTAAAATTAGCATATTTATATATAACATATTAAAATTTCAGACCAATTGGATCACTGTACATTATTTGGTGGAATTTCTAATCGTGTTTTGATTTCTGCTATGTTTTCTGCCCTTAGGCAGTTTCAGGGTACTCATTTGGGTTCATCATAACTTATAATATATACGTTATATTTTAATAAAAATTTACAGAAACTTATATAGGTTCATATGGAACATTTTTTATGTTTACAACTTTTATCAATTATGTCTCTAAGATCTTCAAATTATAACAAACATTTTACTGGTCCAAAATAGAATTGGCTTTCGGACCAGTATGACTTACAAAGGCCATAACTTATTCTTTACATAATATATTAAGCTACAATTAGTACCAAAATTTCGTTAAGACATATACCTATAATTTCAGATTTGATCATTTACAGAATCGATCTTTAAGAAGCTCAAAATAATTAAACAAGTTTCGGGACCTGTACAGGGCACTCAGTAGGCAGTTCAAATCATGGAACAGTCATGGTTTCATTCACTATAACTCAAAACTACAAGGCCTATGAATCTGAAATTAGATTTACAGATCCATAACACATATATCTACAACTTTTATGTTTTGAGTTACTTCCAATATTTATTTTAACATACCCAAAACTAACAAACACAGTAGCTAACTTACTTAAGGTTCTCATCCGGACCAGTTTCAGTACGAAGAGGATATCTCATTCTATACACCAAATATTGTTAAAATATTTACATATACATAAATCTAAGACATAAAGGAACAACTTTTATGTTTTAAGATTTTCCAGAATCAATTTCTATGGATATCAAATTCGGAGTTCAAATCAATGCCTATTAATGAACCTTAGCAACTCAAATCAACCTTATAGCAATAAGAATTGATTACTTACCAAGAATAAACTTTCAATAGATCAATTTGCCTCAAAAACCAAGTGAAATAAGGAAGAATTTGTGGCTGGAACTTGAGAGAAAATAGGTTGAAGAAATGAAGCAAAGAAGAAGAAAAAGATAAGAAAAGAAAAAGAAGATAATGAAGCCTAATAGGTTAAAAATCACCTAACCCATTTGCTTTCTTTTTTATTCTTTTGCCGTCCACTCTTCTTGTTTTTTTTTCTTTTTCTTTTTTCTTTTTGCTGAATGCTTTCTTCTTCTTTTTAATTATTTTTATTATTATTTTTATTTTTTTATTATCATCATACATACATACATACATACATATACATACATTCATGTATATATATATACACATTTACCCAATTTTACTAACCAATAATAAATAAATATATAATTTAATCACTTATTTTAATTTAATTAAATTAATCATATCAAATTTTTATTAATTCAATATAGTCTCTTTATTCACTTAAATATTAATTTCATGTCATTTTCATCTATATTATAAAACAGACATATGCATTTATATACAATTGTAAAATATTTGAAAATAAACTAATTGTATGTCATGAATATATTTAAATAAAAATGCATATTATGCATGTGTTCAAGTGATATGTATATATATATGCAAAATGTATATGTGCAAATGAGATGATGTAGAAATGCATATGGGAAAAGTCAAGGATATTACAATTCTCCCTTCCTTTTAAAAATTTCGTCCTCGAAATTTAATACCTGGAAATAGGTGTGGATATTGTTTTTTCATATTTTCTTCTGTTTCCCATGTTGCCTCTTCTCGTGAATGATTTCTCTATAATACCTTAACTAAAGGTATTTCTCGGTTTCTCAACTGTTTAGTCTTGTATCCGATGATTTCCACTGGTTCTTCAACATAACTCATGTCATTTGCAATCTCAATGGCTTGATCTTTAAGTACATGTGTAGGATCTGACCTGTATCTTCTAAGCATGCTCACATGAAACACATTATGAATCTGAGTCATATCTGGTGGTAAAGCCAATCTGTATGCCAGTGGACCAACCTTCTCAAGAATTTCATAAGGCCCTATGTATCTTGGGCTCAATTTACCTTTCTTGCCAAATCGGATTACTCCTTTCCATGGAGATACTCGTAGAAATACTTTTTCACCCAACTCGTATTCCATCTCCCTTCTATGTTGATCAACATAACTTTTTCTGTCTGTCCTGTGCTGCCTTTAGCTTAATCTTGACAACCTTGATTTTATCCACTGTATCTTGTACTATCTCTGGCCCTTCTAATGCACGTGTACCTTCTTCATCCTAGATGATAGGGCTTCTGCACTTTTTGCCATACAATGCCTCATATGGAGCCATCTGAATACTGCTATGATATTGGTTATTGTATGCAAACTCGACCAATGTTATATACTCATCCCAAGCTCCCTTGAATTCCATAGCACATGCTCTAAGCATTTCTTCTAATGTCTGTATAGTTCTCTCTAATTGTCCATCAGTCTGTGGGTGAAATGCAGTATTGAAATTCAATTTTGTTCCCAATGCATTATGTAAACTCACCCAAAAATGTGAAGTAAACCGTGGATCTCTATCAGACACAATGGATACTGGAATGTCATGCAATCTGACTATCTCATTCACATATATTTTGGCCAAACTCTCAAGTGTACACCCCCATCTGATAGGTAGAAAATGTGCTGACTTTGTTAACCTATCAATAATTACCCATATTGCATCATTTTTCCGTGGAGTTTTAGGCAATCCATAAACAAAATCCATCGTTATCTTTTCCCATTTCCATTATGGCACTGGTAAAGGATGTAGTTTACCAACCGGTGCCTGATGTTCTATCTTAATCTGCTGACATGTTAAGCATTTGGAAACATATTTTGTTATGTCTTTCTTCATTCTTGGCCACCAGTAATGAGACCTTAAGCTGTGATACATCTTTGTCATCCCTGGGTGCATTGCATAGGGTGCATTGTGTGCCTCTTCCATTATTTCCTGATGTAAGTTCTCAGTGTTTGGAACACATATGCGTGACTTTAACATCAGTGTATTGTCTTGCAATTGAAAATCTTTACTATTTTCCTGCCTTACTAATTCAATTTTCTCACACAATTTAGGATCTTTACTCTGTGCAACTTTGATCCTATCCTTTAATATAGGTCTGACCTGAAGAGCAGCAATCAATGATCCACCATCATGCATATTCAATTGAACATTCATGGACCGTAATTGAATTAGATATGGAAAAGATGATGATTGCAAATGAGCTACACTGCTACTGGCTTTCCTACTCAATGCATTTACTACCACTTTGGCTTTTCCTGGATGATAATCAATTGTACAATCATAATCCTTTAACAGCTCTAACCATCGTCTTTGTCTTATGTTTAACTCTTTATGTGTCATCAAGTAACCCAAACTTTTATAGTCTGTGAAGATCTGGAATGTCTCACCATACAAATAATGCCTCCAAATCTTCAATGCAAATACAACTGCAGCCAATTCTAAATCATGCACTGGATATGAGATCTCATGTGGTCTCAGTTGTCTGGATGCATAAGCTATCACCTTACCATGTTGCATCAACACACATCCCAAGCCTTGGTGAGAAGCATCACTATATACTGTAAACCCACTTGTACCTGTAGGGATGGTTAACACTGGTGCTGAGGTTAGCCTGTATTTTAGTTCATCGAAACTCCTTTGACATTTAGGAGTCCACTTGAAAGGCACATTTTTTCTCAAAAATTTGGTCAAAAGGCTAGCAATCAATGAGAACCCATCAACAAATCTACGGTAGTATCCGGCTAAACCCAAAAAAACTATGCAATTCTGACACATTCTTGGGTGCTTCCCAACTCACTATGGCCATAACTTTATTTGGGTCAACCTCTATGCCTTTTCCCGATACTATATGTCCAAGAAACACAACATGATCAAGCCAGAATTCACACTTACTAAACTTTGCATACAATTGTTTCTCCTGCAGAGTTTGCAACACTGTTCTTAAATGCATCTCATGTTCCTCTTTACTTTTAGAGTACACCAGAATGTCATCTATGAAGACAATAACAAAATTATCCAGATAAGGCTGAAATACCTTATTCATCAAAGCCATGAAAGCAGCCGGTGCATTGGTTAATCCAAATGGCATGACTAGAAATTCATAATGGCCATATCTAGTACGAAATGCAGTTTTAGGAATATCTACCTCAGTTATCTTAAGCTGATAATAGCCCGATTTCAGATCAATCTTAGAAAATACTTGAGCTCTATGTAACTGATCAAATAAGTTATCAATTCTAGGTAAAGGATACTTATTCTTCACTGTCACTCTATTAAGTTGTCTATAGTCTATACACAATCTCATCATTCCATCTTTCTTTTTTACAAACAACATTGGGGCTCCCCAAGGTGATATGCTAGGTCGAATGTATCCCTTATCAAGTAACTCTTGCAATTGAGTTTTAAGTTCTTTTAACTCAATCGGTGCCATCCTGTAAAGAGATATAGAAATAGGTACGGCCCCAGGTACCAAATCTATAGTAAATTCTATCTCTCTATCTGGTGGCAATCCAGGCAAATCCTCTGGAAATACATCTGGAAACTCACACACTACTGGAATATTCTCTAACATAATATCCTGAGTTTTTGTATATGTCACATAAGCTAAGAAAGTCTCACACCCTCATTTCACCATCTTAAAAACTTTAACTGCTGAAATCAAACATGTAGGTACCAACTTCCTTTCTCCTTTAAACACAATCCTTTGTTTATCAGAGGACTTTAAAATTACCTCCTTAGAAAAATAATTCACTATGGCATGATGTTTAATTAACCAGTCTATTCCCAATATTACATCAAATTCATGCAATGATAATAATATCAAATCAGCTTTCAATTCAACTTTATCAATGAATATCGAACAATCACGACATATCTCATTCACAACTACTACTGCTCCCAGTGGAGTACTCACATTTATATCAAATCCCAATGACTCATGTTTTTGATGCTGTTTGGATGCCATATGTGATGATATAAATGAATGTGTGGATCTTGGGTCAATCAATGCAAATGTCAGTATATCATAAATGAAAATATTACCAGTAACCACTTCATGAGCATCAACTGTCTCTTGCCTAGTCATAGCAAATACTCTGGCCTGTGGAAGGGGTCTAGAACTCTGTCCCTCAGATTTGGTCACTCATCTGCTTACTGCACCAGTTCTTCCCCTGCCTCTGCATCTGACATGTGTCCCACTGGTAGTGTTAACCCTTGGTGTTTCAATTGTAGTCTCAGATATTCCTCTGCCTTTGCTGGTTTCTGCTAATTTAGCTTTTTTGGGGCAATCTCTATACATATGATCTAAGGACCCACAGAAATAACAAACTCATGTGAGTCTTCTGCATTCACTGGTGTGTTGCCTACCACAATGAATACAAGTAGGTCACTGTTCTGTATACTGGCTTTGTCCTCTGCCTGGGTAAGAGAAAGTCATGCATTGACTTCTAGAACTGGAGTACCCACTTCTGTTGCCAGACTGACTCGGCATATATCTAGCTTTCTTTCCATATCCTCTACTAGACTCTCCAGTAAACACTCGTGTCACCCTTTTTACTTGTTGTTCTCCAGCTACGTTCATTAACTTTTCAGCTCTAATTGCAGCAGCTCTGAGTCTGGTATAACTATTGAGATCAATAATTGTGATTCTATTTCTGATCTCATACTTGAGACCCTCTTCAAACTTGCTGCATTTGTCTCTTTCAGTAGAGACCATAAAGGTGGCATAATGGAAAAATTTATTAAATTGTACTTCATACTCCGCAACAGACATGTTTCCCCGTTTTAGATTCAGGAATTCCTTTCTCTTCTCATCTTTATATGCCTCTGGCATGTAATTGTTCTAAAATTCCAGGAGGAAATCATTCCATGTCAGAACTGGTGGTTGTGCATCACTATCGGGAACTGTCTCCCACCATTCATAAGAATTGCTTAGAAGCAAAGATACCGCATAATCAAACTTCTCCTTTGGAGTGCATCTCATCATATTCAATACCCTCTATGTCCTTTTAAGCCATGTTTCTGCTTCAACTAGATCATCGAGCCATATAAATCAATTGCACCCTGTTTTCTTAGCTTATCATATCGTCTTTCCCTATACATTGTCGGACCATGCACTTCATGTTCTGGGTTTTCATAAGGTATTTCGGCATGTGATGATTGTGATGCACGTGCAGGAGCCCTAGCTCCTGGTACTGGTTGATCTCTATGTAAATGAGGCGATGCCTCATGAGGATGCATTTCATTCGGCCTCTCTCTCCTTGGTGAATCATGTCTAATGATGGCCCTAAAATAAATGAAATTATGTCACTACATAATGTTCAACACATATTTTGTAACGGCTGGGTTCCGCCTTACTCGAGGATGAGAACCCACCCGCCGTCTCACTGAGACCAACGGGCTGCCGGAGTCCATGGCCCAATACCTCCAACCCATCACTGTGCACCAGCCCCAGTCTCAGGCCCGCAACGACTGTTGCACAGTAGGTTGTTGGAGGCAGGGATCGAACCCTCAACCTCCCTTTAGCCTCAGTAAGAGACTACCAATTGTACCATGGTACAATTGGTAGTCTCTTACTGAGGCTAAAGGGAGGTTGAGGGTTCGATCCCTGCCTCCAACAACCTACTGTGCAACAGTCGTTGCGGGCCTGAGACTCGGACTGGTGCACAGTGATGGGTTGGGGGTATTGGGCCATGGACCCCGGCAGCCCGTTGGTCTCAGTGAGACGGCGGGTGGGTTCTCATCCTCGAGTAAGGCGGAACCCAGCCGTTACATATTTTGCATATGTTATCATGCTTATATGCATATGCATGTTCCCTTGGAACCTAACCCTGCTCTGATACCAAAAATGTAACACCTAACACCTTATACATCTATATACCATATATACTGATTTTATATTGTTATTCCGTATGGAACAAGATTAAATAAAATTCAAGTTTACAGCGGTAGTAATTTTTTTTAACTCATCTCATATTATCAACAATAATTTCACAATAAATATGGAAGCTTTAATTATAACTTATAACATCACATATATTAATAACTTAAACATTACGTTTAAAAAGTTAGTAAATATGTAAGTAGTCAATCCCCAAATATAAATGATATAGTCTTATGTTTATGTGGAATGCAAGGAGAGAGAGTGATGAGGCTCGGCCGATGACATTTGATCCATGACTTTTATATGCACCTCAATATGAACTACTAATCTTCTCTACCTGAAAAATGATGCAATTTGGTGAGTTGCGACTCAGTGAGAATAACCATCAAATGAGTTCTAAAGCACTAAGCATTTCATAATAGCAAATAACAAGTATAATTAATACATATTTCATACTTCATTTCATCAGTCAATAACATATAAATATAGATAAAATCAAGTATTCAATAATTGCTATTTACTTATGCTTATGCTTATACTTTTTTTTTTGTGACCAGGTTAAACGAACATTGCCCCGGGTTTCCATGTGAACATTTGCATTTGCATTTGCATTTGCATTTGCTAGCTAGCTTGATCATTTCTTTCATTTGCACATTTGTTGGGCCATAGGCCTCTTCTTTTACTTTGCACATTTGTTGGGTCATAGGCCTCTTCTTTTGCTTTGTACATTTGTTGGGTCATATGCCTCTTCTTTTGCTTTGCAATGTCGATTGACTAGTCACAACGCCTTTTAAGTCATTATGCATATGCACTTGTACTTACATATTTATCAACAATTGTATCTTATCACATATACCATACATATACCACATATATACCTTATATGTCAACACATATACCATACATATACCACATATATACTTCATATGCAACACATATACCATACATATACCACATATATACTTCATATGCAACACATATACGATACATATGCCACATATATACCTCATATGTCAACACATATACCTTGCATATACTATACATATACCATGTATATATATCATATGTCAAACATATACCTCTAATATACCACAAGTACACAAACTTATATGTACCACAAATGTCACAAATTATTCATCATCATATTTTCAAGGAAAAATCATCACAATCATATAAGTCACATAGCAAGCAACATTCATATGCACTAAAGAATTCAATTGATAATTATACTCACCTTTTTCCTTTGATTCCAACCCTTAACTTATTGTCTACCCCCTTCTTGTATATCTCCAATTTGTCTTGAGCCTAATATTGAAATATAATTGGTTAATTTATGACTAGAGAAACTTAATGTGGCTTAAACAAATTAATATACATTATTCATATCAATAATTAAAATTTTTCCTATAAGGCAGTGTAACCTTATGAGACTGTTTTGACTTTTCTGTATTTGACCATAAAATTTTCTGTATTTGACCAATTAATTTGATTCTTATTCCTAATTAAAATTAACATATTTATATATAACATATTAAAATTTTAGACCAATTGGATCACTGTACAATTTTTTGTGGAATTTCTAATCGTGTTCTAATTTCTGCTCTGTTTTCTGCCCTTAGGCAATTTTAGGGTACTCATTTGGGTTCATCATAACTTATAATATATACGTCTTATTTTAATGAAAATTTACATAAACTTATATGGGTTCATATGGAACATTTTTTATGTTTACAACTTTTATCAATTATGTCTCTAAGGTCTTCAAATTATAACAAACATTTTACTGGTCCAGAATAGAATTGGCTTCCGGACCAGTATGACTTACAAATGCCATAACTTGTTCTTTACATAATATATTAAGCTACAATTAGTACCAAAATTTCTTTAAGATATATACCTATAACTTTCAGGTTTTGATAATTTACAAAATCGATCTTTAAGAAGCTCAAAATAATTAAACAATTTTTGGGACTTGTACAGGGCACTCAGTAGGCAGTTCAAATCATGGAATAGTCATGGTTCCATTCACCATAACTCAAAACGTAAAAGACCTATGAACCTGAAATTAGGTTTACAGATCCATAACACATATATCTACAACTTTGATGTTTTAAGTTACTTCCAATATTTATTTTAACATACCCAAAACTAACAAACACAGTAGCTAACTTACTTAAGGTTCCCATCCGGACCAGTTTCAGTACGAAGAGGATATCTCATTCTATAAACTAAATCTTAAAAAAATATTTACATATTCATAAATATAAGACATAAAGGAATAACTTTTATGTTTTAAGATTTTTCAGAATCAATTTCTATGGTTATCAAAATCGGAGTTCAAATCAGTGTCTATTAATGAACCTTAGCAACTCAAATCAACCTTATAGCAATAAGAATTGATTACTTACCAAGAACAAACTTTCAATTGATCAATTTGCCTCAAAAACCAAGTGAAACGAGGAAAAATTTGTGGCTGAAACTTGAGAGAAAATAGGTTGAAGAAATGAAGCAAAGAAGAAGAAGAAAAAAATAAGAAAAGAAAAGGAAGATAGTGGAGCCTAATAGGTTAAAAATCACCTAACCCATTTGCTTTCTTTTTTCTTCTTTTGCTGTCCACTCTTCTTATTTTTTTTTTCTTTTTCTTTTTTCTTTTTGCTGAATGCTTTCTTCTTTTTTTTTTAATTATTTTTTTTATTTTTTTTATTATCATCATACATATATACGTACATATACATACACTCATGTATACATATATACATTTACCCAATTTTACTAACCAATAATAAATAAATATATAATTTAATCACTTATTTTAATTTAATTAAATTAATCATGTCAAATTTTTATTAATTCAATCTAATCTCTTTATTCACTTAAATATTAATTTCATATCATTTTCATCTATATTATAAAACAGACATATGCATTTCTATACAATTGTAAAATATTTGAAAATAAACTAATTGTATGTCATGAATATATTTAAATAAAAATGCATATTATGCATGTGTTCAAGTGATATGTATATATATATATATATATGCAAAATATATATGTGCAAATGAGATGATGTAGAAATGCATATGGGAAAAGTGAAGGATGTTACAATATCACTACTGGTAGTATTAGTAGTATGAATATTATAAATCAAATTAAATTTCATAAATAAATCACAAGTTAATATTTTTACATCATTAATTATAGTTTCAACGCTAATATCGTTACATAAATGTAACAATGAATAATAAAAATTTAAATAATTAAATAAATCTTCTATTTTACATCTAGGATCAAAAATAAAACATATAAGATTAATCAAATGAATATACTTAAAATAATTCAACCGTTTATTTTTTATCATACAAATAGAATAATGCAAAATAAAATCATTAATATAATTTTGAAATGTATCAACAATATTAATATATTCACATAATAATAAATGACATGTTGAATAATAAACACTATTTAAAATACATATTGCATCATTACAAAATTTTAAAATATCTAAAAGTTGTTGACAAATATCTCAATATTGTGGATATAAATTAATTTATAGCATATTATTAGAAATAAACATGCACAATAATTTTTTATATTTATATGGTTCATTGAATAATTCATATGATAAATTCCAACAAGTAAGATCATCCGTTAGAAATCTTTTAGATTTTTTATCATTTTCATAATAAAATCAAATTCATGATTTTATTATTCGTGAATCAAATGAAGAAACTGTACTTTGCAAGAAAAACCATTCAAAAATAGGAAAACAAAACAGGAGGACAAAACTCAAGAGGCCAAGATCTTCCATGGGAATTTCACATCAAAAGGCAAGCTTTAAAAGCAGGTAGAAATCTTCTTTTACCTTTAAATTATTCTTGACCTTTTTGTCTTAATGTTGATTATCTCCCATCCAATTTTTATTTATCCATTAGCAATTAAAGTTGAGTTTAGGGTCTTTTGCCCATATAAACTGTTTTGATTTTTAGTTTTTTTCTCTAATATTGGTTTGATTTTAAAGTTGAGTTTGGATCTGGAATGAAACTATTGAGTAGTTTAGGTTCTGTTTTGATTTTTAGTTTGAGATTGGGTTGGTTCTATTACTTTTTAAATTTTTAAGTAATATAATTTCTCTAAAATTGGGTTGATTTTAAAGTTGAGTTTGGGTCTGGAATGAAACTATTTAGTAGTTTATATTTAGTTTTGATTTTTAGTTTGAGATTGAATAGGTTCTATTGCTTTTAAATTTTTAAGTGATATAATAGTTTTTATTTTTTAACTTGCTTTCTCTACTCTTTACTTTTTTCTTGATGTTTTTTCCTCCCTATTACTAGGGATGACAATTTTTTCCCACTATGTGCAGAGCGATTTTTTCAAATAAAAATTTTTCTCGCCCCAAACCAAATTTTTTTTTGTCGAGAACGGGATAAGGATGGTGTATATATATCCTCCGCTCTGATTCCTGCTCTGAAAATATATTTATATATTTTTATTATTTATATATATAATAATTATTTATATTTTAATATAATTAATATTTTAAAAATAATAATAAAATAAAAAATATTTTTTATTTAAAAGATTATATAATTAACTAATTAATTAAAATAAATAAAATAAAAAAATAATTTTAACATTAAAATAAAATAAAAAATTATAATTAAATTCGGAGATTGGGCAAGGTCAGAAATCTCCATCTTCATGTGGTGCGGAGATAAAAATCTAAAAAAATTTTCCGTTAGAGTTCGGAATAGGATCGGAGTATGGAAGTGGTGTTTCGGAGTCAGGCCCGGCCCGTTTCCATTCCTACCTATTTATGCTCTCCCAGTCTACTTCCAACCATCTTCCTGACTAATCATGATTCCTGATTTGGTAAGAATTGAAGCATGCTGTTTAATATGAATAATAGGTTTGGTATCGAATGCTTTTCTGGCTATTTAATGGTTTTGACTTGGATTGCTGACTTTGTTTTCTGCTTTTTTTAGTAGATAAATTATTTGATATTATTCCTTTTTAATCTTTTGATATTTACTTTTGGGGATTGACAGAGGAGCAATTGAACTTAAATCCTCGAAATAAAGTAACATTCGATTCAAAAACTTTTAGTTTATATTTTGAATTATGCAAATTTATGCTAAAATTATTTGAATATGCTAAATTAACTAACTAATTAGTATTTATAATTATACATTATTAATCCTAACATGAAGTTAGGGTTATATGCTCGTAGATATATATTAATTGATTAATGTCAAATATTAATGGACTGGGTTCTTGCTCATCCCTATGAAACTCTATAATTATCCCACTGCGTGTAATTTTTTTTATTAAAAAAATACTTTTTACAGAAAAATTATATCTTTTTTAGAATCAAATAATCAGAGTTATCATATAATTATTGTGGAGTTTTGGCTTTTTTGAATTTATACTTTGTTGTTGGCTCCTAATTTACAGTAAAAAGATTAGCAAGAATTTTGGCAAAACTTTAGTCAGATTAAGAATATAAATTAAAAATGTATATTTGACATAGTTCTTAAGTTAATTTTTCATAAAAAAACAGATATCGAGATTTTAAATACCAAATAATATCATGTTTATGTATATTTATTGATATACCAATGATATTTGTTACTTTTATTTTAAGAATTTGGACTATAATAATACTTTGTTTATTTTTATAATAAATTAATTTTGTATACTAGTACACATGCATTATATAAAAATAAAAATATAAAGATTTGTTATTTGTGAATAGACCCAATCGTGTACAAGGTTTGGACTATCCCATTAGATCTAATCCGACCTAAAATATTTGTACCTTATTCAAGCCTGCATCAGATCGATTATATTAACTATTGCAATATAGCTTTTGCATTGAGTTGGAAAAAATTTAAATAATAAATGCAATAAATAATATAAATGGTAGTCGAAGTAGTATAAATAATACAATTTCGATATAGCTTTCGTTGTGTCGAAAAAAATTAAATAATAAATGCAATAAATAATATAAACGGTAGTCGAAGTAGTATAAATAATACAATTTCATAAAAATATATAGTTAAAAAAATACAAATCAATTAATAAATATTTAATTAGATGTTTAAAGTAGTAAATAGCAAATTCTTGAAAGTATAATTATATTTTTATTCATAAATTTACCGCTACATTAACAATTAAGAAGCCTAATTTTCATAAATAATTATGTAATAAATATATCATCATGCTAAAATTGCATAATTAAACTATATTAATATTACATTGAAGAATAAAATTAATTAATGAACTATACTTATTCCTTAAATCATTAGTCAAATTTTATGTAAGACCTAATTAAAATTTTGAATTTAGATGAAATTTATTATTTTATTAATATGCTAAATAAATAATAAAGTGTTATATATAAAAACTCATTTTTACTTAATTTATGAATATATAATTAATTGTATTTATTTTAATCTTTATCATTATATAAATGAAAAATATATGACATAAATAAATTTCCTTGATATTAAATAAAATTAAATAATTTTGATAAGATAAAAATTTAAAAGGTTAGAAATTAAAGAAAGAAAGCAAAATATATATTACTTCAAAGAGGGTTTTGAATACATGACAAATTGTCCATATCTTTCTTCCATGTTTCATTTCTCCTTTACACACAAAAACCAAAAAAAAAAATCAATGCTTTTGGGTTTGATTGACCATTCACTTTAACAACAATGATTCTCTCGCAACTACTCCTTCAATCTCTCACCTTTCATGCGTCCCCCACTCTCACTCTCACTCTCCTCCTTTCTCTGCCCATCTTGCTCCGCCCCTAATTTCTCCTTCTTTAACCTCGAAGACGACACTTGCTAAGCCAATTCAATCATTCATCTACAGTTTCTCTTCCTTCAAAGGTAAGCCTTAAGCCTCAGTTTATGCCCTAATATTTTTTCAGTCACCAAATCTCTGTTTCTAGATTTTTTTTGCTTGGTTCATCATAATCGTTCAGAAAACCAAGATGAGAATTTTTTCTAATTTCTGAAAATTTTCAAGAGTTATCACAGATTGTTGTTGGGTGTAATGGCAAAGGGACTGCAAGCTGCAACGGCTTCATGCTGTCCAGTGTGTGGTTATGATAGAGACAAATGGAACGGCTGAGGCAGACGGTGTCGTTTTGTTGCTTGGGGGTAATGGCAAAGGAACTGCAAGCTAGAACAACATCAAAGATTGGTGCTTGCTTTTGGGTATGTTGGTTCGTATGGAATCTTTATTATGACTGTGCCAAAAGAGGAAGAAAAGAAAAAGGCTGATGTTCGGTCTATTCACATTTCCGATTAATGGGTACTGTGATTTTGTTTCAAGTTTGTGTATTTGCTATTGGGTTTAGAGTAGTGAGCTTGTTTTCTTTGTGTGTGCAGAGCATCAGCGTTTCAACTTGAGACGACTTCGTTTTTGGCTATTGGAGACACAGAGGGACATTTTAGGGATTTCACTGTCTATACTATAGTAATGAATAATGAATCCCAACCCAACTTTAATATATAGAAAGATAGATGTCATTTTCTTTAGGGTTAAACAGTTTTGACCCAAAATCTGGTTTGAAAATTTTTAGATTATTTTACTGGTTCGATTTTTCTCTCAATCGGAATTTATTCATTAGTTTTTCAAAAGGACTCGGATCAAATTTTTAAGTCAAAACAACATTACTTGTCCTCCTTAATTAGGATTATTATATAATCAAATATAATTTATTATAATCTACAGAAATAACTTTAAAATTATTGCGGTGCAGTTTATACTGTCCTCCCTCAGAAAAAAAAAAAAGAAATTATTAATTACAATAAAATAACTAAAAATGTATAATATTATCTTTTATCTGCTACATAAATAGAAAATTGTGTCGATTAAAGTAAATTCAAGAGTGTACATTATTACATAGTCATACTCGGATAAATATTATTATAATTTCATATAAATAATTTAGCAACATAACTAAAATTCGTAACTCAAAGCATATCTAAATATGTTGTGCCAGTTTGATTTAGCTTTTATACTCATTATTTTGACGGTCTACTAAATTAAAAGCTAAATTAAGTGTTTGATTATAATAAATTAAAAATTAAATTGAGTATTTGGTTAAATAACAACAAAAGCCACCAATTAAAATTTTTATCCGTTAACTTTAGAATTTATACTAACAATTTATGAAAAGTTAACATTTTCAACTTTTTGTATCAAAATTTTGTTTTTAGATATTTATTAGGTAAAATATTTGTTTATATTTATAGTAGTTTCAATTTTACATTTTTTATTAATTAAAAAACATAATTTATATTATATTTTTATATTTAATTAATCACTTTTTTACATTTTATATGATATACATTAAAAATAAATAAAAGTTAGTATATGTTTTACATTAATAACATAATTCAATAATGGATAATTATTTTTTGAATTATAATTCATTTTTAATCACATACTTACTAAACACTTTAAATTTAATTATAAATAGTTAACCATCATAATTAATAATTTAACTGATCACCATCGCTTTACTAACAGCTAACGATCACTGTTAAATCAAACAAATATATTAATACTCTCGAACACCTTAAATAACTATTTATTATCAACAAATTTTTTAGTAGAAATGCAGTATTATAGGACGTAGATAGATAAGTACTTTTCCAATTAATTGCAGCACTTTATATTAATGAGCTGCCCAAAAATCATTTAATTAAAAAATTACTTACCAATTTATCTTGGTTATTTTTTCTATTCTATTTATTAATATTATAGAACCTATAAAAAAATTAATTATCACTAAAAATAAAATTTATAAAGAAATTATATAGAGAAGATAATAACTATTCCTTTCCAACTAAATATTCACATAAATAAATGAAATTATAAAAATTAAATAACTAAGTCCTAAACATATAATTATTATTTTGTGTCCGTAATTATTCTGTTTTGATATGATATGATATGATAAAGCTCGCTTTTTAGCTCTCAAGTCTTACCTTATCCTCCACTCTGCAAGAGCTCGCTCAGGCCTCCCTCACCCTTCCCAAAATCCCACAGCTAAATTCCACAATACTGAACTATACCGTACTCAATCTTCACCGCTCTGTATCTCTAATTAACCCAAATCATGATTTCCGCTATCTTCACATCTGTGGCTCAATCTTCACTATACTGTATTTCTGATTCTCCAAAGCTATCTTCACCATTATTATTAGCAAACCGCAATTGCCCTCTTCTTCTTAATAGGCCAAATTTATCATCAAACTCTGCTACTTCAAGGTCATCCCCTAGCCCATTTCCTCAGAGAAGGTTACGTTCAATTTGCTTCTTTAATGCCGGAGAAAAATCGAATGGCAATTTTGATGGGCAGGTTTGGTTTTCTTGCTTCAGTTCGTTAATACTTGGTTTAGGTTCTTCTCTTAACCTATGATTTCTATTTCAAAGTAGATTATAGAAGAAGTATGTGTGTGTTTTAGGAAGGTGGATTAGACTGGCCGATACTTAAAAGATGGGATGTACCCTGGCAATGGCAAACTGCCTCCTTAACCTCACTCGCTTGTGGATTAAGGTTTATTTATTTATTTATTTTTTAAATCTGCTTTTTCGATTTCTAAAATTTTTTACCCGCCAAAGGCAATGCCAAACAGGACCTTATTATGCAACAACTTATTGATGGTTTGATTTGGGTGCTCTTAGTTTCTCTTTTGATATTGGTTTTACAAGATAGTTACTTTTTTTGGCCAGGCAGTTTTGTTTTGACAGGATTGGCGGAGACAGCAGCTTTACCGATTCTGGGAATTAAAGTTGAAGAATTAAGTTTGGACGAGAAGGCTGAGTTGCTGTTATTGGACCAAAGGTATGGATCAGTCGTTTGTCATTTGCAAATGAAGCTTCTTTGTTAGGCAAAAATATGATAGAATGTGGAGTAGGCAGCATATGGTAATAGCAACTATGACATGATTTGGAAACTAACTAGTCCATGGATGTGATATGCTCTGTTTAGCATGAATGCTGAAGTGTGATGAAATTTAGCTTGATGCTCCAGAGTTCAGACTGGCTTAATATGGTTAAACTTTTTTGATTTATTATTATTGTTGTTGTTGTTGTTGCTGCAGCATTACAACTGCAGTTGTACTTGGAGTTATTTATGGTATCACAAATACCTTCCAACCACTTCCTGAAGATATGTTTCGTTATGGTACCAATCTTTTAAATGTTATTCACTTTTTGATTCTATGTACTTTGTCGTTTGATGTTCATTATGCTGATTTCCTTTAATTTTTATTTAAAGTGAGACGATCACTGGCTTTGGCATCTTTTTTTTTTTTGTTCAGAAGATGGATGCATTGTTTTTTATTGCCCTTATTATCTATAATCTAGTTTCAGAACGGATTATTCTTTCAGCTTGTTATTTGTTAACAGCATTGGTATAATTTCTCCTAATATAATTTTCTTTAATATGGAATTGTCTTTTTAGATTTGAGGGAACCTTTCAATTTACAAAAGGGGTGGATTTTATGGGCAGTGATTGGCCTTGTGGGTGCTCTTCTTGCTGTTGCATTGGTGGGGGTTGCCATGTCTACATTTAATGGTGAGCCTCCACAAAGAGAGGTTAGGATTTGGTTTTCAACTCAAATTGTTTTCTTCTATTCTTATAGGGCACAAAGATGGTAAATCTACTTGATCTTAAGAAAGCCAAATGATGAACTTCTATCTTCAAAATGATAATTTGTGATGCCTCTTTCATTTCTATACCAAAACTGATGAAAACGTATATTGCTTCAGACAGGCCTTTGATTATTTTTAGGGTTAGATGTAATTAGAATTGATTGATTGACTTTACTATGCTTTTCATGAAAAGGGAAGTGACCTAATTGATTTTATGTTGAGCATGTGCTTGTGAATTTCAAAAGCTGTTATTTGCAATCTACTGTAAGGTAATCCTTATCATTTACATATCATGGTTGCAGACTGATTCTCTCGTTCGGCTTCTTCCTTTGATTGGATCTTCAAGTATCAGGTAAAGAATAAGTTTTCCATTTGTCAAGTATGTTTTGACAGTTAACATGCTTAAGCAGTTTACGATGGTTGTTGATGTACTCTTGATTAATCCATTTTTTGATTTGAGGCAACTGGTGAATTAATCATATGGTTTAGCACTGCAGTACTGCATGCTTGGTGGGCATCACTGGCGTCCTTGCTCCAATTCTGGAGGAAACTATATTTCGAGGATTTTTCATGGTGTCTTTGACAAAATGGTATGGTTCTTTCTGATTTCTGGAAATAAGCATTCCTTCTTAGTGTTGATTAAAGAAATTTGTTTATGCTTTACTACTATGCCAGTTATATGGAGATTATTTATACATCCACGATCTAATATAGTCTAAATAATATAAAAAAAAAAATTGACTCTTTTGGTTTGTTTTCCTGTTCATGTTGAATTTTTTATGCTCATCTGACCCACTTTCCGTTTTATTAAATGTCCTATCACTACTTATTGTGATTATAATTGGACAAATTTTATAGACTGTCCCTTAACTTAGCGCTAATGCACAATTATATTCCCCAATTTTAATTTGTAACATTAATATTCCCCAACTTTAAGACATTAATATTCCCCAACTTTAAGTCATGTAATAAAAATATCTTCCTTATCTATTTTTAGAGGTTTATAGTTTATCCTTAATGATTAGACATCACGTCATCATTTACATGGAATATACTTAATGACTAAACACTACATCACTTCCTACAATACACAATTTTTTTGAAGAATTGTACTTAAATGATTTTTTTTTAAATTCATTATATTGTCTGTTATCAAAGTATCATCCTATCAAAATCATTGAAGCAAAAAAAAAAAAGCACAATTTTTAAAAAAAATTGTGCATTCCATATGAGGTGTAATATGACGTATGGTCATCAAATATATTCCATTTAAGCGGTGATACAACGCCTAGTCATTAAGAATAACTATAAACCTGTAAAAATAAGTAAATGTAATTTATTTTTGTTACATGAATTATTTGGGGATATTAGTGTTACAAATTAAAGTTAAGGGATATTACTCTGCATTGGTGCCAAGTTAAGGGACAATTTGTAAAGTTTACGTGATTGTAATTTTGCTTGGTTAGATAACTGCCAACTTTTATATCCATTTTTCTGCACTCAGGATAGTTTCGCCATTTGACCTCAGTTCTCCTAGTATATGTTTTCCCTCGGATATTTCATTGCTAACTGGTGTTGCATGTGAGCTCCGTTTAGGCTCTAATACTTGATTTTTTCTGTAGGGTGCCTACTCCAATTTCTGTCCTAATTAGTGCTGCAGTATTTGCAATAGCACATTTAACGCCCGGAGAGTTTCCCCAGCTGTTTGTGTTAGGTAACATGATTAAATGATGACTATCTAAAGAGGAATTATATGTGGCCAATTATTTAAAGCTTTGTTTAAGCAGCTTAAACCTGCATGGCAAACAATGTGGCTTTCTGTTAGATTTCGAACTTCTTTTTTGGAAAAATGAAAAAAACCTAATTATTTGTCCAGGGACTGCTCTGGGATTTTCATATGCTCAAACTCGCAACCTTCTGACTCCTGTCACAATTCATGCTTTCTGGAACTCTGGAGTAATCCTGATTCTCACCTTGCTTCAGGTACGTTACTCAAGTCTCTCATGAGTATTTAGCAATTTCAGTTTTATAATCTTAAGGGGCCAGTGATATTAGATTTTACTAGGGATTATATTTTATTTCACTCTTTTATAAGTTGACTCACGTAAGATGATGCTTCTGCTTCTTCTGGTTGTTTTTTTTGTACAGCTCCAAGGATATGACATCAAAGAATTATTGCAGGCAACCTGATGATGTTGATCTCCTTTATAATCAATATTCAGGGATGATTCCTTGTGTGCCATAGACATTTTTCTATGTTTCTTCATACTAGTATATAGACACAGGAAAAATTGGTGCAGAAGGATAAATGTGCAAAGTTGATTAGTCATCTTAGATTTGACATTAGGAGAATAACAAAACTCAAGATTTCTTGGAAGGATTTCATTGCTTCCTTGTGATTAGTTTAACTTTAATAGTGTTTTATCAAAGTTCATTTTGGCAGCTGGTTTGAATGTGGAAAGTGCTGAACCAAATGCATAGTTATGGTGATTAATTGAGATTTAATATAATTTGATCAGATGCCTGTAAATATATGAAATGGATTTCAAACATTAGTATTTGGAGCAATATGTACCCAAGTTTAACACATTTTAGAAAAGTGAACTGTATAGCTTCTAACTCTCCATAAAGCAAATTACAGAAAATCTAAAACCACTTGGCATTTAATAATATATTTGTACTTGTGTTCATATGTTTTTAAAAGTTAATTATATAGTTGCTCACGTTTAATTTTGTCAATGATATAGATTTATAGCCTTTTTGTGATTAGTTATTCTGTTGATCATATATTTTAATTCTCTTAATATTTAGTGATATTCACTCTTATATTTTTAATTTTTTCAAAACAAAAACAGCCAACTAGTATTTAACATTTGATTTATTCAATAATATATGTCATTTCATTAAAATTTTATTTAAAATCCAATATTTATGGTTTTTAAGATGATCAAATGTGGCATAATAATTTGAAAGTCTTAAAATAATTACAATATTTTTTAAAAGGTCAAGTATTTGGCAAACCAGAAAATGAAAGTGGATATAATTCACTTGCAAATGCCATTGCCGAGCTAATATGGTTTTGTTCTTCATTTGGTGAACTTGGATTTTCTTCTCTACGATCTGAGGGCGGATATTGACCGATTAATTAATTCATGATCATTTTCTCAAATCTAATTTTGTTAATAATATATTTGGAAAATTAAAATTTTAATCAGTTCATTAAAATGGGTTAACTGCTAATCGATTTTTCATCAGTTTTAATCGTTTAATCACTAATTTTCAGTTAACCACAAGTTATTATACATTCAAATTACAACCTATAAATCAATTAATAATATCTTAAAATATTCAAATTTTCCTGACTATATATTATTTAAAAATTAAAAAGCATCATTCAATATAAAAAAAATATAAAATAAAAACTTAACTTAAATATAAAAATATATATCCAACAAAAGTACATTGACTAAAAATAAAAATAATTAACAATTTCACAAATCACCATCAGTTAGTCTAATTTTTCGAATTCAACTCAACAGAGTTATAAGATAAAACATGACTCAAAATATTAATTTAAAGTATTAGTCATAAATATTGAGGAAATAATGATATATAAAAGGTAAAAACAAGTAATTCGTATAAATATTAAATAAAATTATAATTTATCGATTTCAATAAACATATTTTTTTATTTGAATTTTCGATTTTTTTTAATTGAACCATTTAACAATAGTTTTCTGACTTTTATAAATGGCGTGACGAGAGTATGATAGCCAAAATAAGTTACTTAAAATCCCTCTAAATGTACTTCTTCAAAAATTGATCAAGCGTTGCAAAGAAAAAGTAAAGAAGGTGATAGAACTAGAAGGGTTGAAATGGAGCAGTTTGTTTATGAATAATGCATAGTAGTTTGTTTATGAATAATGATATATCCTAATTAATTGAAAGTGGACTTGCAAAAGGATGATTAATCACATGATTGTGATTGGGAAAGAGGGGTAAATGTTTCACGTAAAAAGAGGCATAGAAGCTTGGGTTTGAAGAGTTTGACCTTCTTTTTAGCTTTAGTTACACGCTTGGGCAGCAAACCCAAGGGCCAAGGTCAGGCAACAGACAAAAATAGTTCCAACCGAGGGCTGGATTTGGGGAGTTTCACTGAATTTGGAGTTCCAAGTTTCTTATTTTGACTCTCATTCTTTACCCATTAATTTCAATGGTACTTTCACTATTTCACTTGCTAACCAACCACTCGACATATTTAGCAAATTTAAGTATGAAAATGTGCACTGCTAAATATTTTTACAACTTTGGAATCACATTATGAAATTGAGAGTTTTTCATTAAAATTCAAAGCTTCTATACACATATAAATAGGGTTTTTTTCCATTACCAAAAACAAAAAAGCAATAAATTGTGGAATCCCATAAGTACTTTGGATTTCCAAAACCCACAAAATCAGAGGAACTTGACTTTTGCCTGCCAATAAACACCCATAACTACATGTTCAAAATTTTTCCATCTCAATTTTGTCCATATATATATATATATACACATTCAAAAAAAATTATAAGACATGTATAAATATTACCAAAACCGACTGCTCTAAGCTTCTACGAGAAAACTGCCCCCGTCAGCCATGTGAAATGCTTAAGCTCAATTATGCTGAAAATCTTTAACTTTTTTTTTTCCAATTATAATTATTATTGTAGTTGAATGCATTATATAATCTCTTAAACTATTTATACATATCCGTTCAATTGCGTATAAAAAAATTTATGAGATCAACATAGCTTTATCAAGTTGTAAAGTTTCTTAATTTCCATAACTAGATATTTATTTGTCCGTTCAATTACATGTGAGGACTCTAATACCATATTAGTCCTTTTTGGGTCATGCCGTGTTAAGTTTTTTCACGACTTTGATTCCAGCTTTTTGGAAAGTAAATTTTAATTATTATTTTATCTCTATTTCAAGCTGTTTTATTGCTCTTAAATTTTCAATGTAGAATTGTTAATAACAATATCTAGTTCTTATGATAGAATTTCTTTTTTTTTTTTCTGTTTTTTTTCCAACATATTTGATATTATATGTGTAATAACATTCATAATGTGAATTTTATTATCCCATTGGATAAACTTCACTCTAATCCACTGCTTACAGAGCTTAATGGCAGTTGCTACGAGAGGAAAAGTTTCTCTACAAAAAGGAAGCTTCGTGGACTCCAATAGAATATCGATCCTTGAAATATTAATAAAGTCAACTTGGGCTGCTAACTAATAGCTCAATATTTCCAACAACTGGGATAACCAGTACTTTTGCCTAGTTATACATATATGTGAACATTACATGAAAACATAGAAGAGAAAATTTTGAAAACATGCATACATGCAAGTTCCACGTTTACGAAGTCCAAAAAAAAAAGACAGAATCTTGAAAATCATTTTATATACCAAATAGGAAAAAAAAAAAAAGAATGTGTAGGCATATGCTTTTACAATTATTGAATGATATTTTTCAAGTAAAATTATACTCATTCAATATTATTAAACATGCACGCCTATATAGAAATATGTACAATATTGTGGCAGTAGCAGAGAGTTTACTTGCAACTTGTACAGTTTGTAGTTTGTAGAAGTAGCTTAGAAGTTTATTTATTCCTAGTTTAGTTTGTATTTTGCTTTGGAGCTGATATAGTTAGAGGTAGTTAGCATAGATTATACATGGTAGTCGCTGGTAGCAGTGGTGGATCTAGAGGGCAACATATGGGGGCTACCACCACCCCTAAATTAAAAAAAAATGTTAATATTATGTTTTGAAATGATTATTTCTTTAATTCAGTCTCACATCTCTCAATTTTTTTATTTCCTTATTGGATCTCATATTTCCTAATATTTGAATTTAAGATCAAAGTATATAAGTTTGTCCCTTCCAAATTGAATTCTTGGGTCCACTACTAGCTGGTAGGTAGGACACTTGTATATAAATATGGCAGTTATATTCTTCATGAATTGATCATTTTCAGCTCAATTTTCTACCATTTATTTTGTTCGAGCAGCGTAGTTTTTAATTCTCACATGGTATTAGAGCGGTGCCGATCTTGATTGTTTGTTGTCACCAATAGATTCTTCTTTGTTGATTTGCTAGAGATTACTTTCTTTTGTAAGCTTTTAGTTACCATAAGCTTTCTTTCAACATCAGTAATTTCTCTTCGATACAATGGTGAACTTTGCAGGCTTTGAACTAACAATGGAGGAGATCCTCTCCTTTTGTAGAGTTTTGATCATCTTGGGATGGTTTTGGCAACTAATTAACACTTTGATAAGTAAGAACTATTTAACTTGAAAGCGAGCCATGAGAATCGCATCAGGAACAAAACAAAAGTTAAGGTTTGTTGACGGCACTATAGCTAGGCCAAATATTGAAACAAAAGAGTATGAGGTTTGGAATAGTGTGGATTGTATGGTCTAGTCATGAATCTTAAATTCAATGTCAAAGGATATTGTAGATTTTTTTCTTTATATTACTTCAGCTAGGGAACTATGGGTGGAATTAGAGGAGAGGTTTGGAGAGTGCAATATTGGACGTTTATTATACCAAATACATAGAGAAATTTCTTGATTAATCAACAAGGGATGTCAGTGATGGAATATATTAGTAAGCTGAAATGGTTATTGAATGAACTGAATAGATGTTATCCCCAGTTTGTACATGTGGAGCAATGAGAGTGATTGAGGATAGAAACATGTCTACTCAATTAATTCAATTTTTAATGGGTTTAAATGATATATATGATCATGTTCTAACCAGATCTTGGTTATGTATCCACTTTCATTCCAAGTATTACTGTTGGTCAAACTACACATGCACCAAAAAGTACAATAAATGACAATAAAGATGGACAATGCATCTTTTGTTGAACCAATTAATAATTAGTTGATAAAATATTTCGTAGGTAAGATGGTAGATAAAAATTAATCTTAACCATCCATTTGGTGGATGAGAATTCATCTTCATCATCCATTTGGTAGGTAAGACGGTAGGTGGAAAATAATCTCAACTATCTATTAAAGTATGTGAGAATTAATCTTAGTCATTCATTGAGGAAGTGGAGACCTATATATTACCTTAGGAATTTATTTGTAAAGTATCCCATCTATAAACCAATCTAAGTGAGAGAGAAAAATAAAAAGCTTAGAAAAGCTTTAGTGAGATGTTGTGAGTTGTGAGTATCTGTAAATTTTTTTCCTTCAGTAAAAGATCTACAGCAGTCCGAAAACGTAGGCATAATTGATCGAACTTCGTTATCAATTTGTGTCTTATTATTTCACATTTTTCTTCGTTTTCTCACAAATCTGATTATAGAGAAATTGGCATTATTTCCCAACTACTGGTATCAGAGCTTTGGTTGCATTTCTTCTATCTTTTTCGGGGCTATTACTATTCATATAAATAGTAATTTTGTGAATAGTAAAATTTGGTCGGCGATACCAATTTATCTACATAGGTGTTCTAATTAGGGGTGGCAACGGGTACGGGTTTCGCAGGTACCCGCATCAATTTGAACCCGTTTAAACCCTAATGGATAACCCTATTAGGGTTTGGGTAGCAATATTTAAATCTGTCACAGGTTCGGGTAGAGGCCTTCGGGTACCCACTATCCGATAAATCCGATTATATATATATATATATATATATATATATTACGCAATTTATTCTATTTTAATTTATTGAATATAATGATATAATTATTTTTTCATATATATTTTATAGATTGATAATTACAAATGTAATGGAAGTTTAAAATGTGAAATATAATTTTTCTTTCATAATGAACAATATTTAATTTTATTGTTATTTTTGAACAATTTGATAAATTATTTTAATTTGAATGTGTTGAATTAAATTTTATGTTTTATTTGATTTTATAGTGATTTATGGTAGATTATTTATATATTTATATATTTTTAATTATTTAATTAGTTTGAATTTTATTTTATTTTAAATTTTTTAATGATAAACGGGTAATTATTCAGATTCGGGTATTAATCGGATAATGTTAATCGGATTTGGGATGGGTACGGGTATTAATATTATAATTTTAAACAAGTTCGGGATGGATTTGGGTATGTATATAAATAATCGGGTTCGGGTATGACAATTTTCGCAGGTACCCTACCCGTTGCCACCTCTAGTTCTAATACATAGTGGTTTGAAGGAATTGTGAAGAACGATTCAGATGAAGCTAGATTCGAGTGAGAGCGATGACCGCAGATGAAGGAAAGGTAAAAATTGAAAAGTTCGATGGTGCGGACTTTGGCTTTTGGAAAATACAAACAGAAGATTATTTATATCAAAAAAGTCTATATCAACCTCTCTCAGGGAAGAAGCCAGAGACTATGAAGGAAGAAGACTACAATCTTCTCGATAGATAAGCTCTCGGAGTTATCTGATTAATATTATCCCGCAATATTACTTTTCCCACAATATTACTTTTAATATAGCAAAGAAAAAGACCACAACAGGCCTTATGGTAGCTCTCTCTAGTATGTATGAGAAGTCATTGACCTCAAATCAAGTACACTTGATGAGGCGTTTATTCAATTTGCGAATGACGAAAAACATAATGGTAGCTCAACATCTTAATGAACTCAACATAGTCACAACCCAATTGAGTTTGGTTAGAATTGAATTCGATGAAGAAGTATGAGCATTGATACTTTTGTCTTCTCTACTAGAAAGTTGGAATGCTACTATCACGACTGTGAGTAACTCCTCGGGAAGCACTAAGTTAAAATTTGATAATGTTTGTGATCTGGTTCTTAGTGAAGAGATCCAGTGAAGGGAGTCAAGTGAACCATCAACCTCTTTAGTTTTGCATACAAAGTCAAGAGGAAAAAATTCAACTAGAGGGAATGGATGCGGAAAATCAAACTTCCGAGGTAGATCAAAGGACATGAGGTCCAAATCCAGAAATTTCAGTAATTTTCATAGCTCGAAGACTATCAAATATTGAAATTGTGGGAAATCTGGGCACTACAAAAATTAGTGCAAGAATGCATCGAAGGACCAGAAAATAAAGGCAGAGGCAAATGTTACTTCCACCTCATGAGGCAATGACGCGTTGATATGCTATTTAGAGAACAAGAAGGATTTTTTGGTACTAGACTCTGGAGCATCATTCCATGCAACTTCACAGAAGGAATTATTTGAGAGGTATATCCTCGAAAATCTTGGAAAAGTATATCTTGGTGATGATCAACCTTGCGCTATTATTGGTAAAGGTATAATAAAGATTAAGTTGAACGGGTCTATTTGGGAGCTGAAGGATGTCAAACACATTTCCGATCTGAGAAATAACTTAATCTCAATAGGGCAATTGGCTAGCGAAGGTTATACTACAATCTTTCATGGTAATGATTGGAAGATTTCAAAGGACGTAATGACGGTTGCTCGAGGTAAAAAGAGTGACACTCTTTACATGATAGCAGGAGCACGTTGTTCAATCATAGTTACAATTAGCAATAAAAATTCTAATCTATGGCACCAAAGACTATGTCATATGAGTGAAAAGTGGATGAAAACTATGCATTCAAAGGGGAAACTTCCTGGTCTATAGTCAGTGGAGATAGACACGTAAGACGATTGCATACTTGGAAAGTAGAAAAAAGGTCAGTTTTCAGAAAAGTGGCAGAACATCAAAAAAAGAAAGGCTAGAGCTAGTTCATTTTGATGTTTGGGACCAACAACCATCTCATCCATTGGTGGAAAACACTATTTTGTGACTTTCATCGATGATCACTCTCGAAAGGTATGAGTTTACTTCCTAAAGTAAAAGTCTAAAGTGTTCGAGGCTTTCAGAAGATAGAAAGCTATGGTTGAAAATGAGACAAGTCTAAAGATTAAAAAGCTCAAAACCAATAATGGTGGTGAATATGAAAATGCTAGATTCAAAAATTTTTGTTATGAGCACGTATCAAAATAGAGATAATTGTGTCAGGTACACCTCAACACAATGGTGTAGCTGAGCAAATAAACCGAACGTTGACAGAAGGAGCTAGAAATATTCATATACAGTCAGTTCTGGGTAAAAGCAGTCAACACAGCAGCATACTTAATCAATCGAGGACTATCGGTTTCGTTGGAGTACAAAATACCAAAGGAGGTATGAAGCCAAAAAGATATAAAATTATCACATCTAAAAGTTTTTAGTTGTGTAGCATATGTGCATATCAGTGATCGAAGAAGGAATAAGTTTGATCCCAAATCCAAGAAATGCACTCTCATTGGTTATGGTGAGGTGAGTTTGGCTATCGTATTTGGGATGACAAAAATAAAAAGGTCATCCATAGCAGAGATGTGATTTTTGATGAAAACGTGATGTATAAGGACATGCATAAAACAGTCGCTAGTAACTCAGAATAGAATGAGTTAGTATTTACAGATGCAGATGATGTCCGGAATAGTTTCATGATGAAACCAATTGTAGCAAGTTCTCAACCAAAGGAACTTGTTGGACAAAGTAGTGCGCAGCAGTCCGACACACCACAACATCCTACTCTAACTCCTGTATTAAAAAGGTCTTCTCGGTCTTATGTGTCTAACAAGAGATTCATCAACTATCTCTTATTAACTGATGGAGGAGAGCCTGAATGCTATGATAAAGCTTGTCAAACTAGAGATGCTAGTAAATGGGAGCTTGCCATGAAAGACGAGATAAATTCTCTGATCTCCAACCAGACATGGGAATTAGCTGAGTTACCCATGGAGAAGAATGCACTTCATAACAAATGGGTGTATCGAATAAAAGATGAGCATAATAATTGCAAGAGATACAAATTCTGACTAGTTATCAAAGGATTCCAGTAAAAGGAAGGAATTGATTATACCAACATTTTTGCTCCCGTTATGAAACTCAATATTATCATAACAGTATTAAGTAGTGTGGTTATTAAAGATCTTCATCTTGAATAGTTGGATGTGAAAACTGCATTTCTTCATGGAGACTTTTAAAAAACTAAAATGGGAGACTCAGAGTATCTAATGTAGCAATTGATAAAGTAAAGACACTTGTAGGTGTTATGTTTTTAGTGTTATCTAAGGATATATTTGGAAGAACAACAGGTATAGTAGGTGGAGGATCACTAGTGAAATTTAGTTTATATGGACTAGTGAAGTAGATGAGGTATCAAGTTGGTAAGGAAACACATATTTATGAAAAATGACATATCTAGTTATGAAAGACATTTTGTTTTGAAGGTAAAAAAATTTATAGGTTTTCTAGCTTGGAGCATACCTTTTAAAAATACACTTTATGGACCTAGGAGCAAACTTATCCTTCAATGGTGATACATTTGTGGCATAACAAAGGCTTTAGAAGACAATAACACTTGAATTATCATTTCATTGCCCCCTATAAAGAAAGCAATAGGCACCAAATGGGTCTACAAGGTGAAATATATGACAGTGATGGCAAAAGGTTTAAGGCCAAACCAGTGGCCAAGATGTATAATCAAATAGAAGACCAAAATTATTTTGATAGTTTTTCTCTTGTGGCTAAGTTGGTGACAATTAAAGTATTTTTAGCTCTTACAATAGCTAAACAATGGCCCATACACCAACTAGATATAAATAATGTCTTCTTGCATTAGTACTTACATGAAAAAGTGTATCTCATTCCTTTAGAAGACTACAATAAATCTAGTCCTCAATAGGTATGCAAACTAAATAGATCTATCTATAGGATTAAATAGACATCAAGGGAATGAAATTCAAAACTAACCAAACAACTTATAGCTTATGGGTTTACTCAACCATCTTCTGATTCTTGTCTCTTTATTAAGTCTATATCTGGTTTTTTCCTAGCACTTATTTTGTATGTGGATGATCTTCTATTTTTTGGGAATTTAAAATCAAATGTCAATGACATTAAAGCATATCTAGATAGATAATTCACAATTAAAAACCTAGGCTATGTTAAATATTTTATAGGTATTGAGATAGTCAAGTCACAACAAGGCACTTACATTAACCAAAGGAAATATATTGTTGATATATTCAAAGACACATGGATGATTGCTTGTAAGCTTGCACCAACACTCCTTCCTAAAGGTTATAAACTTCCAGCAGAGTCTAACACTCCACTTCCTCAGTTAGACACATATCGTAGTCTCATTGGAAGAACTTTTTACCTCAACTTAACAAGGTCAGACAGTTATTGTGTCCAGTAATTGAGCCTGTAACACCCATATATAGGATCTATAAGTTTTGTTAATGGTTAGTGAGATTTATGAGTTAAAAAGAGTATTAAAAAATTTTAAAGTTGTTGATTTTGCTGTTTTACACCCGTAACAAGTGGTGTCACGGTTAAGAATATTGGATTTTTAGTAAAAAAAACCGTAAAGGTTAATCACAATCATGAATGGGTTGATCACACTCGTGAAAGATGAGTCATGACTATGAATCCTGGGCAGACAAGGTAGGTGAGACAGTTGCAATTTTCTCTACTGACATCCCCTTAAAATTCCCTCCCCGCTCTCTGTTAACCAACCAAACAGGCCACCTCAATTCCTTTTTATCATTAGAAATCCTTCTTCTTTATTTTTGGAGATTCAAAAAATAAGTTCTACCTAAGAAAAGTTAGAGAGAATAGTGAGAAATGGAGGTTTATGAGTTATAAGGGAAGAGTTTGTTTTAAAATATTGTGAGCTCAGCTCACATTCCAAAGGCTAAGGAGATATTTTTTTATTGCTAAGGGCTAGTACAGGTGCTGGAAGTCCATCTCAAGGGAGATGACAAGCTTAAAAAGCTAAAACTTTAGTTAGACTCCATCCTATGTAAAAGGTTTGTACATAACCTTATTCAAATAACCAAATTGCATGTTTATGTACTATTTGTTATTGACGCACGTTGTAAATGGTATAAAGTTGGTTATATGACATAATTTTAAGTTAATGGCACATTGGGGGTTAAATATGTTATTATTGTGTTAATGGTGATTTTGTGTTGGAAATCACATGTTAAATGCTTTTTAAAATGTTGTTGTTTGGTTTTTGCTATGCTCGTAGTTAAGATACCCTACGGGATTATTGATAAGAAGATTAACATTGATCAATTGTAGTGATATTGCATGTGAAAGTTGGATACTTTGTTGATGCTCTATTTTTCTAGAAATTTCCAAATTCATAGTTGTGAACTAATAATTCACAGGCGTGATGTCGTGAATATAACTTTTATCACTAAAGTAGACTCATTCATGGATAGCTTCATAGTTGAGATTACAGTTTGGTCCATGTTAATGAAGGGTAAATCACGGTCGTGAACAATTGTTGATTCACGGGTAGATCACGATTTGATTTATGAGTTAAACTACCCGTGAAAAGGTTATTCACGAGCATGAATTTGCTAAATCTTGAAAAGTTGTATGTTGCATATGAATTGACTTGATGCGGTTTGAAGCAGAGTACCTCTGTTTTATGGTTATAATATGTTATGAGAATGCATGTTATGATTATGATTATGAGAATCATGGAAGATATATGTTATGAAAATGGTTTGTGATGTGATAAACGGTTAAGCCCAATACTCTGACTAGGACTAGAGCTAGGAGAGATAACATGCCATTGAGGGGAGATTGGTACCAGGTGACTTAGGTTAGTCACATTTGAGATTATTTGAGGCCAGGGTTAAGCCAGGTGTGCTTCCCTCGGTGCTTGATATGTGCACTTTTTTTTTCCTCAGACAGGTATTTTGGAAAGCTAGGCAGGTGTCCTAAAGACTCGGGTGAATGCCATAGATTACCCATATCTAATTTAGTCCAGTTAAGAGTAAAACAGGCAAAAAAATATAATTAATAATTTGTATGTGTGGTATACACTTGTTTATTGATGATTATTTATATTATTATGCTATGTATAATTGAGTATTTTGTTGACAACATTGAGGTATGTCATCGTAAATACATTGTGTGTTGTATGTGTAGACCGTGAAGTCATATTAGTATGATGGTAAGTGTATCATGCATTTTGTATATGTATATTATGTTTTGTATGTTTTTATATACCAATAAGCATTATGTTGCTTAGCATATGAGTGTTCTCATATGCAGGTTCAAAGTCTTTGTCTTTATCGACAGAGGTTGACGCCCAAGAGCAAAGTCAATGATACACATTTATTGTGGGTGATACAATTGTTGTATTTTGTTATTTTTGTTGGGTTTGGGTAGTTATAGATGTATATGCTTTTATTTTCAGATATATAATTTTATAACTATCTATTTTATAAAACCATTGGACTAGTGTATTGCCCGTTTTTTATTGTATTAAATCTTTATTTGTATTTAAGTCTTTTAATGATGTCATATGATTTTATTAAATCATCATGGTCATAGTGTATCAACGTTTTAATTTATGGTATTTTGAAATCATAAGCTTCGTAACATTCTTTGATATAACTGGATTTATTCTTAATTATATCGAATGATATTACAAAACCAACATGTAAACAAGCCTTGTCAAATTCACTGAGATGCAGCTATGTATCTACTGAGATACCTCAAGGGTCATCTTTCTCTAAGTCTTTTTTATCCATCACCTAATGATATGCATCTCAGTGCTTATAGTGATGCTGGCTAGGCATCTTGTGCCACCACCAGAAAATCATTTACAAGGTATTGTATTTTTCTTAGAGGTGCTTTGATATCATGGAAAACTAAGAAACAAACAACTGTCAGCAGATCATTTTGTGAGGAAGAGTACAAGAGTCTTGCCTCCACTGTTTGTGAGTTGCAGTGGATTAGCTACCTACTTTTAGATCTTCATGTGTCCCTTTCTCTGCCTATATCTCTTTCGTGTGACAACCAATCTGCTCTCCATCTCACACAGAATCCCATCTTTCATGAAACAACCAAATTATGCATAACAAGTATAAGGAAGCATTTATTCTTCCACAGCATATCTCCTCTTCTTCTCAACTTGTAGATGTGTTCACCAAGCCTCTTAGTCAGCCACAATTTCTTTCCATGGTGTCCAAGCTGGAATTAGTCGATCACTACCAATCTCTACTTTGAGGGAAGGGATGTACAATATAGGGGTAGTAGCTAGTTAACTTGTACAGTTTGTAGTTTGTAGAAGTAGCTTAGAAGTTTAATTATTCCTAGCTTAGTTTGTATCTTGCTTTGGAGCTGATAAAGTTAGAGGTAGTTAGCATAGATTACATGTGGCAGTAGCTGGTAGGTAGGACACTTGTATATAAACATGGAAAGTTATTTTTTGCATGAATTGATCATTTCAGCTCAATTTTCTACCGTTTCTTCTGCTTGAGCAAAGTAGTTTATGATTCTCACAAAATAAATTCTTATCAAAAAGAATTTCAGCAATTTATAGTCATATAGTCCATATAAGCACATTGATTTTAATTAGGTTGTGAGATTATTTGTAAAAATAAAGCAGGCTTGTGACTGAAGGCCAAAAATGGAACCTCTTTATCTCCTTGAACAGTCAAAGAGCACAAAGACAATATTATACAGTGATTAAGTTCTCTTAATTGTAATTTCTACTAAGGGTCAACAAACAGATTCTCTAACAATGTCCTAATAGGGCAGGTGGTCCCCTTTAGGGTTAATTTTTAACTACTAGTATCTGAATGTGATTAATTTTCGTAAAATATATAATCAAAATATCAATCTGACAATCTCAGTGGAATAGAAGCTGAGGGAATGGAATAGAAACTGGATTTTCGGATTCTGAAATCCTAAAATAATAAATTAATCTTAAACAAAGTATCATAGGAATTTTACAGTTGAATATATAATTTTGAGCTTTGTGTTGGAGATTGGTTCAGGTTACCAATTAATAATACAAACAAGGACCATCTTAAACGATATTATTATATAACAAGTTTGCATTCTCTTGATTTGAAATGGGTAGAGAAATACATTGTGGGATTAATGTGATTAATGGAAAACTAATAAAATAAGCTTAAAATTAGTATCCCAATAAACTGCTGATTTGGTGGTTTCTTGAGATTCCTCAATTTGGATTAAACAAAAAATTCCAAATGCATGGTCTAATTAAGGTACAAGTAATAAGAAATTAAGAGTCCTTTAAACTTAAAAAAAAAGAATTCATTTTTTTGACTTTAGATTTTCTTGGTAGCTGTAATTCTATTAAGAGCTTTGCCCATTAGCCTCACTCTATCTGTCACAAACACACACACACACTCTCGTTTCTTTAAGAGTCACCAGAAAAGGCGGCTGATCCTTCGGAGGCAGACCCCTTCTCAGGAAGCATATATTGCCTTCAAATTAAGTGAAACTGATTCATAATTGTCAACTTATTTACTCTCTCTCTCTCTCTCTGTCTCTCCTTTGGGGTTTGCTTCTTCTTATTATTATTAGGGTTTGCTTCACAGTTTGAAGCTCTTCATTTCCTGGGTTTCTTGAGTTTTCGGTTTCTTGTTTCTAGAACATCAAGAAAAAGAACAGTCTAATTTTGCAAAATAAAGATATGGAGGGGAGAAATGATGGAGATAAGATGGAGGAAATAATGCTGCCAGGGTTTAGGTTTCATCCGACAGATGAAGAGCTTGTTGGGTTCTATCTGAAAAGAAAGATACAACAGAGGCCTCTCTCGATCGAGCTCATCAAGCAACTAGACATCTACAAATATGATCCATGGGATCTACCTAGTAAGATAAAATCAACAAACCCAACATTAATCAAATATTTTATTAACCAAGTAACTAATATAGATTTTGTGTTTGTTTTGGGGATCAATTGCAGAGTTGGCGACCACTGGGGAAAAAGAGTGGTATTTCTACTGCCCAAGGGACAGAAAATACAGAAATAGTGCGAGGCCCAACAGGGTAACAGGAGCTGGATTTTGGAAAGCTACAGGAACTGATCGTCCCATTTATTCTTCTGAAGCAAACAAATGCATTGGCTTGAAAAAATCACTCGTTTTCTACAAAGGTAGAGCTGCTAAAGGCATCAAAACTGATTGGATGATGCATGAATTTCGTCTGCCTTCTCTTTCTGATCATTCAGCTCCACCCAAGAGATTCCTTGACAAAACTACTATTCCTGCCAATGTAAACTCTCTTTCCTTGAATATATATTTCCTTAGTTTTTTTCTTTCTGTTCTTTTGGTCATAATCGTTCCGACTGGAAAGCTCACAGTCTGGTCGCAATACAAGTACCACTAATTAAGGTAAAGCTTACTGATTATATTTCCTAAGTTTTAATTGTGTGTCTTTGAACTTTCAGGATTCATGGGCAATATGCAGAATATTCAAGAAAACCAATTCCACAGCACAAAGAGCTCTTTCTCAATCTTGGGTTTCTCCATTAGTGTCTGAACCTACTGCTTCTTCATCTTCTTTACTTGCAAAGGCCACACAAACTACTCAGTTAGGTTCTCTAACAACAGAAACCAGCACTTGTGAAGCAGCCATGCAGTTGAATAGTAACTATACAAACGAGCTGCAACAACAATTAGCTTGCGTTCCTAATTTCTCCCCTTTAGATTTTCCCTCCTATAAGCTCTTGAACCCATTATTGTCTACTAAACTATCTCATCATCAGTTTCCCATTTCGAAAGGAGATTCGAGCGGAAGTTTTCCGTTTTCGCCTCTCGAAACATTAGTTCCTTCAAAATGCAGAGTTGATGTTTCTTCTATGCTATTAAACATGTCATCCTCTATGCTTGGAGATTTCAGTAGGGCAGGGAATGAGAGTAGCATAGACTTTGTTGGACCTCAAGACAACAGCAATGGCTTCTCATTAACTAATTCTTTGCCTCAAGTAATGCAAGTGAATGCTGATCATAATGGAGGAGAAGAACACATGACATTGAAGCATATGGATGATCAGTGGGAAACAGTGCGTTCCATGGGTTTTCCTTTCAGTTTGCCTATGAATATTAATATTATGGATGATGCTTGCAATTGGAAGCCAAATTTATTTTGGGATTCTTCTTCCTCATCATGTCCTACTGATAGTTTTTCCACAGCCAAGTGCTGTACTTGAGCACATTCTTTATATATATATATTTAAATCGCTATATATTTAGTACTAACTATATCATAGTTAGGTTGCAAGTTTATGTTAGAGGAAACTTTTATTGTTCACTGTTCATTCTAGTTCCTACTGCTTTTTCACGTTTTGTTTGATTAACACAGATTTTTGTTTGTGGTTTTTTTATTATTCTTTTAGCATTTTAGAATTTGTAACAAAATCTGAATTCAACATTTTCAAGCAATGGAAACTTAACAGAAATGTTAACTTGCAAGGTCCCATGTATGGATTCATGGATGGAAGAGACAATGTGTATATATTGGAGTCGATGAAAAACCCAAGAATCATAAATTAAATCATGAATTTTCAAAGTCTCTTGACACACAGACACACACACACAGACACACACAGACACACACACACACACACACACACATATATATATATATATAAGGATAACATGATAAAATTTAGTGTTAAATTAGCATTAAATGTTATAGAATTAAATTGTCTTAATTATTATTAAATTAATTAATATCATTAATTTTTTAATTTAACAGTTGAAAAAATAGTACTCATGATGGGTAAATAGTATTGTAACCATTAAAATATCACTCTTATATATATATATATATATCCGTTTAGTAATGTCATTTTAAAAATGTATGTTTTTCTTATATTTTGTAATTATATTAATATAATATTTATCTAGATTCAATCTATAATATGGTAAATAGATAACAAAATAGTAATTCATATGACATTTTTGTAATAAGTCAATTTGGTCAGACCAATAGGAAAAAAATGTATCATATATATTTAAGCCATTATGTGTTATACGAATTTTCCTTTTGTAGACTCCATTAAGTTGAGGTTTGATATTCATGGTAATTAACGTGTGCATTTGCATCTTGAACTTGCATTGTTCAAGGTAAGCAAAATTACCCAAAAATTCCATACTCTTACCATTTGTATTTGTTGAGATACGCTGACTCGTAATTCTTCAATTCCAAATCTTAACAAATTCTCACATTAATACTCTCTTCATAAATGGAAATCTTTCAAAGTAATCTTTATATTAAATACAAATCTTACCATATCTTCTTATTAAATGGTTATAATTAATGTTATACTTGGACTACAAGTTGTATATTTAATAAATAGCTTTCATTAGCCTTTGTTCAAGTATGAGTGAATAAGTGAAAAAAGAGTTTGAGAGAGATTGAGTTTTTCTTTCTTATAAAAAAATATTACAATTTTCTCCTCGTTGTGCCTTCAAACCCCCTTAAAAATTGTTGTACTAATTTCTATCATAGTGAAATTATTTTCTCATCGCCGCTTGTGGACGTAATCCATATTGTGTGAACCACGTAAATGGATTATTCAGTATCTAAAGGGTTCTTCTTATCTTGTCTTGGTATTTGATAACAATAAGGTAACATCTTATGATGTTGGTTTTATGGACTCTAATTATAGTGGTGACCTTGATAGGTGAAGGTCTCTTTGTGGCTCTATTTTCACTTTATGTTCTAATGCTCTTAGTTGGAAAGCATCTTTGCAATCTATTATTGCATTATCTACTACAGAGGTTGAATATATTGCAACTATTGCACGTGTGAAGAAAGCTACATGGTTGCGAAGTCTTGTTATTGAACTTGATATTGCACATGAGTTCAATCATCATGTTCTTAGATAGTCAAAATATTATTCATCTTACCAAAAATGATGTCTATGATTTCAAGACCAAATACATAAGTATTAAGTACCACTATCTCAGAGATACTATCGCTGCATGAGAGATGATTGTCCAGAAGGTTCATGCTTTAGAGAATCTAGCCAATATATTGACCAAGTTGCTCCTTATTGCTAAGTTTGAGCATTGTTTGGACTTAGTTGGTATCGTAACACTTGATCATTCTTCAAGGCTTTTGATGGCAATGAATAGCTCATCAATTTGAACCAAGGTGGAGATTGCTGAGATACATGGTTCATAATTCTTCAATTCCAAATCTTAGCAAATCCTCACATTAATGCTCTCTTCATAAATGCAAATCTTTCAAGGCAATCTTAACATTAAATATAAATTTTACCGTATCTTTTCATTAAATACTTGTAATTAATGTTATATTTGGACAATAAGTTGCATACCTTATAAATAGTCTTCATTAGCCTTTGTTCAAATATAAGTGAATGAGTGAAAAAAGAGTTTGAGAAAGATTTAGTTTTTCTTTATTGTAAAAAAATACAAGACCATTTTCTCTTTGTTGTGCTTTCGAGCCCCCTGAAGGATTGTTGTACTCATCTCCATGTGAAATTATTTTACTCATCATTATCCATGGACATAGCCCATATTGAATGAACTACATCTTAATTTAATTTACTTCTCTCGATTATTTTGATTCATTATTCTCGTGTCTGTAAATGATATATTCCTAACAGTATCAATTTTAGTTGTTGATATTTCTGATTTTTTTGGTATCAGTGCATTAAAATCATCATTTATATTAGTTTTTATTTAGAATGAATATGTTTTATTTTAAATGGCCAGGTAAACATTTACTAATGCATAGATATGTTGTGGAAATTTAAATTTCAGATAATTTACAAAAGAAAAAAATGAAACTTCTCCAAGTTTATTCCATCACAATACATCATACATGTATACAAAATAATTAGTTTACATATCTGAATTTTATGATTAAATTGATTCATTAATTTATTCAAATCGAGTATTTTCCACACATTAATTATATTTATGTATAATTAATATCTTCAATATTTCAATATATATATATCTTCAATTGACAGGACTGGGCTAAAAAACAATGTATACTACGGATATATGCATATGCATTTGAAGAAAAAGCATAGAACAAATTTGAAATAAGCTTCCATTTTAAATTTATAAATGATGGCTTATAAGCCACAATTACAATAATTGAAACATAGATATTGGTGATAATATCTTTAGATAATCCTCCCAAATACAGTGGGCTGCTTTGTCCTATATGATTATATGCACGAGAGCCAGGATTAACTTCTACAGTTTGTTGACTCTACACCAACCTGTAATGATTTTTTTTTTTTTTGCATTATTATTATTATTAATCCTCCCAAAAATAGTCAACCCTTAATTTACATACTTGATAAGCTAAAAACTGATTTTGCAATTTAACACCACTTTTTGTTCTCTACTTTCTTCTCCTATTCATATTTTTATTTTCTCTATCATTCACAACTTTGGTATGCATCATTCACACATACTCTATTTTACATGAATATTTTGAGGTACTATTTTGAAGGACTATTGCATATACTTTTTGTTTTGTTGGTGGGTGTCATATTCTTCAATGAATTTGAAATATCATTACGGTTGGGTTTCATTTTGATGAGAATGTCATTTTGGGTGATGAGATATTGAAGGAAATTAATGGAATATATTCCAGAGTCAAAGAAGCTTAGTGCATAATGGATATGTGATGGATCACTATATTGATAAATTCTGTTTAAAGTTCACCATCTGTGCCGCAATGAAGAACTATGCAATGAATGAATAACTAGGCGTGACTTGTTTAATCAACATTTACGGCAAGAACATTTCTAATTAAACTTCAAGCACATCATCTCATTTTGGCCATTTGTCACTCTAAAACTGTTGTTAGTGCAATGCAAGGTGGATTTTCACACTTAAATTGTTGTTAGTGCAGTCGATGTGGGTAGGATTTTCGCACATAATCGATATTGAAAAGCCTCTAATCTAGAAATTAAGGGGTCTAAAAAACGGGGGACGGAGAGATCTCTATATGCCTAGCTCACAGAAGAAATAATTTGTTTTAAACTGGATTTTAATAACATGGACGTTACAGTAGTGGCTAAGTTGTAGTTGTAGGCTCTTTTGTTAAACTGGATTTTAATCGTAGATTTTGTTAAAAAAAATATATGGATGGATAGAATCGTACGGTTAGGTTATAATGTAGAACAGGCTGACAATTATTACTCTCTTAGTATCAAATTTTTTATTCCTACTACTATAGTTTCCTTTTTTTCAATTTAAAAAAAAATAATAAGTTCCTCAATATTTTTGGAGATAGCTTCGCATGTTGTGGTGTAACATATAAAATGATGTCAGATACTAACATGTATGTATGTGTCAATATATGTACATGTACACCAATAACTTGTAAAACAGTGTTGTTGATGTCAATATTACAGAAGTGTTGCTCAAATGATGAAAATGAGCAGGTGATTTGAATTCTAGTTAGTTGTCATTTTAAAAAGTGTACGTTTTCAATTTTGATATGTTGCTATCAAAAGCAACTTTGTGCAGAAATTTTAAGTTGTTTGAGTTAAAGCATGATTATAAGTATGATATCTATATCTTTTTGTATTAGTTTACTTGTAAAACAAAACTTATTGCTTTGTAACTCTATATATTGGAGTCAAATGAAAAAATTTATATGGAACATTTAGAATGAATTTCATTTTCTTACTCTTTAGTTAACCTATCATCCCTCAAAGCCCAAAAGTTAGAGATAGATAAACATGTTTAAAGATATATTTGGAATACACTCCTCGCTTGGGTCGAAGGATTTTAAAATCCGTAGATTTCATAAAATTCATAGATTTTAAATCAATAGATTGTGAAATCTCTGAAATATAAAAATTTTATCGTTTGAATTGAATATAAAATTCATAGATTGATAAAGTAATTTCTCTTGTATTCATGTTTGGTACAATGTCCAAAATTCATGAATTCAATTATTAATTTTTAATTTTACCTTTTACTAAATATTGGTAATTTATTATTAATTAAGCATTTTTTAGTCTGTTTTATCATGTTTATACTTAATTGTGAAATAAAATAATTTACAGTAAATTTTCTAAAAAATACAATCAATGAAATTATCATTATTGTCAAATTTAAATAGTTCTAAATTTTTTGCTCAAATTATATATAAACTCATTATTTATACTATGTTTATAAATAAATTAATTCATTAAAGTTTTTTTCCTTTTTTGAATGAACTCATTAGTATTTTTTTAATTGATATTCAAACTAATAGAAATAAAATAAGTGAATATAAAACAAAAAAAATGACACATAATTTTTGTTATATTTTTAGGTTTAAGGATAGTTTTGGAATACTATTAATTTATTAGAGACAATCTTAAAATAAAAAATATGACAACAATCCCTAATAGATAAAAATGGTGGATTTTAGATTTTTCTACCTAAGGTGAAAAATCAAATCTTTCAAAAATAAAGGATTTTGATGGGTGAGGGATTTTCCAAAATTCATGGATTTTAATATTTTTTAAATAGTCAAATAATAGATTTTATATAAATTCATGAATTGTTATAATTCACTTATTCAAAATTCCTCAATCAAAACATAGCGTCAATGCTTCCTATTTGAATCAATTGAAAAATCGGGAATACTTCTTCAATTAGTAAAGTTGTACCAGAAGGAATTTCCAATTATAGTAACCCAATCAATTATGATCTTGAATTAATCTCAGACAGATTCATATATATTATACATGAAGGTCATTTACAATAATAATAATAAAAAAAAAAAATCAACAGACCAACAATTGGTCAAACAACAGTGCTGCAATTAAATCTCACATAGAGGGGCTAAGCAATACCACCATAAAGGGGCTGAAATCCAAGTAGCTGTACTATTCAGTCTGTAACAACCCCAAACATCAACGTTAGGACCCTTGATAGGTACATCACTAGAACTCATTTACATATTCAGCAACAAAACAATATTCGTTAGTGAAATAGATGCAATTCGCCATCTCAACTCCCAATTCCTTTGCAGAAACAGATCTAGAGCAGTTTTACCTAAATAATAAATCATCCTCCCTAATCCATGCCATCATGCTCAAGTCCAGCCTAATTAAATACCTTGGCATTATAAGTTACATGAGACGGGTAAGATTCATGTTTAGCTCGAACATGCTTATCTAATTTTTTATTACATCGTATAATAATTAATAGGATATAAAGATTATATGTTAAACTAAGTCTAATTAGTATATTAATTAGATATTATTCTTGATCTTGAAGCAAGCGTAGGAATTGTTTTTGATAAAGAGAAGGGTTTTTCATTTTCAACAATATATCCTTCAAAATGGTAAGAACTTGGGATATGTCGATATTGTTGAGGACTTGTGGGTGCACATGCTTGCGAGTATCAAGCTTTTGAAGAGGCTGTTTCTGTGATTGCTGACTCAAATAAACACTCGGCCTTTCATAGGTAGCTGCTCTGAAGGAAAGCCCACTGATGAATGAGACTATCTCTGATCCCTCCACTTCCTCAATTGGCTGCCGCTTTGACGGGCAAGTTTTTTCGCCTTTCTTAAGTTGATTCTTACGGGATATAATTGATTATATGTTACAAGGATTTGTTTGCTTGTTTCAGGGGAAATAAAAGCTGTCTCAATATCAAATTTGTGGATTTAATGTCATTAGGCGTACAATCCTTCCATCAATATATCCAAAGTTTCTCATCGTCTTATTAGTGTTGTTAAAATTTGAATTGGCATCAGATTTGCAACTGCAACGTTAAAAATTTGAAATTAGATAACAGAACGTGAAGTAAAAACTCTATACAAAAAACTTTATGTACAATCCATTATTTCTCTTGAGAATCTCTCCATTATTATCAATGGCCTGGTTCTCACACCCAAGTTTGAAGTCACCATTTAAATCCAGAATATACACTCACAGACCTTCCATAGAAGAAAAGAAAACCTACCACAATATACAGAGAACCCCAAAACCACTTCAATGTGCAAACAAGAATGAGCTAGCTATCGAGAGGCGCCCATCATTACTCGGGAAAGTCATCAAATTATCCGCACAATCCCCATACCCAACGATCATCCAACTTTCCGTTATCACCAGTATTGATCCCAAAAAAAAATGCATAAACGCCATCACCATAAACCCAGCCCGCATATAAACTTGTTAAAAAAAACTCATTAAATGCAATAACCAAGTAATATGTCAGTTACAAAAATAATCCAAGACATCAGCTGAAGAAAGCACAATGAGATGAATGATAAAACATAACAAAATTGCAGCATAATCAGTAGACAACATCTAAAAAAAAAGTCGATTAGAAAACATAGTTCACGACAGCCAAAAGAAAATACAAATTCAAATGGGAATACCCTTAAACATTTTCAATATCTCCCTACAAACAACGGCTGTTTCGACAAATCCTCCGAGACATTGGTCATTTCAATCCTAGCTTCTAGAGGCCTGCTTTTCCTTTGCCTTCTGGATCTTCAACACCTTCTTCACAATCTTTTGCTCTTCAACCAAGAAGGCTCGGATAATTCTGTCCAACAACTTTCACTTAAAAATGTCATGTACGACAAAACACAAGCAAAAAACTTATATTGACAAAAGTTGAATGAAAACAAACCTTTCTCTGACAGCACCACCAGACAATACACCACCATAAGCCCTGTTCACAGTTCTCCTGTTTCTCGACAATCTTGACCTCTTATATTCAGCGGGTCTCAAGTGAGGAATCTGCAAACATCAACACGTGTCACAACCAAAACTAAATCCATATTTGAAAAACCAGATGATTCAAAAATATCACACATTACAAAAATGCAGTACAGATTGTACAATCAATGTCAAGGAGGAAAATTTCCAAGTTCCAGAATTCAAACAAAAAGATTTGGCTCCAGTATAGGTGAATTACCACAAAAACCACACTCACTGGTGTTCAAATATGCACACCTGTACCACAAGGATAGCAAATTTACAAACCCATTGCCCTTACCTTCATCTTGTATGTAAAGAGAGAGGATGCAAAGAGAGAGGATGCCGCTAGAGGGGTTTTCCACAGACTACTTGGCAAAAATTAGTAACACCTCCAATCAACAAATTACGCTTCTTAAGATTCCACAAGGAGTAAACTCAAACAAAATCACAAGGAGTGTAGCAATAGAGACTAGTCTTTTTTTTCTCCTTTATCAAAAGAAGTAAAAATTATTATTCCCTACTTCAAAATAACATGTTGCCATTCAAGTCCATTAACCCCACTAATAATCTCATACTAACTTAGAATCTGAGATTGAAGTGATATAATTAAGTATACTACTATTTGACTGCAGTTGAATTGTACCATAGTAATTGCCAGCGACCAAAAAACAAGTTGAACAATTTGTTTCCGCCATTTGGTTCACATTGCAAAATGCAACAAACGATTCGTTTTCCCAAGTTCCCTCTTTCACTGTATTAGGAACTAATATTCGTCAAGCCCTTTCTCAGCATTCAAAATCCCCATACGTCAGTACCACGTTAATATTTCTTTAACTCCAACAGGCAAGGTTCTAACAATAATTGATTGCATTTAGTCAAATGACATTCTAACAAATTTACAATTTCCATAACAATAAAAGGGGAAAGGAATAAGAAAGAATATGGAATAACATACCCCTTGAATCCTCTTGCCAGTGACAGGGCACTTAGGACCACTAGCTCTCTTCTTGGTGGTCTGATAAACCAACTTCCCTCCTATTCAAATAAAAACCCATTTCAGAATTTGATCAAGTCATACAGTCAAATCATCTATAGCTAACCAGTTCAGATCAGATCCAAAATACATTATAAGCATTGACAAATACAAGTATCCCGACAAAATTAGAGAGCGAAAGAAACGGTACCGGGGGTTTTGACGATCCTGTGCTGGTTCGATTTAGTGGCATAGCTGTGCCGTTTCCGATATGTAAGTCGCTGAACCATTGTTTAACCCTCCTCTCTCTCTCTCTCTCTCCTAGGGTTTTGAGGGTGGGATGAGGGCTAGGGCGCAGAAGAAGAGATTTAGTTTGGTGAAAATAAGAATATAAAAGGCGTCTTTTTCCAGTGATTGTCGCCCTAAATCCTACGGTTTCAATTGGACTGCAATAGACGGCTGTGATTTTTGGGCATACTGATTTTGAAGTTGGATCTAAGCCCAATAATACTCTACACGGCCCATAAAACATATAATCATAGTTTGAAATAAACAATTTTTTTTTTATATGTATATATCTCATCTGCAGGGTGGAGAGAATTTTCAGAGTAACTTGCACATTATCTCTTTCTTCATCCTTTTAATTTTCCATTTTTAAAGTATATAAACTTGCATAACTTTTATCAATTAGTAACGTTTATCAAATTTACATAACTTTGCAAGTATGCAATTTTGCTAGTCATACTCTTTATCTATTGCTAAATTATAGTGACTTGAATTTTACTATTCCAACAATTTTATTATCATGTGAGGGTTGTCTAAATTTTAAAAGGAAAAAGAGACTACTTTCTTGGCCCTTGTATGTATTCTACTATTTTATGAAATTAGAATGTGTTTTTTGACTTTTTTTAATCTAGTATCCACGTTATTTATTTTAAAGAATATCTTAGTAAAAAAAAATTTACAAATCCAATATAGAATCTTTATATTTTTAAAATTTATTTTACTTTATCTCATATAAATTAATATTTATCAAAAAAAATAAATGACTTTTACTATAAGGAAAAAAATATATATTTTTAGAAAAATATACAAATAAAAAAAGAACATGTATAGAAAGATGATGTACCTTAATTACAATTGGAATAAATAGTCAAACTCACTTTTTATTTTAAAATTTAAAGATAGATAATTTATTTGAATTTTTTTTTATGGAATGATTTTTTAAAATAAAAAGTTTATCTTAAATAAATAGTATATTGGATATGCTTTTAAGCTGACTAATCTAGAAAATATCATGTAGAATACCAAAGAGTGGCGAAACACTTTTTAAAAAATATTTAAAGTAGCGGCATATATATAACTTAAATTTGAGACTTCTGATTAAGCTATAACACTATGTTTTTTTGACTTTTACTCTACTTAATTAAGAAAACTACCCAACTAAAGTGCTGCAAATAGGTTGATTTGTGTTTATCTTGTTTTGACCAAGGTTTTTCCTGATTTGTGTTGGAGATAATTTTCTTAAGAATTTAGTAAAATCTCTCTGCGTTAGATTTTGGTGAGATTAGATGCAATTGAACTTGTTTTTTAGAGTTATTCTCTTGTTTTATATTTGTATATATTTTAGTTTATCAATAGGTTTTTTACTCTCAATGCCACTCGTTGACATAAACTTACACCAAACTATGTAAAATTATATATTTGTTATCTTTATTCTTTTATATTTTGTTTGTCGTATTACTAAAGCCAAATAAATATTTTTTAAAAAAAATTATATATTATTTAATTAAGATTGATCGTACAAGTATGCAATAATAACTTATTTAATTTAATTACAATGGAGTACAAGCCATAACAATGAATAGGTGGAGTAAATGTCATAATTATTGTAATTGGCGTTCTCCGTTAACTTCATATTTATTCGATAGGGTAGGAATTAAAGAAATAAAATATTCCCTCATTTAATGGCGGTGGTATTGTCAATTAGTAGTGGGGTTTGGAAAATAACTTGTAAACTGTTGTTGTTGACATTATTATTATTATTATTATTATTATTATTATTATTATTACTGATGGTTTAGAGAAAAGAAAGCTCTTTGTCCTCCACTTACCATCCAGTCGATAGGCATTATTATCCTTGAAAATTAACATAATATTCATAATTAAATAAATACTCATTAATCTCTACATATCGCTTCTCTTTAATCTGTATCTCTAAATTTTCTCCTTTTGTTGATTAGAATATATATTTTTTATAATTAAATCATCATAGAGATTTTATTTAAAAAAAACCCTTATAATTTTGATAGAAATGGGGTCGAGTTTAACAAAAAAATAATATAATGAAAAATAATCTTATGTTTAATGATGATTAGGCATTAATGTGATGTTGAATTAGCCGGAAAATGACATCCATAGCCACCCCAAATCTTTTGATTTTTTGTTTTTTCCAGATGATGAAAGCAGCAGGCAAATGAATGTTAATGATGTGACTATGGACTTCGATAAGGATAAGTAATGGCCCTTAAGTGGACTCAGTCCCTAATACCCATCATACTAAGACTACAGCTTTTGATTCTAATTCAAGCCTATTTTATTGGGTAATAATCATGTTGTTGAGTGACTTAATTTTGTGTGGCAATACGATTTATAATCCGATAATAAACTTTTTTGGAATTCGAATCAAAAAAAAAATCTGTGAAAATATTTTTGTATGTAGATATTTGATGATGTACTTAAACTTAAAGTCGAAATTAATAAAATATAGATATAAATTTATATTGGTCGAATCACTTAAATTTTTGTTGTTTATGTACGTAGATATTTGATGATGTACTTAAATTTAAAGTCGAAATTAATAAAATATAGATATAAATTTATATTGGTCGAATCACCTAAATTTTTGTTGTTTATTTGTTTTCTATTGGCTATTGTTTTTTGTAACACGTGTGATTACTTACAAATTAGCAATTGTAAGTTTTCTGGTTCATGGTGAAGTTGTCACCGTGGCTCAACCTTTGAATGGTTAGAAGTCACCTTTGAATCCACCTTCGCTACTGCAATTAATAATTTTATGAAGCTCAATATTTATTATATTTTTGTTGTTTTAGTTAAAAAAAATATTGTCTTGCTTTTGTTTTTCTATTTTTTCATGTACATATAATAGCTAATTAAGCATCTAATTTTATTGCAAAACTAGCATATAAAGTGGGTACACAATCTTGAGCAAGTTTTTAACCAGCCTTCAATGCTAAAGGATATTTTATTTTTTGATTCTTTTTCGTCTTAATAATATTCATTTTTCTTAATTTCTGTATGTATATGTTTATTTTGTATGTTAAGATCTTTTATAGCTATTTAAATGGACTGAGCGGAAAAGTAATATCATGAAGATATGTTTAATATCTTAAATTTTGGAATATGAATGATATTTTAATTTTAAATTTGAATTTGATAACTAAAACATTTAATGATATAATTTTGATTCTTATATAAGGATTTTTAATATTTTAAATTTTTTTTATTTTATATTTTTCATATTTTTTTAAATAAAATATTTAATATGCCTAAAAATTGTTTCAAACAAATTAAACCGAATATAGAAATAGAATTTTAATTTATATTACATGAACATCCTCAAAAAAAAGTTATAATTCCAAAACAGCCATCTAATAATATAATTTTACTTTTGTAAGGAATTCTATTTTTTTAGCATATGAGACATGTGATAAGTGCAAAATTATTAGAAATACTCATTTCCCTATTGTATCTCATTTGTTGTTTGTTGATGATAAGTACTAGTGGTGTGGTCTCCATCTTTGGGTGAGGCGGTAGCAACGCGTGAAGCATTCGTTGGGCTTCGTGGTTCGGATTTTGACAATATAGAATTTGAAGTGTATTGTCTTGAGATTTTTTAGGCTTTATCAACAGGTTCTACTTGCCTCTCGGAGATTGGTGGTATTATTCAGGATTCCTTATTGTTGCATAATGAATTTTCTTACTTATCCTTTCATTGGATTAGTCGTCTAGCTAATTTAGCTGCTCATTCTTTGGCTATGGTAGCTAAATTATATGTAAGATATTACATTTGGCATGAGCTTCCTTCTATTTTATCTTATGTACTTGATTGTGATTTGATTTCTTCTCATATGGGTATAAATTTAGATCGTAGATTAAATGCAGGAGAGATTATTGATGAACGAAGTTTTAGTTGATCCTCTACGCATGTTCTTTTGTTACTTTCTTTGTTGTTTTCTTAATATATTTTTTTCTGGTTTTAATTATCTAGTAAATTGAATTTGGATTTGATATGTTTATTAAGAGGATAAGACGTCTTCTCCAGATTTTAATGATACTCCATAACTATAGCTCGAATTCGAGATATTTGATTAAAATAGAATAGACATTTACTATCACAACTCTTGGGACTTCATTTTATTTTTTTTGTTGGTTTTTAATATATTTTTCAGTTTAAAAAAAATAATTTTTTATTTCTTATCAATAACATTTTCCGCCAATAAAATGATAATTACTTATGTTATGTTTGATAAAACGAGCTGTTTTCTAATAATCAAATTGTACTTAATAATATAATATAACCGATTTAATTAAAAGTGTTTAGTAAAACTAACTAAAAATGTAACTGCAAAATGTAAAATGATATATTTATCTTATTCAAAAATATTATATAAAATTTATCTAAATACATAATACAAATGAATTATATAATATATATGCATATTAAATAATATAAAGTTATGTTAAATATCTCATTCCAATATAATAAATATATTTATAAAACATTTCATTATTATTATTATTATGTACATATTAAATAATTATATAATTATATTATTATTATAAAATGATAAAAATAAGGGTGAAAAAGAAAAAAAATTATAATTCACTAGCTTATAGTACTATTTTTTTTCTATAATATAGTTTTTTTTATTTTAGAGATTACAATATAATTTTTTTAAAATAAATTATTATACCAAATTCAGATTATTTATCAAACTATATTATTTTTATGATTAAATTATATTATAAATTTATATCTAATTTGATATTACCGAACAATGTATTAAACTTCAATTTTAACAAAGGCATTGTAAAAATAATAAAAAGAATAAAACGATCGAAAGGCTCACATTCATATCATATGACAAGTGAGTAGGCGGTTTATTAGCCACCTCGGTGATACAACACATATCAATTCATCCTTCTAGGACGGAAAGGAAATAATTTATTTAGGATAGCGTTGCCTTCAACAAAATTTGCAAAAGGAAACGTCTAAAACATAAAATTTGAATAAAGACTTGATAATGAAAAATATTACGCCATGTTAATACTTCCTCTCTTTTTTTTTTTTATCGGTTTTACCAAAATAAATAAAAAAAAAAACAAATTTTCACTTGAAACTGTCATCTCAAGTTGGCTGTCTCTTACAAATTGTTAGGATTTAGGCGTGTACCATGCGGTCACTTGGTTCAATTTTTAAGCATTTAAAATTAAATATTATCAAAATAAATTTTTTTCCAATCAAATTAATATAAAAATCAAACTGAACCAAAATCGTTTAATTTGACTTGAGTGTTAAGAAATTATATTTGCATATGTAAAAAAAATTATAAATTTTTTTATAGATATTACAATTATAAAAATTATTGAAATTTACATATATATACAATTCATTCAGTTTTTTTTTCTTTGCAATAATAATCAAATACAACTAAAAAATCAAAAATTTCAAAGACTTAAATCGGATTGAATTAAAAAAAATAATAATCAGACTAAATAAACCGAATCATATTTGATTCGGTCGAATTTAGTTGGACCTCTTCTCTTTTTGAGAATCTTATGAGTTTTTTTTTTCTTTTTACTTAAAAAAAAAGTTCATTGCGTATTTGGAATTCTTTCAAATTTGTTAATTTCCATTAATATGATACTGTCAACATCATAATAAATAAATAATATTAATAACTAAGAGAATAATAACAAAATAAAAAGGAAAATAGAAATAAAAAACATTTTATATCTCAAACAGTTTAACTTGAGTCTGTTAGGTTAAACCATATTAATTAGTTGTCGATAGCCAATTGTTATTAGCACAGTCAGCTAACACCTAAAAATAATGACTAACTATGAAGATAAATTACTTTTAAAGTGTTTAGTAATTAAATGGTTAAAAATTAAATATAATTTATAAAATAATTATATTATATTATTAATGTGAAACATATACTAATTTTTGTATTTATTCATATAGCATGTCATATAAAATATACAAATAATTAATTAAATACAAAAATATTAAATTATTATAAATTTATCTAAATGCAAATAAAAATAAAATTTTATTTTATGTAGCTTTTATTGTAAAAAGTTAAAAATTCCAATTTTTAATAAAAAAAGTAATATTTAGTGTAAATTTCAAAAGTTAACAGTTATAAGCTTTTACTTTTATTTAATTAGATTATTAAATTAAATTTTAGGTTAAAAAATAAAAGCTCAAAATTTTCTTAAAACTGCACTATTTTTCTTTGTAGAAATAAAAAGGAGATCGAAATTCTATTGAAAAAAAGAGAGGCAAAGATTGATTTTTTTTTTCTTTCTTTTTGTGCAGTCTTTTAAAAAAAAACAAATTTGAAGTTACTGAAATGATTTTTGAATTGTCAGGTAATAAATTTAAATTGGTTACTTTTACATTATATTTAGGAACTTTTCTCACATGGGAGGAAAAATAAGAATATAAAATAAATTTTATTTTTTCTTAGATTGAAATAAAATAACAAAAAAAAAAGAGTATTTTACTTTCATATATCTTCTCTCCATTTTTAAGGAGAAAGTGAAGAGTGAAACTTAATTTTTTTTTTCATCAAATAAAAGTGATTTTTTTCTTATTTTACACTAATATTTTTTTTTCTATATTTTTCTTTTATAATTTTTGACACTCTTTTTGAGGTGGATATTGAAAAGGTATACTGAAATCAAAGATGATTGCAAACTTGGAATTTTTTTAATTTTTCAGTTTTTTGGTCGGACGGGAAGGAGAAGATCACTGTTGCCTAAAATCATACATTTTTTTTTTCCAAAATAAATAAATAAGGTTGAAAATCAACAGGACAAGCCAGGACCGCATATCAGACTTCCGTAGCCTAAACTGGCCCTACAAAAATCCCCAAACTGAAGCTGACTTTAGATCTTTTTATTTATTTTTATCTTTTAATATCAGATTTTGGGTAAATAAAAATATAGAAAGAGAGTTGGTAGGGGTGTGCTAAAAAGGATATCTCATCTTCCAAATTTTTGAGAGGAAGTGGTTTACCGTATTAATTAATAAGTCTGTGAATTTAATATTGATAATTAAAATAAAAAAAATCTATCTATATAATTTCAAATCAGAATAAAATATTAATTTTTTAATTTTAATTTGATTTGAATTATAAAAATTTACATTTGAGTCGGATATGCTATTCAAATTTTAAATTATATAACTAAGAAATTATCTAAGTCAATCTAATTTAAACAAGAGAATTTGATTTTTTATAAAAAAAAAAATTACATTTCGAATCAAAATTTTCAATCTAATCGATCAATAAATATTTATTATAAAAATAATTAATAAATATTCATCAATTAATTAAATGACAAGTGTTTGAGCAGATATTCATCCTTATCAATGTATTTCCTTCAACCCTAATCAAAAGCTTTAAACAACACCGCCCACGTCCTAAACTTTTTCCATATTTAAATAAATAAATAAAGATGCCCCACCTTCAATAGATTTTGACTAAGAAGGTCCCACACACTGAAACGTGTCAATTCAAGGAAGAATTATATTCTACAAACAAATGAAAGCTCTTTTAATGTCTAAATAAATATGTCTTCTACACAAAAATCTATTTTTTTTTTCAAAACAAATTCTTATTTAAATTAAATTTATGTATTTAATTAATTCAATGTTTATAAATATAAATTTAATTATGAAAATTACTTTTTTAGGTGACCGTAAATATTGATTTTTTGTGTGAACTCAAATATGAAGATGATAATTGATAGATAAGATATTTCCTTTCGTTTCAAATACAAATTCCATTTATTTCCTTAAAAACGTTGCTTTCTATTCTTGTGCTGAATCTCAGCCCATAAATATCGGCAATTTGGTCAGTGAGACAGATGCCTGAATTTGTCTCCACACATCTTTCCCTTTCCACAAGTGGAGAGTCCACCATCAAATATGCATTATTTTTTATTGAATATTTCATTTGTATTTTGCTTCCTCTCAAACTTTGCTTACGATTTGAGAAAGAGAGAACCATCAGGGAGCTGAATTGGGCTAATGGGTACCAGAATTTTTTACTCAATCAAATCCCAGTTTAATTTTGTTGATAATGATTTTTTTAATGATAACATGTATAGGGTGGTTAGTTTTTTCTGGAGTTTTGTCTGTTCCTACAGTTTCTATCTGTTTGGATTATTATCCAGACATATCTTCAGGTACATGCTAGATTTTTACTTATCTGATTTTTCTTCCCTTTTCTTTCTCTGTTTTGAGGTTTCTGATTGATTATTGTTAAATGGGTTGTTCTGTTTCGTCCGCAGATGTGAAGAAAGTGAAAATCTTGACAAGTATGAAGCTAGTTCCAGTGATGTTCGTCATAAAGAAGATGGTTATCAAATGGGTTCAAGTTGCTGTAATGATTCAGAGATTGATCAAAGCGACGAAGATAATTCTGTTGTTATGGCGAGTAGTAATAGGTACGAATTTTTGTCTGGAAAAGGCGTATGTGGATTTGTGGAAGAACCGAGAACTCTGAGCTTTACAATCCATGAACTGTTTGTGGATTCAAATAACAATGATGCAGTTATGGATACTCCAATTTTGGATGCAGAGGAAGCGGAGAAAGAAGGGGCCTTCGTTAATGGTAAGGTTCTAGAGAAAGAAGAGAGAAAATTAATGGAGGAATTTATTTCTGAGTTTGGAAATCATGAATCTGATGGAGAGAAAACAGAGGATTCTTTCAAAAGTTTGGTTTTTGAAGAGGTTTCAGAACAACCAGAAACGCAAAAATTCACAAAAGAAATAAATGACATAGATCAAAAGGAAGATTCATCAAATGAAGTTCAATCACTCCCAGAATGTGATGCAGAAGAAGAATCTTTCTGTTCAAATGATGTTTTCCTGGAGAAAATCGATAAAATTGATTCAATTACTGGATTTGTTGATCAAGTATCTGAACCTGAAACTCCGATTTGCATCGATCAAGTATCTGAACCGGAAACTACTGATTCAGAAGATGAATATATTGAATTACAGCCCCAGAAAGAGAGTTCGATTTTTGTGGATCACGAACAACAAGAAGAGAAAGCATCAGTTGATGAAGATTGTTGCGTCTTTGAGCAAAAGCCCTCAAATTTTCAAGTCGAAAATGATAGCGATTCCTTGCTTGAGCATCAGGACATAATAGAACAGCTGAAAATGGAGCTGAAACTAGCAAGAACTGGAGGTCTTCCAACTATTCTTGAAGAATCAGAATCTGAAGAAATAGAGACTCCTAAAACGATTCAAGAGCTGAAGCCAATGAAATTTGATAATCAACAATTTGATTACAAACATCTCCTTGAAGGGATTCAAAAAGTTTACAAAAATTATTCTGACAAAATGCGAAAATTAGACATCTTGAATTTCCAGACCATGCATTCAGTTGGTAAGTGTACCTTTCTCACCTTATGGTTGAAAAAGATTCTATTTCAAATAAAATAGTTTGGGGTCATCTTCTTTATTTATTTATTTATTTTGATAATTTTTCCATTATTAATGTTCTTATAAAGTTAACAATCTCTCATCCACTCATGAAATTGCTGATGCTATAATTAGCTGGAAGTCCATATTCAAGTATTTATAAGCCCCACCTTTTTCTTTCTCGATCTTTTTCACAAAGCAACTTCTAAAAGATAAATGCAAAGATGAGAAGCAATGAGAGTACAACTTTATGCATAATTCATTTTCCTGGTCTTTTATACTGATAGGTTAATTTACATTCAATCTCTAGGATTGCTTGAGATGAAAGGCACAGTTGAGTTACAGGCTATGCAAAAGAAATCTTGGGTTCCAGGTTTAATCTCTATTCTTCCCCAGAATTTGAGGCTGTGCAAAGGGAGCGCGGCAATCGATCCGATGAAAAAGGTGATTGCTGATATGCATAGAGATTTTGAAACTATTTATATTGGACAGCTTTGCCTTTCCTGGGAAATACTACATTGGCAATATTGGAAAGCACAAGAATTGCAGGATTATGAATCCCAAGGTTGCCATCGGTTTAATCAAGTAGCAGGAGAGTTTCAGCTTTTTCAAGTCTTGATTCATAGGTTTTTAGAGAATGAACAATTTCAAGGCCCTAGTAGGATCCAGAATTATGTCAAGAACCGATGCGTTCTTCGTAGTCTTCTTCAAGTTCCACTTCTTAAAGGTAAAAGAAATTTATATACTTATATATATATGTATGCAAATGTTACTGCAATATAATAAAATTTGAGCCAATATACACAAATTGCAGAAGATGGTTTCAAGGACAAGGGAAAAATTGGAAATGAAAATCATGAAGATGCAATTACAAGCCAAATTCCAGCAAGCATCATTGAGCAATCAATGAAGGTCTTCTGGGAATTTCTTCGTGCCGATAAAGATGAAAGCAACATGATCTTTCATAGTCATATCCAATCTCGTTCTAATCTTCAAGAACTTGTAGATTTGGAGCTATTAACAGATATTCGGACCGACTTCCAAAAGGTAAATTCTTCCACTTTCTATATTCAAAAAAAAAAAATCCCACTAATTATAAGGTTGTAATTATTAATCTTGAAATGATGCACAGAAGGACAAGAAGCTTAAAGACATATTGAGAAGTGGAAATTGCATAGTGAAGAGGTTTAAGAAGCAACAGGAATATGGAATGCATCAAAGGTTGTTGATAGCTCAAGTGGAATTGAAATTGGTATGGAGAGTGCTAAATATGTCAAAATTAACAACAGATAAATTGATATGGTGTCATGAAAAATTAAATAAAATCAATTTCAGTAACAGACAAGTTTTAGTAGAATCCTCATTTTTACTCTTCCCATGTTGACATGGTGAGAAATTTGAATAGAATTAGGTTGACTCTACTTTTCAAAAGGTTTACATATATCACCAAGATAGATGTATAGTTAAGTGTTATTTTACACTTGGCTTCTTAAAGCAAAATTTTTAAATTATATTTTGCTATCCTAGATAAGTCAATGTACCCTTTTATATTATTATATTATGAGCCTACTGTATAGTTGAGATAGCTTCACTAATATCAAGTATACTAAAAAAAAATATGATTATATAAAAAATGAAATTTTATTCCTAAATTGATATTTTGATATTTTAATATTTCTTTTTAGTATATTCATGTAATAGAAACTAAAATTGGTTTAATTTTGTTGAGACTATTTTTGGAAATATAAAATATTTTATTTTAAAAAAATACAAAAAAATTCTAAATAGCAACAAATTTGAGATATTATAAATTTTTATATATAAATCAAAATCATTTTTTCAAATCTTTTATCTATTAAATTTAATTTTAAAATAAAATTTTTATTTTTATTTTAAAATTTAGGATATCAAACATTCTTTAATAATGATCCTGAGGCAATGAAATTGTAGAAAGACTAAGTTCATCAGTTCAGCCTTCTGAAAATTACATAGAGCATGACATTTGGTTGGTTCTCCTTAAAAGAGAAATTTTATTTACTTAATTTTTGCATGGCAGGCTATAATAACCCAATCTATCATCTTCTCGTTTATAAAAAAAATGAACAAAAAAAAAAACTACTGCACAGGCCGCTAATGCCCTAACCAATTGAAAGGAGATAATTATATATAACTTATATATATTATATATGTATAGTTGAAAAGGGGGATTTGAAGTTTTGATACTAAACTAAAGTTAATCATGCTGATAATAAGGTTGAACTTGAAATACGTCACTGAGTAAGCAATCTAAGAGACTAAAGGTTTGGTATTTGATAAAAATATTTTTGGATAAATTTTTTTTAAGTTTTGAAAACTAATTTTGAAGAAAAACAGGTAAATAGATATTTTTTAAAAATCAGATTTAAAAAAAACAGTTTATAAAAAATTAAAAAAATCAATCAATTAAATTAAAAAAATTTTAAATCTATTTTTTATAGACCCAACAACAATCTTCTAAAATGTAAAAGAGTTTTAAATGTTAGGCAAAATATATTCATAATAAGTGTCATATTGTTTTTTTGGAGGTGAGCTGGGCTCACAAAAAACCAAAAATAAAATTAATGAAAATGAGAAACTCAAACAAAATCATGACGCAGCCGAGGAACAATTTATGGAGGAGAATCAACTAACACATGCGTTCCAATCTAAAAGTCAAGCTATATGTGACAAGAAATCGGCTGCGAAGTTGGCTTCTCTCGACACATGACAGATTCAATTATTTTTTTTATTAATTAATGATAAGACACATCAAATAAGGATATATTAAGTTAAGAAATTAATTATAATTTCGAAAGAAAAATGGACTATAATTTAGAACAAATGAAAATGAAGGTGAATTCTTTTTTGAGATAGAAAAAAGTATTATTCTGCTTAATCTATCAAAACAAGATCCAATATTTGCTAAAATAATTGTTTAAGGTGGCTCATTCTTGTTCAACATTTTATCCATAAGCATAAAGCTACTTTTCTTTAAGTTTCACTTTATCAATCCAATCCATATATAATATACATTCATGCATATTGTCTTCATTAATTACTTCCATTCCAAAAAAAATATAATCACATTACACTATATGACTATGTTTTTATTGTGACTATGTTTTTATTGTGAATGTACAAGTTTTTTTAAAAAAAGAAATGAAGAATTTATTAGTGAGTATATTTAACTTGTACATTCACAATAAAAACATATAATTGACTGATAAAGAGTTGCATATAATTTACTCAATGGAAAAAAAAAAAGAGCAAATTTGAGGGATTTAATTGTATGAATAAAACAACAGATCTTTAATATTAAAAAACAACAATTTAAGAACTCAATAGTATTAAAACATGTCTTTTACCTGTTATCATAGATAAAAAAAATAAGTAAAAATTGACTTGTAACTTAGGTTGGTCTTTTATTTAAAAATATGTAACTATTAACTAATTAAAATGAGTTTATATTAAATAGACTTGAACCTTATATATAGAGTTTAATTTTTAAATTGCATAATTTCATTTAAATAACTGTCTTATTATTTTGGGCTTATATATTAATTTATTATATAAATTTTATTTTAAGTCTAATAAATCTATAATAAATAGTATATTTAGTTTACATGCTCAATTTGATATATTCTCTTAACTAATATATTCTAGCCTTGGTATGTATACAGTAATAAAAGCTCAAGAGCCATGATTAAGTTGAGGTGCCTTTTTAATTATGTGTATTGATTTAAATAAATTATAGATAGAGAATACAAATGCATAATTACTTTAGCTTAATTATGCGCTCAATATGGTACGTATAGGACACCAATTCTAGATATTTATCTCACTTTTCACTATTACAAGCAATTACCCTCATTTTTTACAATTTTCTACCATAATTTTTTACAATTTTCTATCTCTCTTCAGTATGCTCTTTTCACTTTCAAAAAAGTTTACTACAAAAAATTGCAATGAGTCATAATTCTATTTTTCTTTTTTTAATGGTTGACTTCAATTAGTTTTTTTTATTCTATTTTTTCTTTATTGATTGAAATTGGAAAATATTACAATATTTAAAGTTTTGTATCACCACATATAAGTTTATGGAATTATAAATCACCTCCATTTAACTTTACAACAATGAAAAAGAAATTATGCTATCTATTATAAAACTGCATGAATTATGATATAAAAAATGACTACTTCATTTAAAATTATTTGATAAATTGCATTTTTTTTCAAAACTGTTTTTTAAATTTTAACTTTGCAGAAATTTTGAATCTTTTATATATATATATATATATAACTTCTTAAACTGTTTATCAATATAAAATATAGAATTATTTTTATTTATTTGATTTAATTTTAAGATTATTTAATTATATTTAACTTTTATTTAATTCATGAGAGAAAAATTATTAATCACTCACACACCGCAACATAGTACACTTTCCTACTCGTTTCATAGATTTTTGATCAATGACGGAATGAAATAAAAATTTCTATGTTAGGCCAATATTAACTGACTATCCATTTGAATGTAGTGTCACAGAAAAGCTTAAAAATATTGCTGAAATCTTACCTACTAGTGCACATTTGGAAGTAGAGTGTCCATCGGTTTAGTTTGGTTTAAAACCAAACCAAACTCAAATAAAGTGAGTAAAAATATATTTTAAATTGAATCTAACATAATTAAAATATTTTGATTTAGTTTAGTTCGGTTTAATCGGTTTTATAATTTAATTTATTAATTATCATAAATTATAATTATTACTATATTTTTATCAATTATAAAAATTAAAATCAATCGTAATAATTTTATCAATTAACATAAATTAAAATCAATTTTCATAATTTTATAAATTACTATAAACTAAAATTAAAACTTTATAAATTAGCACAAATTAAAATTAATTATGATTATTTTATTAATTACCATAAATTAAAATTAGTTAACACAAATTAGAATAAATTATAATAGTTCATGATTTTATCAATTATCATAAACTATAATTTCTTTTCTTTTATATTAAAATTAAAATCAATTACTATGATATATGGTTAGTTTGATTTAATCGATTTTTTAATATTTTCAATGGAACTAAATTGATTAAACTAAATTTTTTTATTAATAACCGAACTAAACAAACCAAAAAACCGAATAGTCCGAACCAAATAAATCGAATTCAATTTAATTTGGTTCGGTTCGATTTTGTACACTCCAATCTGGAATAAATTAGTTCAATCAATAAATTGATAGCAACTAGGATTGTACATGAATCCTGAATTTTCTCGAATATAACCAAAAAATCAAGAAAAAATATTCAGAACTGAAATTTATTGTACCATTGACTTTAATTTTGACGGATATAGATCTTTTAGTAATATATGAACTAAAAACTGTGCTGAATTATATCAAATTGTACTAAAAAAACTGATATTTAAATGTTTATAATTTTACTATATACAATAACTTATAAGAATGAAATAATTTTTATATAACATTATTCGTAACTTTTTATATTTTTATTATACAAATATAATATAACTTAAACTTATAATTAAATATATTTTAATCCATAAAATTAAATTATAATAAATTTTATATGACATTTATAATAGTAAAGAATTCAAATAATTAAAAATTTTAAATGCTAAAAATAATTTTATATGTTAATTTTTTTTTATGATGATGGTTTAGAAAATTGAATGCATAACTTCCATATAAATCTAAAATAAGCTTATTATCAAGCTAATCAACTATCTTTATTATTAATATTTAAATAAAAAAATATTTATAATATATTGTTAGTTTCATTTTTTACTATAAATTTTTTTATCACTAATTATATTTTTTAGCATTTATAATTTATTTTAATTGTATTATATAATAAATCTAAATTATATTAATTATTTGGTAAATTAACTTAATCAATTATAAAGTAACATAATTTATAATAAATGTACTATAATTATATGGTAAATCAATATAAATTATGATTTATTCTAATTATATTAAATAATTTTTTGTCAAAATAATTGTATTATTTTAAATTTAAATACTAATCTATATTATATTATTAAATAAAAAATATATAATTAATATATTTAATAAACTTATATATTTACATACTTTATAATTAGTGAAAACATTATATATATTAAAATTAAATAGCCATAAATTTGTATATTTTATAATTATATATTTATAGTTATATTTATTTATATAATTTATAATTAGTAAAAATATTATAGTTATATATATATATATATATTAAATTAAATAGTCATAAATTTACATACTTTATAATTATATATTTATTTTTATATTTATGAGTTTATATATTTAATAATTTAAAATTTTTAAATAATATTATATGTATACCAAACTATTCGCAAAACTCAATTGATTTTCTTTCCTAAAGTATTGGATGAGGAAATTATATGAGAACTGTTAACTTCAACTATCGTCTATATACAATTCATACTAGATCTGACTAATTATCCATCTTTCTTTTTTTACGTTATTGACATTTCATCTTTATTTCAGCAGAATCTATCAATAATATGTTTCAATCATTTTCTCTATTATTTATAAAAAATGTGCCACCGGTTATATAATTTTTTTAATTAAAATATTTGTATTATATTAAGTTTTTATACTAATTTAAATTATATTAATAAATAAAATATATATCATTGTTCATGTACTTAGTAAACTTATATATTTATATACTTATATTTATATACTTATAATAAAAAATATACATATAAAATAATACCTAATAATTTAAATTTTTAATATTACTATACAAATAGCTTATTATATATATTATATTATTTTTTTATCAAAACAATTATATTATATATAGTAATCTAAATTATAATAATAAATAATAAATATAATTAATATACTTAATAAATTTATATAGTTATATAATTTATAATTAATTTAGACACTATAATCATATACATAATTTAAATACTCACAACATTATATACTTGTACTTTATAATTAAACATTTTAATTCATAAACCTTCTATATAAGAAAATATTGTATTTTTTAATTTTAATTACTTAAAGATTGATCGTTTTCTAGGAGTATTTTTTTATGTAATGATTGTGAAATATTTTATAATACTATTAAATATCAATTATATATTTTATGTACTTTTTATTTAGTTCAAAATATCCGAGTGCTGAATTATTTTGTACTGTATTATTACTGAAATAACCGAAGAATCGTCCCAAATTTTCAAAACAATATAATACAATTTTTTTTATTTTCAATATAATATAAAATTTAAATTTATAGATCTCCAAATTTTTAAAATAATACTGAAAATTTTTCAATTTTCGAATTGAAACGAACCGTTCACATACCCAGCTATCAATCTCAATATATTTACTAGAGGAAATTTTCAGGTGTAACAAATACAAGATAACTGATAACGGGATCACCCGTTATTTTCTTTCTTTTTTTTTTTATTCTAAATTATTTTATGGTTTGATTATCAAATTGAATTTTGCGAATCAAATTTATTAATATTTAACTATTACCTTGAGTTTATGACCAATTCGTCCAATTTTGATAAACTAATTAATGAGAATATTAGGAAAAATTATGTTTAAAACTTTAAAGAAAGCACATAGAATATTTCATATTAGTTAATTTTAACTTAAATTGATAATTTATATTGAAGCTAATTTTATTGATTTCTTAAAAATTGAATTATATTGATTATAAAATTAAAAATTGCTAACTAATTATGTTAAAAATTAATTTTCAAATTGGTTGGTATTTATTGATTATTCGAGCTTAAATTAATTTATTGCTTTATAATATGAAAACAGATAAAAAAACAACTTGTGCAATGTAATATTAATATATTGATCTGATTAAGCCAGTGCTAAATTATGTATTAGGATAAATTTTTTGATTAATATTACTCTGTAATTTATTTCTTGTCCTTTTTTTTAAAAAAAAAATAATAAACATGCTAAAATATTTCTCTTGTCCCTTCCATTCTTATAGTTAACTTAGATTTTCTCATTAAAAATATTATAGCAGACCAAATTGTATAAAAATGACTGACTACAACGTTTAGAGTGTTTCATTTTTTTGAAGAAAAAATGTTATTATTATTTTATAGAATAAAAACAAACTCTGGCATGATTCCCTCTCCTTGCCTCTATACACCAAACAACGGTGGGCTAAATTTTTTACACGACACCGTTTTTGTCCTTTGCATCTGTAGATCTCATCCATTTCTGACATAAACACAGAAGTTTCAAGGCAGAGAGACTTGCAGTCTTACAGATTCCTCATATTGTCCGCATTACCCACTACACATTCTCACTTCACCATTAATAATATCATGAAATAATTAAAAAAAAGAAAAAGAGAAAAAAATCATCGTCTTCTCTCACCGAATTAATTCATCATTGTTTCATATCCACACCAATTCAATTAATCACCATGAATGACACTACCTACTTTCTTCTTCATCTTCTTATTCTTCTTCGTTTTTATACAAAACCATGTTTCAAATCTCTTTTTTTACATTTCCTTAATGTTTCACTTTATGGAATCGCTCATTTTACCGCTTAAAACTCAGGAAATTCCATATGGGTCAGTTCCTAGATCTCCAAGTAAGCTTCCCTCCGTCCACCATAGCTACCGTTGCTCTTCTCCAGTTCCACAACTCAAAGCCGCAAACTTTCCCATGGAACATGAAGGAGGAGAAGGAGAGACCAAAAGATGGGCATGCAGGAGATGCGGCCACTTCGGCCTTGATGAATCTGACGGCTTCTATTACTGCCAGGGATGCGGCGCCCAGGCGGATGACATTACCTTGACCGGTGTCGCCGACGAGGACCTCATCGACAAGGACGGCGATGGCGGCGCTCTCTACAGCGCCCGTTTCACCCGCCACTCTCAGACCACCCGCACCCCCAGGCCAACCCCTCTTCTCAAGCCTGATTCCGCTACTCCCAAGAAGAAGACAATGTAACTGCTGGTAACATCAGGGTCAAGAGAGAGGAGCCGGATGACTATTATCATAGCAATCAGTATTTGGATAGGATGGGACCTACTGAACGCGATGATTTTGGGTCAGCTGCGGTCGGGAAGTTAAGCTACGAGGATTATTACAACGAGGTGAGGATTAGGTATGTGATGGGGATGCAATGGATGTTTCAGTTGCAGTGTGAAGCTCTGGTTGAAAAGTTTAATGTGAGGCCATTGGTTTGTGGGGTTGCTGGCACTTTGTGGTTAAGGTTCTTGGCTGGTACTGGGGTTTTTAAGGATGGCTAGGCCGTTGATGTTTTGCTTCAATCTGAGACTCATAGACATGGTAAGGAACCCAACTCAAGAGTCTACTTGTTACTGCTCGTATTTGAATTTTTTTTAATTGTGAATTCATATAAATTGTTGAATTCGATGATCTTCTAGTGTTTGTTTTATGAGATTGTATGCTTGTAATGGTAAAGGGAATGGTTTATTATTTTGCATATTTATGACTATCTAATGTGGCTGATTGTTAATGACATTGTTGAAATTTTTATGGTTTGAAACACATAACATGTACATATATAATCTTAAAAAATGCATCTTTATTATAGGAACGCCTTTTATTTTTGGGTTCAAATTGGAAGTTTTGTTTTCCTATTTTTGTTTGCAGAATGGTGGTGGTCTTTTGTATTATTGGTCTTACTTCAGGAGAACCGGAAGACTGTAAGCTTCGTTCCAGTCACAGAAATGAACTTCATAATGCATATGGTCAGCGTGCGGTGATGGTATGGTTTAAGCATTTGAGGAAGACAATACCATTATCTAGTTCTCTGGCTATTTCATTTTTGGCTTGTGATGTTGCTAGGGAAGCAATTTTACCGACTGATATAGTGAAGGGCTCACTTGAGGGAAAACTTCGTATTTTGGTGCCCATGTTGAAATTGAAAAACACTTTGAACGCTCTTCACCTGCCTGTCCTATCAGTCCAAGTCTAATGTTTAGACCTTCTCAAACAGTTCCTGTGCAGATGTAGGAATCAATGGCAGCAACGATTGCCGAGTCTATAGGTTTGCATTTACCTCCAGTGAACTTTTATGAGATAGCTTCTCGCTATCTTAAGAACCTCTCTCTTTTCACTGAAAAATTTCTCCCACATGCATGCCACATATATGAATGGTCAATGCCCCCAGATCTGTGGTTATCTACAAATGAGTAGAGGCTTCCTACGCGTGTTTGCATAACGTCAATATTGATTGTAGCTGTAAGAATTCTCCATAACATTAATGGCTTTGGGGGTGTGGGAAAGGAGTTTGTCAATCTGCAGTTGCTCTCCTTCCAGTTCTTATCATACAAGTAGATTAGATTCCACATTTAGCTCAGAAACACAGGGTGATGCTGAAAAAATTTCTGATTTTCCCCCTCATAGAGTAGTGGATGATTCAGGTGAAAACTACATTAGAATCCCATCACATCATCAGAAATCTGAACTGGATTCTGCAGAGTTATTGAACCACCTAGAAGCAACATATACTAAGATTGGAGACACCTATGGTAAATCCACCTAGCTCTGATTTTCCTCCTCACTGAAGTTCAAGTGACTGCTTAAGGATTTCATGCTCTAGATTTTTTTTTTCTTTTTTTTTTCTGCCTATAATTACCCAGTCCCTTCATTTTGCCTTTTTGCTTTTACAGAGTTCACAAAGGACTTACCATCATATCTCCAATACTGTAAGGATGTGGTATTTGCTGGGGCAGGACCATCACATATGGATCATTTTGAGGAAGAAGAGTTAATAGAGAAGTTGTGGGATTTCTATCTGAATGAAAAGCTAATATTAATTCTTTCCTTTTAGTGCATATATAAACTGAATGTTTCAGTGATTTTCATTTTCAAATGTATGCTCATGTCAAAAAATTTGTGCTATATTGCGAAGGACTTTGTTTTGTATGGTAAATTTGGATTGCTCTAATGATTCATTGATTTTGGCTTTCTACTTTTCTAAATATCAGCAATCTTCATGGTATTCTGTACTTTGGAAATAACTTGACTGCAACCTTTATGCTTCAGTAATTATATATCTTAAAAATATAAGTGACTACAAATATTAGCAGTATTAGAGCTAGGAAAGAAATTGGCTGTAATTATCATAGAGATGGATTGCTTGTCTCAGATAATAATACAAGCTTTTGGTTTAGGAGTTAAATTTCTTGTTGATTTCTTTTCTTATCTGATTTGCATAATTTTAGAAGTTAAGACACGTAGGCGAAGAATACGTTCAATGACCATATTGGAGTACCAACATTGTGATTAACAAAAGTAAGAAAAGCATATCTTTAAGGATCTCCATGCTTTATTTTCCTGGACTTTTGTAGCTCCATTGTACTTTGAGGAATTTTAATGTTATTTAGCTCATAATATTTCCACCAGTACATGATCTATGTCTAAAACAATCAGCTGCCTGTGTTTCATCAAGTTCATCACATGAGTAGTCCTGTGAGGTGAAGAAAAGGGGGGAAAATGAAGAGATTGTTTGTTGCTATGTTGAACTCAAGTTTTGGACAATGTTATTAGGTTGTTAAATAATTAATGATATTATTAAAACTCGTATATTAGTATGCTGTCTCTTTACTCTGTATTGGTGCAATTAAATATAATCACTTTAACCTTTCACAGATGAAGCCTATGTTTGACTCCCTTTATTTTCTGAATTTCAATACTTTCAAATATTCTATAATTTTTCTACAAACAAGGTTGTGAAGGAGCATTTACAATATTACACTACCTTTGTAAATCCAGACTAATATCTTCTTATTTTGGTGGTGTCTCTTCTTTTGGGCAATGGATGCAAATTCTGGATGTACATGTCCTTAAATGTTGAGAATCAAGACAGCAGCTAGCAATTATTGATCTTTATTCTAACATTTTCATAATCTTTTGATATCAAGGACTCTGAGGTGACAGAAGAGCCTGGGATACAAAGCAGCAGTGCTTTCAACCAAAAGAGATCAAGAAATGATGATGGATGTGTTGAAAATCTGTTAGAAAAGAAGAAACTAGAGGATGGCAAGACAGTCCATCTGCTGATATCGGTAATGATAGTGCAGCTAATAGCCCAGATCAGAGTGTGGATAATCATCAAATTTCCAATGATTCACTGGGAGATCAAAATCTAGAGCACAGTGATGAAGATTCAGAAGAGACACTCAAAGACAGCCATTAGAAGGTTGAAATTAGACATGGAGGAGAATAGGTTCTGTTACATTCCTTCAAGAGTCAACCTCAAGAGATTCGATTATCTTCATTATGTGAGGAAGAAGGATGATGGTGTCTTGGTTTATGATGCCCATGCAGATTATTACATTTTGCTTCGTGCTTGTGTTATGGTTGCTCAGGTCGATATCCGGATTATGCATATTGGGGTGTTGAGTTTTGAAAGGAGACTGGCTTGGTTGGAAAAAAGGATTGACCACTGCTTGCATTTGAGACCTGTTAATATTACTTGTGACTTCTGCAGAGACATTTCAGATCATTCTAAAGATGATTCAGTTGCACTTTCTAGGTTGAACTTTTGAGATGGATTAATTTTCATTTTTTGTTGAGCTATCAGAGAGTGGAACTGCACGATTATCGGGTTGGGGAATTTGACAACTTTTCCTTCACTTGAACTTGAAAGAATGCTCAAACCTTGTTGAATTTCCAAGTGAAGTCTCAGGGCTAAAGCGTCTACAAAACCTTTTTCTCTCTGACTGCTCAAATTTGCAGGAATTGCTTGCTGCTGGATATAGGCAGCATGAATTCTATCAAAGAACCTCTTGTTGATAGAACTGCTGCATCAAACCTACCTGCATTACTTACCAGAATTCCTAAATTTGTTGGCATGCGCCAGTTCTTGACTGAAATCTTTGTTAATAGCTATGCAATCAAAGAATTACCCAATTCAATTGGTTCATTGTCTTACCTGAAGTGTGTTTATCGGCTGAAGGCTGTCGGACTCTAACCAAATTGTCTAATTCAATTGGTGGATTATCTTCTTTTAGTGAGCTTCGGATAGATGGGCATCAATTACTTATCTGCCAATGAGATCGGTCCTTTGGAAATGATCGAGAAGCTTGATATGCAAAATTATGGATTGATTACAACTTTACCAGAAATTGGAAGCATTTTGTCTCTCACTACACTAGACTTCTTTGGTGCTAATATTATTGAGCTGCCTGAATCAATGTGGATGTTGGAAAATCTCATAATGTGGAATCTGAATGAATGAAAATCTGCAGAAATTTCCAGCATCACTGGGAAATGTGAAGTCTTTGCACCACATGCTGATGGAGAAAACTGCTGTAACACAACTGCCAGAGAGTTATGTTATGCTTTCGGTTTTTATGTTATTAAAAATGAGAAAGAAACCTCTTAATTCTCTCAGTGATCAAGAGAAGTTGTTTGTACTCCCTGCTTCGTTTCAAATCTCCTTGCTAAAAGAACTGGATGCTCGCACTTAGAGAATATCAGGTAAAATTCCTATGACTGAGAAATTTTCGATGTTAGAGATGCCGGATCTAGGCTATGACAACTTTTGCGGATTTCCTAAAAGCTAGAGGGGCCTTTCTCTTCTCAAACAGTTTTCTTGCCTCACTGTGAAGAATTCAAGTCTCTCCCTCCACTGCTTCGAGTTTAGAAGAGGTGGATATTGCCAACTGTTTTGCATTGGAAATTGTATCTGATATTTCTGAATTTGAGAGCTTAAATCTGATCAGCCTTGCAAATTGGGAGAAAGTGCTGGATATTCCAGGCCTCGAATGCTTAAAGTCATTGACCAGGTTAAGACATGAGTGGCTGCAGAGCATGTTCCTTGTCTATAGACTGATGATTATCTAAGGTTTCATTTTCTCTCTGCATATGTTTATTCACATTCTGCGTTTATGTCTGTGTTCACTACAGAATAAGAATGTTGAGTTTGTTATATAATTTTTTATGGCAGGTTTGTTTTAGGAATATACGGAACTTAAGCATGCCTGAAGCAAAATGCCAGATTTATTTTCTCAATAAAGAGTCGGCTATCCAGAGCAAGAAAACCACGAAAGTAGGGCAGTTATCATCTTTGATGTTGTCTCTGTCGACCATCATATACCGGATGACTTGAGAGATGAAAGCCCAACCGTAGCATCCATAGTAGCAAAGATGTTTAAACAAAATGAAGCACTTTGTAACACATTGAGCTCGCTGGGGATGCCAAAGACTGATGAAGATCAATACCACTTGTGTTAGTATCCTGATTGTCATCCCTTGGTTGTCAGATTGGGAGATGGTTACAAGTTAAGGTAACCTGATCGCTCATTGAACTCGCTGGGGATGCCAAAGACTGATGAAGATCAATTCCACTTGTGTTAGTATCCTGATTGTCTTCCCTTGGTTGTCAGATTGGGAGATGGTTACAAGTTAAGGTAACTGGACCTGATCGCTCATTGATGAAAGGGATTCAACTGAACAAGTGTGGAGTCCTTCAGACGATGATGGAAATGAAGAAATAAGAATCAGTGGATGAAAGCGAGCAATTAATATCTGCATAGTTAGCCAAATCTTCAATTCAATTGGAGGAAAAGATGAAGCCTGTTTAAGTTGAAATTACTAAATATTACAATATTACATCAAATGGTTGCTTTTATTTCCTCCTATTTTCATTATAAAGATGCATAGTTTTTTTTCTTTTTTCTTTGGATACATTGGAAAGAGAAGTCCCAAAAAAAAGTAACAATAAAGAATTATATAATAACAGAAGTCCATTTAGCATTGATGTATATCTTTTAGAAAGTTATTCCCAGTTGATGGTGCCTGGACATGTGAGAGCTTGGCTTGTTAAAACTATGAGACTTGACAACTTGGAATTAGACACACTCGATCTTGGTCAATTATCTTATTTCGTGTATGTGTTTGATAATGCTTTCCTTGCATGATTATGTTCAATTTGTATGAAAGATGTGGAGTACGGTTTCGATAGCAAATGACAATGATATATAGATGTTCTGGAGATAATTTACAATTAAATTAATTGTTTGGAAGCATTACCATATTTGCTATTTGTTTGTTGTATATTTTTGTTGCCATATTTAGTGTCATCGTTAGGCCTGAATGTCCATGCAGATATCCAATGCAATTTCCAGTTCATTCTTAAGGAATATTGGTCGAATGAACTTTAATGATTATTAATTTATTTTGCGAGATTGTTTGTATAATAGCTACTAAATTTAATATTATAATGCATTATGAGATAATGGATAGAGATTAATTTCGAATTCCTGATAGGCTAAAAATTTGCTACCTTGCAAGGGCAAGGGGTATTTTCCAACTCTGCATTCCATTATCATATAGCATGAAAAATATGAATATTTAGATCCCAATTCCCAATCATCACAATCTAACAAAATCCCACAAAACCATTTTATCATACCTACAAGTAGTACCCTAATTAGACTCCGAAAGAAATTAGTGCGGCTGAAATGGACTGCACACTTGCTTTAGGGTGAGCAAGAGTAATCCATTCTCAGTGAGACGTGATGTCCCTTTAATTTGGAAACTATACTAGTTCTTTTGGAAACAAATCTATAAGTTTGAAATATTAATTTCAATATATATCAAGAAAGATAACTCTATTGAAAAAAAAAAGAAGATAACATTATCATCAAACTAGATTTATTTATCTAAAAACACAATGACTTCACAAATTGACAGTAAAAACACAATTGACTTCACAAATTGACAGTTAGAAACACTGACTACAAAAATTATATATTTTTATCGGCTCTATCGACGTTAAATTCTCATTGTTATTATTATTATTATTGGAAAATTTTATCAAACTCAAAGTGCTATTGAGTGAATCACTTCATCTTTAATTTTTGATCTATGCTGATTTTATTTTATCATTACCAATTTTATGATATATATAAACTAGTTATTATTTTATATAAATAATAAATTATTATTGATATAATCCATAACAGAATTCATAAATACTATCTAGATAAGAAATTTCATACAATATTATAAATAAATTTAGAAATAATTTCATATCAAGGAGCTCTCCGCCTAATTACACAATTTAAAGAAAAAAAAATGAATTTATAAAATACCCTTCTGGGAACTACTACTAAAATCCAAATGAACCTATTGATAAGCTAAGTTGGGATGACCTTGAATTTGATGTTAATTGCCACGTGAATTTCTGTGATCACCAAGTGTTAGAGTAGGGGGCCACGTAGTGAAAGGGAGCAAAAGAATTATACAAAATGCATAATGTGATAATTATTTATATTTAAATGATTAAATTTTAAGTAAAATGCATGTGGCAGGTTTTCAAGGTAGACAATCATATCACACATGCATATATATAAATACACAAGGAACTCTCATTAAGCTATAATTAAAAAAATCAAGTAAAGTGATTCTCCTGCTTTATGTAATTATAATTAATAATTGAGGAGAAGAAGGAAACAAAGCTTGCCGCTTTCATCAACCGCCCAAATCAGGAAAGGTGGCACTGCTGATTCAGACCAACTGCTTATGTCACCTAACATAGATCAACTAAAAAGCCTGCTTGCCTTTAAAGGCTAAGATATAAATTAATAAGATAACATACAAAAAATACAAACATCTCATAAAGCTTTTCTGTATGTTCCTATTTAAATCTGTGACTATTGATCAACGAAACATCAAAATAAGAGGGTAATTAATAACAAAAACATTTAAGGCTGGTTTAATTTTAGTACAGTAAAGTTTAATTTATTTTGTTCCCAATACTGTAAAGGATTTTGATGTAACCAAACAAAATGTGTGGCAAAATAGGAAAAAAATCCAAAATAAAGCAAAGAAAATGAACAAATATAGGACTTTTTCAGTGTATAATCAGAACCCCAACAGAGCCATTATTCCTATAAGACAAGGGTGCATATTCTGTAACAGTAGAATTTGCTCTACAAAATGAAAAAAGACATAATTTGCAGATAACATGTGATACCAAACTGCACACAAAAGTGATAAAGCTTCAGCTTTGGGACAAATGAGTATGGGGCTAGCTAGGTTGTTTTCTTCCCGTTTTCAATTTTATTTACTTCCCTTCGGGAAGCTGCTACTCGAAGAAGATTGGATTAATGTAAAGCAAGTAATAAGAACTCTCACCTAATCAAGGTACTCGCATTAAATACCAAAAAGTCACATCCATGCCTTAATAGCTAAGTAGTGATACATTGATACTTCAAATTCAAGAAAGGACACAAATTTGGATACCCTGATGAAGAAAATAGAAGTAGGCATAATAACCAGTTATAATAAATAAAGATCAGTTTAACAGAAGATATCTATGTAATTAAGAGAAGTAATTTCTCTAAATTTGTCATCTTAGCCTCTATTGCAATCCTTCATCGTTAGTAATTAGTAATTAGAGACCACTAATTACTAATCAAGAAAGCAAGAAACAATAACAGAAGACAACTAGAAAGAAAAAACAAGAACCAGAAACTAAAGAATACCACGCTTAAGCTTCTTTCTCTATGTTTAGATCAAGATGAAGGAAATGACCCATCAGGAGAAGAACCATGGACACGAACTTTGGTCTCGGTTGGATATCTATCGAAGCTATTGATACTGTTGTTATGGTTGTCACATTTGTAGGAGTCAAAGGCAACACCTTTACCTTCATTTCCATTAGTATTATTGATAATCTTGGTGTTGATATCACAATTATGGCCATTACCCTTTTCTTTTCTGTGCTTGTTGTTGTGCATCCACACTTTAAAGACGCTCCTTTTAACCCCAACTTCACCGCAAAAATCCTCCACCAATTTATCATCATTTCCCCTCAGCATTTTCCACCCAAGCTTCTCAGCAAACACACACATCTTCTCTTTCTGTTCCTCTGAGAATTTGGTTCTTGCTCTCTTTCTCCCATGTGGGTTCATCGCCATTGGATTATGGTACTGGTTCTCATCAATCGGCCCTGAATGTCCTGTGCTCAAGGCCAGCAGCATGTGCGGTGCAGATGGGTACACAGACTGCTGAGGGGTAGGTGAAGCCGGTGAGGTTGGGCTAGGGCTTGGGCCTGAGCTTGTTTGTCCTGGACTTGGGCTTGACGTCCACTGCAGCACCGGCGGCGGCAAGTGGCTGAAACCAAGGGGGCTGCTATGTGGGTCACGGCGGTGGAAGTTGCGGTGGCAGCCACAGGCTGCACATTTAAGAGAGGTTGGGTCCAAAATGTTGGCAGTAGGACTAGGTAAAAACTCTCCACACCCATCCAAGGCTAGACCACCAAGGCTAGCAGCATGGTTTTTGAGACATTCTTTGTATGAAACCACCGTCACATGCGACGGCGGAGGAGGCGGAGGAGGAGGTGGTGTTGGCTGGTGGTCGGAGTTGTGAAATGAACCATTAGTGAGAGATAAAGCTCTTGAGAGGTGGGTCTGCAGTGGGGTTTCAGTATCTGTATCCGACTCTTGAGATTTGGAGTGGGGATTGCTTAAGTCCATAGCTTTAATCATACAGGATCTTGGGGTTAAGTTTTGGAGGAAAAAATTTCCACTATAATGGTTGAATAAGAAAGAAAATATTTTTTACAAAAAATTCAGAAAGAAGTTGATACGGATATGTGATGATGGTGATGATAATAAAGATAATGAAATTGGTATTACTATTAAGGAGATAATAGATATATAAATATAGAAAGACACAGAACTGTTGAAGGGTATTAATTATAGTTTAATGTAGGATTTTAGGGGTGGATTTTGTGATTTTTTTTGGTCCCAAATTATGAATAAAAAAATGTTGGTGTCCTTTTGGGCAAGAATATATTCAATTGGAATTTACTGTAGGAAATTAGGGCAGTGTCCTTCAACACCAGTCCAAAAAAGGGGACACGTGGCTAATGAATAGGGGCGGATAGTACCAAAGGACACTTTTACACACACAGCTCACCCTTGAATATGGTCTCCACGACAGAGCATGTTATTAAGGATTTCTGGCTACAGATTTGTCTCCACTCAAAAGAAATTGCTTACACCTATATCAATATATAGAGTTTATCGGATCCTTAAAGTTTGGTGCTTTGAAATGGGGAAGAAGAGAATAACAACTTGCAAAGTGGAAAACAATTCAATTAACATATATAGCTAATGTAACCCATCGATGTTGGATTAAATTATATATATATGAGAGGAAGATTACTGAGAAATAAGTGATAATTTTTTATTTTAAATAAATGGTGTTTTACTGTTTTATTATTAAATTCGGGTGATAAAAGATAAATTAATCAAATCCTGTTTAAAAATCAATTTTAACATTAATTAGCTCACATCATTCTCAATATAAGTTCATATCTGCTCCTATGTAAAAAGATAAATCCTTCATATTGAGTTCAAACTTAAAGCTACTCCAAAGCATAAAAAAGATTTTAAAATGCAATACTAAAAAATATATATTTATTAATTGGCACGGTGTGTTTACACTTTTAACACTTGCATAAAGGACTGAATTTGAGATATTTATAGTTCCAACAGGGGTGAAATTATGCATTTTATATGAGTAATTAGTTATGATACATGAGTTCTCCCTTCATTTCAAAAATTTTATTTCAAAAAGATTGTCCATATATTATACAACTGTGAAGTAAACTCAGTGTTCCACTACTGCCTAGAATACTGCTTGAAGCCATGAACCGATCGGACCAAGTTGCATACCTATGACCTGGTGCAACCTAAGTATACTCATCTAATGATAGTCATGTAGAAAAACATTATTGATGTACAACTGGTGAAGAAGCCGGGAAGAAGTTGCTGTTGTTGCTAAAAACAGTCTAATTGTGATTGTTTTAGCAAATGAGGATAAATTTTTAGTGAAATCAATACCCTCAATCTGATTCTCCCTAAAGTTTAGAGGATAAAATAAAGCTGGAGCTACTTGAATTATATATCTATGTTTCTTCTTAACTACATTTTGTTGTAGAGTATACCAAATTTCTGATGTAATGTACCAAAAGAGGTCAATAGATATTGATATTCTTGGCTCAAAAATTATGCACCCACTACAAGAAAAGAATTAAATAGCGACGAAATTTAGCGATGGAATGACATCCGTAGTAGTTAGCTTCGGATCAGTGACGGAAATACGAGTAAAATTAACAAAAAACTTTGAGAAAAAATTTAGCGACGGAAACTTCCGTCACTAAAAATAACGATAAATTTTTCGTCGCTATTCTGCCGTCGGTATAAATAGCGACAGAAATTGGCCGTCGCAATTAATAGTGACGGAAAATTCACAATTTCAGCGACGAAATTTTTTGTCACTAATTTTAGCGACGGCAAACTCCGTCGCTAAAAATAGAGACGGTTACTTGCCGTCGCTAAAATAGCGACGGAATTTGCTGTCGCTAAAAATAGCGACAGAAAATTCCGTCGCTGAAATTGCGAATTTTGCATCATTATTAATTGTGACGGCCAATTTTCGTCGCTATTTATAGCGACGGAAGCTGTCGTCGCTAAAAATGAAAAGAAAAACGGCGTCGTTTTGACTGGGTTTGTTATAATCCTGCAACCCAAAAAAAATTTCTCATTTTTTCCCCCCCAGCCGGCATTTTTCCCTCTCCCTGCTGCCCAAATTTCCAGCTCCGGTATCTCCTTCCTCTGCTCCTGCGGTGGTCTTCCTCTGCTCCGGTCGTGCCTTCCTCTGCTCCGGTCCTCTCTCTCCTCTGCTCCGGTCCTCTCTCTCCTCTGCTCCTGTCTTCTCTCTCCTCTGCTCTGGTTCTCTACTGCTGTCTCCCACTGGATCCGGTCCTCTGCTGCTGTCTCCGAGCTCCGGTTGCATCCCAGCCGGCGTAGCATCCCAGCCCCGGTCTTCCTCTGCTCTGGTCCCTCCCTTCCAGCGCCAGCCAACTCCCAGCGAAGAAGGTACGTAGCTGCTTTTTTTTTTTTTTTTTTGCAGAATTTGTTATTTTACTTGTTTTTATTTTTAATTTTATTTAATTTTACTTGTTTTTAATTGGTGAAATTTTGGTTATATCATTATTTGAAATTTTATGGCCAATTCTATTCTTTATATTGGTTATATCATTATTTGAAATTTTATTAATTATAATATATTTGTGTCTTTAAATTAAATTTTTTAGCTAATAGTTTCTGCCCTAACTATATAGATTTGAGTTTTTGAATTGAATTAAAAATTATTAAGTTTATACATATATTATAAATGTTATTCTATTCTAAGTTTAATATATAATTAATACATATATTTAATTAGATTTAGATACATTTAATATTTAAAATTGAATTTCTCAACCCCCAAAATTTGTAAAATGAATGATTTTTAAGAATTTTTATGCACAAAAAATATAACAAATTACTTGTTATATTAGTGTTTATAATTTTAATTCAAAAAATTATTTTTCTGAAAATTATTAAATGTATAAATTCAAGTATATAAAAATCATCAAATAAAAATTTAATATATTTTTAAGAGTGTGGATGAGATAAAGTTAATCTCTTACATGTTAACGAGAGATTTTAAACAATTCTATTGCTGGGGAAATTTAATAATTTTTTTTTTCAGATTTTGTTATTTTACTTCTTTTTATTTTTTTATTAATTTAATTTTGATATGTTGTAACATATTATATGACTTATTATTAATTAATTATATGCATAAGTTTAATAAAATAGCTAAGTTTAGTTACTAACTTTAATAAAATAGTTTAATTACTAAGTTTAATATAAAGTTAGAACATAATATAGATAATTTAGGCAAAAAATTATAAAATATTTAAGTTTAATAAAATAGCTAAGTTTAGTTACTAACTTTAATAAAATAGCTAAGTTTAGTTACTAAGTTTGATTGCATTATGATTTATCAATTACAATTTCATACTTCAAATTAATTTTAATGTTTTCCTTGATTTAATAAAGGTAATAAAAAATGAGACCAGATCGTCAATGGATGTATAAACGGTTGAAAGATGGACTTTTGAACCCAGAGTTCATGACTGGTATTAGACAATTCATAGAATTTGCATGCAGTCACCCGGAAATGATGGACAATGATAGGATAAGGTGTCCATGTTATCATCGCAAGTGTCAGAATCGCATGTTTCATCACGTGGATACAGTTAAGTTGCATTTGTATAGAAACGGTTTTGTACCGGATTATTATTTTTGGACTTTGCACGGGGAACAAGCAGTTAGAAGTAACTTGAATAGCAATGTCAATTGTATGAGTGAAGGTTCTACTGCATTTGATTATGCAGAATCATCCAGTCGGTACCATTCCATGGTTATGGATGTTGTTGGTCAAGCATTCAATGAAACTTACATGGAAGAAACACCGAATCCGAATTCCCAAAAGTTTTATGATATGCTTAGGGCTGCAGATGAGGACTTGTACCCTGGATGTAGAAGTCATTCACAATTATCATTTGTTGCTCAATTAATGCACATGAAGTCAGAACACCATATGTCTGAACATAATTTTGATGACATGGTTCGATTAATGAAAGAGATTACTCCTGAAGGAAGTCTGGTTCCTGAAAACTTCTACAGAACAAAGCAGTTAGTACAAGGAATGGGTCTTCCGGTTGAAAAAATTGACTGTTGTAAAAATGGATGCATGATATACTGGAGTGAAGATAATATTTTGACTAGTTGTAAGTTTTGTGGTCATCCTCGATACAAAAGGCAACGTCATGGTAGCAAAACGGTTACTCCTGAAAAAAAGATGTTTTACTTTCCCCTCACTCCTAGATTGCAAAGATTGTTTGCATCCAATGTCACAGCAGCAAATATGAGGTGGCATGCTGAGCATGAATTTGAAGATGGGGTTATGATCCACCCATCTGATTCCCCTGCATGGCAACATTTTAATGATACCCATCCAGAATTCGCATCAGAGACTCGAAATGTTCGTTTAGGTCTTTCCACTGATGGTTTTCAACCATTTGGACAATCTGGACAACAATATTCTTCTTGGCCAGTCATTATGACTCCATACAATTTGCCACCTTGGTTGTGTATGAAGGACGCTTACATGTTCTTAACTATATTGATTCCTGGGCCAACTAACCCTAAGGATAAGTTGGATGTTTACTTACAACCATTGATATCAGAACTTAATCATCTATGGCTCGATGGTGTGCAGACTTATGATATTTCGATAAAACAAAATTTTCAAATGCATGCTGCTCTTATGTGGACAATTAGTGACTTTCCTGCATATGCGATGCTATCTGGGTGGAGTACTGCTGGAAGGTTAGCTTGTCCTTATTGTATGAATCATACTGATGCTTTTACTCTTTCAGAGAGCAGAAAACAGTCGTGGTTTGACAACCACCGTAAATTCTTACCTGAAGACCATCCATTCCGACGGAACAAAACATCATTCATGAAGAATAAGATAGTGACTAAAAAAGCACCCCATAATAGATCTGGAAGTGAAATATTATTTGAAATTGATCAGTTGGGTTTGAAAAAGGTAACAGAACAAGATGCCGAGAGAACTAATGGCCCTATTTGCAAGCAATGTGGTTGGAGGAAGAGAAGTATCTTTTGGGATTTGCCTTATTGGAGTACCCTTCTCATTCGACATAACTTAGATGTAATGCATATTGAGAAAAATGTATTTGACAATATTTTTAACACTGTAATGAATGTTGTTGGGAAAACAAAAGATACATACAAATCTCGAAAGGAGTTGAATGCATACTGTCGTCGCCCGGAATTGGAACGAGATTCTGTAAGGGGAAAATATCCTAAAGCTTGTTACACACTAGATAATCAATCAAAATCAGTCGTGTGTGAATGGCTAAGAAATTTGAGATTTCCCGATGGTTATGTGTCAAATATGGCTAGATGTGTTGATATGAGAAAACTTAAGTTGTTTGGGATGAAAAGCCATGATTGTCATGTGTTTATGCAGCGTTTAATACCTATTGCATTTCATGAACTACTTCCAAACAATGTTTGGAAAGCATTAACAGAATTAAGCTTGTTCTTTAAGGATTTAACATCTGCTGTTATAACCAATGATGACATGGCCCGGATTGAAGAAGAGATTCCTATTATTCTCTGTAAGCTTGAGCGTATATTCCCTCCAAGCTTATTTGATTCAATGGAACATCTACCGGTGCACTTACCATATGAAGCAAGAATAGCAGGTCCAGTGCAATACCGATGGATGTATCCTTTCGAGAGGTAATATAAAAGAACTTAATAATAATGCATATCATTATTATTTCTGTTAGATTTACCATACTTGTATATTTAATATCTTAGGTATCTTCGACGATTGAAAAACAATGTCCGAAATAAAGCTAGAGTTGAAGGTTCAATATCTAATGCTTATTTGGTGGAAGAAGCTTCATTGTTTTGTTCTTACTATTTTGAGGATCATGTGAATACAAGACACCGAAAAGTGTCACGCAATGATGATGGTGGTCAATATAGGGTACAAGAACATGAAGGCAACTTATCCATATTCACACAATCAGGCCGAGCCTTTGGAAAGAGTAAATCCCGATTTTTGACAGAGGAAGAATATGCTGCTGCACAATCATACATTCTTCTAAATTGCACTGAAGTTGCACCTTTTATTAAGTAAGTCATAAACTGCTAATAAATTTTAACCTTTTCATTTGAGCATTGGGTAAATAGTAAAATTTAATTATTATTATTCTTTTTGTTGTACCTTGAAGAATTTATATTGAGGAGCTGAAGCAAATTCTAGTGAACATTTCTACTCAAGAAATTGATGCTAAACTTGAAAAAGAATTCCCAATTTGGTTTAATAAACATGTGAGTACTGATTTTCTTTCAAATATTTTTTTATTGACAATTAACAAGAATTATACTTTAATGTTAGCTTATACAATTGATGACATTTGTTTTAGGCACACAATCCATTAAGCAACATATCCAATCAGTTCATGAAGGACTTAGCAAAAGGTCCATTACCTAAAATTATGTCTTACTCGGGCTATTATGTGAATGGATACAAATTTCACACTGAAGTGCATGGATCTGGTAAATCTACAATGAACAGTGGTGTATGCATAAAAGGCTCAAATTATAGTACAAATGAATGTGACTATTATGGTCGTTTGATTGAAGTTGTTCAGTTGGAGTATCCTGCATTACCAATTAAGAGAACTGTGTTATTCAAGTGTGAGTGGTTTGATCCAACGCCAAATTTGGGTACAAAAGTGCATCCACATTATAAGTTGGTCGAAGTGAATCAAAAACGTAGATTTAACAAGTACGAGCCATTTGTTATGGCGGTTCAAGCTTGTCAGGTGAATTTTATCACATATCCAACTATCAAACGTGAAAGAAGTGAGTGGTTGGCTGTTTGCAAAATTAAAGCTAGGGCTAAATTTGAAATTCCACAAGCAACATCAAGTAGTCAACTTTCCAATGTATCAACAGCCTTCCAAGAAGATGACATTGATATTCATTATATAGATATTGAAAATGATGAAAGTGATAATTTAGTTGGTTCAACAGGTGCATTTATTGATATCGAAGATGATAATGAAGAAGAAGAAGAGCTTGATCTTGAAATTGAATCACATGATGATGACGAAGAAACTGATGTGGATGAGTGGGATTATAACAATCATGATAGTGATTAGATGTAATGGCTAAACCAAATATGTTCTTTTCTTTTTGGTATTATGTACTATTCACAAATATTTAATCCCTAGATATATGTTTGTAAATTGTTACATATGTATTGCTTTTATTATTATTATTATTCTTTTTAAGTAGCAATTGATATTTGTGTTCATTGTTGCTTTTGATATTGTTTACTGTTATCGAGTGACTAATATGCAGATGGGTCGCACATCATCTGAAGATATATTACATGGTAGAGGCAGAGGACCTACAAAACGAGGAGAGAGATCGACAGAAAAGAGTAATTTCTCAAATCGACCACCAGTTCCACCACTTCGTGTACCGCCATCACCACAATCATCTACACCATCACAATCATCGCCACATTCATCGACACCATCACAGTCATTGCTACAGTCATTGGCACAACCACAACAATCAACACCACCACCACAACCACAACCATTATCATCAGCTCATCCATCAGCAACTATGTCCATCTTAGGAGGTTCAACATCAGCATCTCCCATATCACAACCTACTACATCATCTCCTCTAGCTGGTTCAGCCTTACATTTACAATCTGAAGCATCAGTCGCTGAGTCAACCAATGGTAGACGACAACTCAATCTCGATCCTATAAGGTAATATTACTATTATTATTTCTCTTAATCTTTTCATTCATGCATGTAGTCTGTTTTTGATGTATTGTTTGTTTGTGCTTTTTGCATAGTGGGAGTTTTCTTCAGTCTCATGTAGTTTCTGCAGCTATCACCCGTAGTTTTTTACTCCGTTTGAGTGATAGATGACATGTATGGAAGACTGTGCCTGACGATGTCAGAGACTTCTATTGGCTTGAGTTTCAGGTAAAATCCAATTATTTAAGTAAAAAATGTGACGAGGTGAATGACTTTGTTAAAAATGTATTTCTTGTGATTGATTGGTTGTTAGAGACTTTGTACTTCAGGTGAAGTTACTTATGATATAGGCAAAACTCTGCCAAAATTTCTGTTTGAAATTGAATATTTAATCTCTCTTGTGCTTGATTGGTTGTTAGAGGCCACATAATTTAGGCCAAGTTACTTGTGTTATAGACGAAACTCTGTCAAAATTTCAGTTTGAACTTGAATATTTAATGTCTTTTGTGCTTAATTGGTTGCTAGAGACATTGTACTTCAGGTCAGGTTACTTATATTATAGACGAAACTCTGCCAAAATTTTATTTTGATATTAAATATTAAAGTTAATTGAATGTTACAAGACAAAAATTTGTCTTATATGTTGTTTTTTTATTTCTATTTTAGAAAGAATTTACTTGGGATCCAGAACTTGAGATGGTAGTCAAGCGTAGATGGTTACAACAGGCTGCTACACGTTATAGTGACACTTTGAGCAAGTGGAGATCTTCTGGCAATAAACCACCACGTGTTCCAGAGCAAGTTTGGAATAGTTGGCAGAAAGAATGGTCCACTCCTGAGTTCAAGCAAAAATCTATCATTGCCTCTAAAAACAGACTTACTGAGACGGGCGGCTTAGGTTCAGGTCCCTCACGACATACAGGGGGTTCTATATCTATGGTTGAGCGTAGCATGCGGATGGTATATTGAGAATGATAACTTAATTTGAATTTGTTATTCATTTATATATTTAGATTGTAAAATGTTTGTTAATGTCTTTGTTTTTATTTGCAATACCAATGGTTGTAATATTTATATATTTATGGTTGTAATTTTGTAGTTAATGTGTTTTTATTTTTATTTTATTCTTATGATCAGGCAAAAGAGTTAGGACGTGAACCAAATCCTATAGAACTCTTTGAGGCAACACACACCAGAAAGACTTTATCAGGAATTGAGTATGTAGACCAGCGGTCTAAAGTTGTTGCAGTATGTATTTACCAAACTCATTAATTGTGCATATTTAAAATTTTATTTGCTTATTTTTCTATTAATCTCATGGAATTTATATTTTTTCTTCTTAAAATTTATATTGAAGGATCGAGTACAAGCCCTTAGAGAGACTGCTTCTCAACCAATTGAGGGATCTAACGAGCCATGTGAACCAGATTTGAGGCAGTTATTTTTAAAGGCTGCTGGTGGCCAGAAAAAACGGCGCGTATATGGAATGGGCACAAAGGCAGCACATTTCTATACCGGTACCTCTTCTTTTCACTCCACTGCCACATCACGAGATATTAATACAGAGCAGTTGCGTGCTAGTATTATGCAAGATATGCAGCATGAGGTTCAGACTATGTTGGAGTCACAAAAGCAACAAATGCGAGAACAGATGCGCGAAGAACTTCGACTTGAGCTTCGAGACGAGATGCGTGCAGAGATGCGACAGCTGATAGCAGAGATGACTAATTCTACCCACATTTCATCAACTCCACATAGCGATCCACCACAATCTGACAGGATGTAGGACTATATATTAACAATATTGTAGTATTTTCAATTATTGAATATTTTTTATGTTAGACTAAAAAATTTTAATATTTATTAAATGAATCCTATTAAAAAAATATTTGTTTTTCATTTAATTGAATTTTAAAATTACAAAAATAATTAAATTAAAAAAAATTTAATATATAAAAAATGGATCTGCGACAGAATGTGGTCCTCACTAACTGATTGTCACAATTAGCGACGACTGAAAATTAGTTGCAAATTAAATGGAGTAAATGCACTACAAAATTTAGCGACGGAAAAATTACGTAGCTACATAGCGACGGACAACGGCCGTAGCTACATAGCGACGGATTTATATCCGTAGCTACATAGCGACAGAAAAAATCCGTAGCTAAATAGCGATGGAAAACTTCCGTAGCAACATAGCGACGGACAACGTCGGTAGCTATATAGCGACGGACAACGTCCGTAGCTATATAGCGACGGATTTATATCTGTCGCTATGTAGCGACAGATTTTCCGTCGCAAAATCCCTCATTGATTTTGTCGCCATTACAATTCCTGCAAATACACTTCAGTGACAGATATTTTCGTCATTATTCCGTCGCTAAATTTAGCAACAGAATTACAATTCGTCGCTATTGGACTTGCGAGGAGCTTTTCAGAGACGGATTACATCCGTCGCAATTCTGTCGCTAATATAATTTAGCGACAGAATTCTTAAATTTAGTGACGGATTTATTCGTCGCTAAAATGTATTTTTCTTGTAGTGACCTGTTCTGAAAGTTTTGATCGTTAATCCAAATTAACTTTCCACCATTTTAAAAAATTTCCTTATAATTGAAATTGTTTGTGATTTGGGACTCATGAGAAAGATCCAGACTCCTTTTCGATAGTCATCTACAAACGTTGGAAAGTAATGAGCCCTATGCAAATTAGCTTGTTTATGTGTTCCCCAAATGTTTCCATGAAACAAATCAAAAGGATTGGTTGATCTCGTCCTACTAAGTGGAAAAAGGTTTTCTGGATTGTTTATCTAAAGGACATATTTCACAAGATAGCCAATCAACAACTTGTTCTTTATTAAGAAAATTACAATGAGAAAGTACAACATTTGAGGAATGTCCTAACCTATTATGCCAAATAAGCATACTAGCAATTGAGACTTGATTTATAGAACAAGATTTAAAAGCCACTATATTGGTTGATTTATCATTAGGTACAATCAAAGAAATGGAATCCAAAATGTACAAAGTTGTCCACCACCCTTCCAAAAGCAACAATCTTATTACTCCTTTAGTCATGTTAAATACATTTATGATTAGTAGAGATAAATTTAATATGATTGGCTCTAGTTAATCTAGTCACTAATAACATTGTGACTAAAATCAGGTGAGTAAAGGACATTAGTTATGAGTTTTTAATATGCATCTTATACATATGGGGTAGCATAAATTTAAAAATTAATTAAATTTAAAACTCATAGAACATTTTATGTAATTTAAAATTAGATTATGCCATCACATGGGATGAAGAAGATTTCCTTTTTTAATTGTAACTTCAATCTTCAAGTTGTGAGCTTTTAAATTGCTCTTGTAGTATCCACGCGAAGGAGAGAAGGAAATAATCTCAAAAACTATAGGGTGATATTTTAGCAATGTGCTAGCAATGGGAGAATTTCTTTGAGAGAGAAAGAGAAGAAAATAACTCTTATTTTCTCCAAGGAAGCAACCTTATTTTATGTGTTTTAAAATGTTATTTATATGTTCTCTAATCACAATTATAGTTGGATACTTAAAATTTATATTTGGCCTCTTATTCAGAATAAAAAACTAAAAAACGCACAGCGTCATACGTATCTGGCCCATTGTGGGTTGTAGCAAATCACAACAATCTAAAACTTACAAATTGGTCTAGTAGTATCCACATGAAAGAGAGAAGGAAATAACCTCAAAGGCTATGAAGTGATATTCTACCAAGGTGCTAACAATGGGAGAATTTCTTTGAGAGAAAAAGAGAAGAAAACAATTCTTATTTTCTCCAAAGAGTCTGCCTTGTTTTATGTGCTTTAAAAGGATATTTATATATTTTCTAATCACAACTAGAGTTGGACACTTAAAATCTACATTTGACTTTTTATTTAGAATAAAAAATCTGAAAATCGCACAACATCCTGCATGCGATAGCCATTTGGCCAATTGTGATCGCGCTCGTAGAATGAATTTTGTCACGCAAGTGATAAAACGCTCTTATTCTCTCACTTGTTTGTGACACATCCTTGCGCACACAATAAAATGTCACTCTACACTTGTCACGTGCACGCGACAACTATCATGTGTGTTGATATGTATCCTCTTTTATTTGCAAATGCAAAACTCTTTCGCATAATTTTTTCTCTCATATTTTTGGATCCAATTAAAAGCCTGTTTCACATTTTATTCATTTCTTCTATACATGTGATCTATTAGATTTTTCTGTTATTTTGGTAGCTCAAATTATCACATGATTTAAAACAAATTATGAGTGATATCTAGCAACACATTATAACTCTCAATTGACTGAAAAGTTAGTGGTTTAACTATAAATCATTCCATAGATAATTACTGTGCAATTCATCCTTTCACCATTTTATATCTCACATAGTTCAAAATATAAACTATGTGTCAACTCCCACTAGACTGATTATGTCACATATAGTCTAAGTGTTATTAGTTCTTGTTTATGAGACTCGTTACTCTATAAGATATATCCTTGAAGAATTTTTTTAAAACATGTGTACCTCGTCCAATGATTTCTGAGTAATGATCTCTATAAGAGGTTATAGATATGTTATATTTTCATTAGGAGTGATGAATCCTTTATTTACTCAACTACCTTCGAATACCTCATGTTATACCCGATCATCACTTTACAAACAACCTCTAAAAGACAACAAGAAATAGAGTCAAAGTATAAGATTCAATATCGAAAAAAACCTAAAGCATTTCAAGTCTGATGATAATTGCACCATCACTATGATAAGATTATCATTGTCATTGACAATAAATAGATATTCATGTCATTGTCTCATAGCATGTCATCCAATGTACTTGACTATTCTAGCAAACATCCATATATTAACTTTAAATATCTCATGTCTTCAGCTTATGAAATCAGCTGCTTGACCTAGTCAAAAAGTATAATATGTGCTAATATGTCCGGATTAATAATGTTTTTTCATATTGATCCTATGATTAGGGATCATTTAGGTATAACACACAATTGTATATAATAGAAATCTTTCTATCATAATCTCATCATGATTTTTTTCATGTTGTATTACATACTAATGACTTCATTAAAAGGTTTAAGATCTAAATTAGATTCATATGTAAATGAACACCAATATAAAAATATTTTTTTATTAATATTAAAAGAGTACATCGAGTGTCTAAGATGATTAATTCCTTTCAGGTACCTCTTTAATAAGTTAACTTTAGTGTATTGGTCAAATGTATCTGGCTTAACATATTAACTTTTATTGTTGAGCTATTAGATAAGTGGACATTGATGGATCGTTGAACTAGAAACATGTAACACTTCTTATCATTCCGTACACTCATTCATATACTGGACGGATAAGAAATACTACAAAAAAAAATCTTTTCAAAAATATTCTTTTAATTTTATACATATATAATATAAGAAATTTAAAATATATAAAATAAAATATTATGCATACATACCCTAATTATAACTTTTTTTTTTGTATATATATGCATGTCATAATAAAAATTTAAAAGCTTATATATATATATATACACACAAAATAAGAAGGTCAACCCATTTGAGGTGGCTACTGCTGCTACTACTAGACTCTATTATGAGGGTCTGCTAATCAGTGTCTCTTATCTACAAGTACAGACGATGTCAGCTACACTTGTAACATACGCAAGAGAAAATAAATTTTCGCGCTGAGTATATAACTCAGTGGTGCAAAAACCTTATAATAACAATCATTGAAATAAAATATAAATTTAAAATGAAACCAATTCAAAATTTAAATCCATTTTCTTCAAATTAATAATATAATACATTTATCTATTTGAATTCATGATACATAATATCTCTGATTTCTTAATAATGTTTTTTTCATATACCCACATATTATAACATCTTATATTTGTTCCCAGGGAATCAAAGGGGTATCATATCACATATAAACTCAAGACCCATAAAAATGCACATGATCCAAATGTAATATTATTCAGTCAACAGAAATGCACAGGACTGAAAAATATATCTGGTGATCCACAGAAATGTATATGATCACAATATTTCATCGGTCCACAGAAATGCACAAGACCGTAATTTGTACCCTATTGACATACCAACAATACCCTAGTTCATGTCTAGGCTAACATGTAGGCAAAATTTCTCATATTCATAATTCAATTCATTTTTCTATAAAATTGATAAATAATATTTTCATGCCAAAATAAATATCATAAATCATTTGAATATAAATTTTTTTTATTACTTCATACTTTTCCGATTTTCTTTAATTACTTACTTATATATATATGACCAATATTATAAGGACAATTGCACTGACCTCTTTATGTTTTGCCGGTGTTCGCCGGCTCTTTCCCTTTACATCAAGGTAGCGCCTGCCCCAACGTCGTATCTAAAAATATACAATTTGAATTAGCTACTAAACCTCCCACGACATAAAATCTAACAAGATTTAAATTTTTTGATAATTCTCCATTCTCACGTATATCGAGATCCTATAATTAAAATTCTCCTCATTATGCGTGTTTAACGCATAGATCACGGTTTTGATCGTTAATAAGCTTTTCCGTGCGACCAAAAATTTCAAATATTCTTTTCCTTTATAATATTTTATTTTCTTTATTTTTCCTCTAAAACTATTTTCCTCAATTTATTTTCCTTTAATTCCATGTTCAACTCAAAAATTCTCATTAATTAAATAAATACTCTAAAAATTCCAAAGAAATTCCTCTAATCATTTTAACTCATTTTCTTTCATTCTCCATCATTAATTTCACTAAAATAATATTCAATAACTTTCAATAAATTTTTTCATAATTAGGCTAAAAATCTAAAAATTCACCAAAAATCCTAGTAAATATTTTTTCCATTCCAAAATTTACATTTTACTTCTAAACACTTCAATTAACTCCATAATTAATAATCATCGATTATTAATTTAATTATCTAATATATTAATATTCTAACTTAACTAATAATCACCCCCATTTAATAATATAAAATCCAATTATTCACCAAATAATCTCCAATAAACTCCAATAATTGTGCAATTAATCATACAATTCAACTAAATTAATTAATTACTTTAATAAGAAAAATATATTTAAACTTCACAATTAAATTCATATCTCACTATCTAAAAATAATTAGGAGGTGTAGTTTGTATCGGATGACTTGGTTTAATGAGCCGAAGATTTTATGCAAAATACCCGATTAGTGGTCGCCAGACTCCGGTCACCGGAAAATTTTTGACGGCGGAGGATTCACGATCGATGGTACCAAAAGAAAGATTGAGGTATGAGGAGTCCAAATATATAAGTTTTGTGGCTTGAAAGTGGCTGGAAACGTGTAGATATATAAAAGTTCGCACGACACTGGCGAGAAATTTTTGGCTTCGATTAGCCTTCAAACTGTGGTTTTTGAAGCTCAAATTATACAGACCAAGATTTTTTTTATGTCCTGAGTCTATTTTCAGTGTCAGATTTAAGAAAAGAAGCCATAAAATATGCAAAATGGAAGGGCAATCCCAAAATTTGACTTTTGCTACTCCGATCCTGAAAATCTGGTCAGTTTTTAAAAAATTAGATGTAGCCGGAGTGATAACGATGTGGAGAACTACTTCTAGTTCGAATTTAGCAAAAATCGGATTTCGTTTGGTTAATGAACGGGGATGGTGATCGTTTAGTGAGAATGAGAGAAAATAAATTTTTATCACTTTAATTTTTGAAATCTCCCTCTATATATATATATATATATATATATATATATATATATATATATATGTATGTACTTAGGGAAAATTTTGTAATTTTTTACAAATCAAAAACTTTTAATAAAATTTTACTCAAATAAAATTATTAAGTTATCAAATAAATTAAGAAAAATCTTAATTGAGCAAAAATTAAAAATATGGGGTGTTACAAAATATTTCACTAAGCATTGTCTCATCTGTACAAATATGGTTAGAAGCTTCACTATCTTTAATTTAATAAACTTTAACTTTTTTTTAGAAATATCAATATGTATAGTACTTACAAACTCATCCACCTATGCCAAGTGCAAGTAACTGTCTGTTTGTAATTGATTGCCCTTCATGTATTTTGATATCTCTTGTTTGACCATTTTAGCTATGCTTTGTTGTGCCTTTTAGTGTTGTGTTTCTACCACTTCCTCTCATTCCCTTTCATTTTCCACCATATTGGTTTAAACCTTCCTTTGCTCTTTCTATCTTTTTTGCTTAAGTTTAGTGTACCACCCCGACACTCCATTCAACTTCAAATAAGTTTCTTTGATATGTCTTAGTTTCTTGTAATAGTCACAAAACTTATCATCATTCCTATTGTACTCCTTTTTATAAGAACTTTTACCATGATTCTGCCTATCATTATTTTGTGCCTTAAAAAACATAACATTTCCTTTAGCATTATCTTCAAAATTCATATTGATCATCCTTTGTCTATCTACCTTAGACATGAAATGTGCTTTACTAACATAAGGTAAAAGATCTAATATCATAATTTAATTTCTTGCATTATCACAACTGTCATTTAGTCCCATGAGGAACTGCATGAGCTTTTTTAATGAAATTATTTCTTCTAGCATCTTATATAGTATGCTGTTGAACTTAGATAATTCAATTCATCCTATAACTTTCTAAGTTTTGTGTATTAGGTACTCACTATCAAATTACCTTATTTTGCAAAAGAAATTTCTCGCCACAATTGATATAGTTGTGGTCCATTGCATTCATCAAATTTCTTCTCCAATTCTTTTCACAAATCTTTTGTAGAAGTTGTGTAGATAAAAGATTCTATTATTTCCTTGTTCATGACATTCAAAATCTATGATATAACCATGGACTCAACCCTACTCCATTGTTTAAATTCCTTCATGCTTTCATAAGGTATCTCATTCGTTTCTTCAATAAAATTTAGCTTAGTCTTGGCTTTGAGTGTGATCTTAATTAATCGACTTCATGTAAAGTAATTATTTTCCATTAAGCAAATTAGTAACCAAAGTCATTCCTGGGTTTGTCAAATAACTAAAGATGAAAAATATCCTCATTACTATTAATTTCGATTTCTTCATTTTGACAGTTATCAACTTTTCGATTCACATCCATTTCACAAAGTAGACTTGTAAATCAATAAAATAAAATGATATCAATCAAATAATTTCTATCAAGAAAGGAAAAAACTAAAATCATTTCCACAAATGAAATAAAATCATTTAGCACAACTATACCTAACTCAATCCATAAGCTTACCATGATCAGAATGTTAACAAAACTAGAATTGTGAAAAATTACTCTAATTCTCATAGAAACAAGAAAAGAAACATTGTTTATATACAAGAATACAACAAAATACCTAGGAATTTAACTACCTCTAACGAACTTTTAACAAACTCTAAATTTTTTCGCCTATTAACTAAAACAAATAAATAAGAATTGCACGCTCACGACCCATTACATTGCACTTCAGCTCGCATTGTGATTGTGTCATGATCACACTCACGCTTAGTTTGCGCTCATGATTTTCTCACTATAATCTATCTTGCGCCCGTGATGTCATCACACTGGCACTTGCATTGTGCACTTGCGCTTTCCATGCAATCAACTTGCAACTTTTAATATAATAGGGACAAAATTTTCATTTGCATAGAAAGAATCACAATAATAATACCCTCTCCATCCCATTTTAATAGACATGTTTCTATTTTCACATAGTTTAAGAAATGCAGTCTACATGGTTAAAAATATATTTTTTTGATCAATATAATCCTATATTAATTAGAAACATTATTCAAAAATTAAAATAACAACTCATTTATATTGATAACATGATACATTAATTAAGGATATAATAGATAATTAATACATAATTATATTCTTATAAAGAAAAATGAACTACCTTCTTTTGAGACTAAAAAAAAAAGAAATAAAGAAAGATAAACTCATCAAAATAGAATGGAGGGAATATATGATTTTATTAAATTTTAGCGTGGTAGTGGAACAAACATCCCATAGGCTCTACCCTAAATTCACTCAATTAGACGTAGTTGTTAAAACTGGATATGACCGAACGGTTCAATCGGTTAAATTGGAAATCAGCCTCTAAATTGGTTCGACAAATCGGCCAGTTGAACTATGAACCATTTGCATCGGTCAGGATTTAACCGATTCAATTTGTTGGAAGATGGTGTAAAATGCAAAATTGTTGGTGCTGAGATTCAAACTTATGCAAGAAAAGATACGGTTGCAAGTTTTTACCATTTTGCTAGAAAGTTGACTATGATATTCTTTGAACAAAATATTTTAAAACACAAACTTTTAGTTTTATTTTTTATTTAATATTAAACATATATAATTAATAAAATAAAATTTAATTATTTGAGTCTTCATTACTAATATATATTATGATTTGAATTTTTTTTATTCTATAGAAAATTATTAAATTTTAAAATAATACACGGTATATTGTCATATTTTTTAAAAATTATTATATATTTTAATTTTAAAATTAAATTATACTAAATAAATTAATTCTATTTTTTCTTAAAATAATAAATATTATTTAACATGATTATGTATTAATTTGAATTATGAATATTATTTATCAATATATGGTTATATATTAATTTTAATTTACTCAAATCAAGAAACTTATATAAGTTGTTTAGTTTAATTATTTATATTTTCATTATTAATATATATTATGATAAAATATTCTTGTTTTTAATTGAGATATAAATGCATGGTTTAATGTAAATTTTTATTATCTATTCAACTATTTTAATTTTAAAATTGAAAAATATAAATTAATCAAATTTATTATTTATTATACTAATAAATATAAATATAAATGTTAATATATTTGGAATTTTTTTAATATAGTTATATTGGGTTTTGAAGATGAATTTCATTCCTAAAATGCAGCGAAAAAATAAAATTTTTAAATTCCGAATAAAAAATATTGTTTGTGCCATTAAAACTAATTTATCAAAATATAGAGGTAAAAAATTATATCTTATAATTTCTTGATTTATTTTTCAAATTTTTACCTTGTTGAGTTGTTGCAAATCATAACAATCCACTTTAGGATGTCTCTAATGTTAATTCATGCGAAAATATGAGAAGAAATTACAAGAGAAATGGTTGAATACATCTCAAAGTGCTAGCAATGATGTATGCTCAATTTGAGAGAATATGAAAAATAACTATTATTTTTCTTTTTTGAATTTCATAATTTCCAAAAACAATATTTTGACTTTTAAACATTTTAAAAATATTTGTACCTCAAAAATGGTCTAGATATAAAGTGCACAAGACAAGAAGAGAGATTTTGGGGTTTTTACCTTAATTAGTCTTGATTGACCAATTAAGGCCAATTAGGCCAGTTATTGGCCAGTAGCCCAGCTGGCTTGCTGGGTAGACTAGCAGCCCGCGCGGGTCCGTAATCTCCTGAACGATTTTTCAGCGCGATCTGTACCAAAATAATTTTTTCATATTTTTAGATCCCATATAAAACCATTTTATTCATTTTTCATATATCCAATGTGTGTGACCCATTAGGTTCCTAGTTATGTTGGTTACTTAAATTAACAATTAATTTAAGCAAGTCATGAGTAGTATCTAACAATAGATCATGACCCTCAATTGCCCGAAAAGTCGATGATTTGACTACAAACATTTCCATAGACAATTTTTATGCAATTATTCTTTTCAATATTCTATATCCCACTTGGTTCATAATATGAAAATATGTCAACTACCACTAGACTGATTACGTCAAATTTAGTGTAAGTAATGTTAGTTCTCATTGAAAACTATCTTCATAACATTTCCACTCTGGTCAGAGATTTCCAAGTAATGACCCTGACAAGAGGCCATAATTATACACTCTTTCTATCAGGAGTGATTAATCATTTGTCGGTTACCTAATTACTTTCGAATACCTCAAGTTGTATTCAACTACCACCCTATGAGTAACATCCCTGAGCCAATAAGGAATAATGTCAAAATACAGAATCAATATCCAAGATATCTTTGAATACCTCAAGTTTAAGGATACTAACACTATTGCTATGTTGAGACTATTATTGACATTTGAATAGATTATTCATATAATTGTCTCATGACAGATCATCCAATATATTTAGCTATACTTAGTAAACATCCACATGTTAACTCTAAACATCTCATGTTTACAGATTATGAGATTTACTACTCGATCCAATTAAGAAGTATAATATGTGCTAGTCTGTCCATATTAACAATATTTCGTCTCATTAATCCTATGATTATATGTTAACTCTAAACATCTCATGTTTACAGATTATGAGATTTACTACTCGATCCAATTAAGAAGTGTAACATGTGCTAGTCTGTCCATATTAACAATATTCCGTCTCATTAATCCTATGATTATGAATAATTTAGATTCTAACATAATTACACATGATAAGAATCTCAATATCATGATTTCATCACGATTTCGTTTATGTTATGTTATGTATCAATGACTTTATTAATTGATATCACTATTAATTCATATATCAAATTAATATCAAATTAATGAATTTTTTTTTATTAATCAAATAAATTTGTAAAATAAGTGCTAAACGTGATTGCCTTTAGAACATTTCTCTAACAAGTTATGTATTAGTTTGAATTATAAATATTATCTTAAACATACAATTGCATATGTAATATGTTTAGTATAAGTAATTTTTACATTTTACTATATATAAAATATGTTAAATATTATATTTTGAAAAAAAATTATTTAACCAGTTCGATCTCAGTTCAATTTTGGTTGAATCTTTAACCCTCTATCTTTTCCGACTCATTGACTGAGCCGATTTTGACAACTTTACAATTAGAGATGGCAGGAATACAGAAGGAAAAAAATGCATGCGAATTCGTTTATAATTATAAGTTATTTAAACTTATTTTATATTTATTTTAAATTCGTTTAGCATTATTTTTATACCATTCGATACTTATATAATTATATATTTAATAAATTTTTATTTTATATATATATATATATATGTGTGTGTGTGTGTGTGTGTGTGTGTGTGATTAGATAACCTGAAAACCGTCTAAAATTCATGTTTAATCATGAATTGTAGTCAATTATGTTATGAATGGGAATTATCTTAGTTCATCCCATGAGGAGCAAAGCGGATGGGATGTCCGAAAATATTCGATTGGATGCCATCCCTACCTGTAGAAAAGGCATCTATATGATGAGATGACTGGACAAATTAAAAACTTTTGGAGTCTTAATTGCATGATTGTAATTTGTAAATGGAAAATGCTAAATATTTTTACCTTCTTCTTCTTCTTCTTCTTATTATTATTTAAATAACATATTTCATTTTTAATACTATCAAATTCATATAGAAAAATAAAAAGACATCTTACCAAAAAATTTAAAGTTCATAAAAAAAAGATAATATTAAAAAAATAACTAATATTTATCTTTTTTTACAAATAATTCGATTCAAAATTTGAACTCTAGGTTTTACAATCCAACTCACCGGATAAGTAATATTAAACTAAAACTTATCCTTCCGAACACTTCTCTTCGTAAATGGACACATACCACTGGAATGTAAATTAATTGGGCAGGATTAGCGTAATTAAAGGGGTGCTAAATTAATTAGCACCTAATTAAAGATGAAAAGAAAAAGTGATTTATTCTGGCATGTGGAAGATTACGAAGAATGTTGTTTAAGGGCCATTCCTAATTAATCATAATCTCCTCTTCTGCTTGACACGTGTTTGTGTTTTCAAAACTAAGCATCCATCCTATACCTATTGCGGCTCCACGTTATGTGGTTTCATTTTTTTCTTCTTCGCACACGCAATGGTTACCTTTCTTTTTTCTTTAAGAAAAATTGAAACAGAGAAAACCATTATTTATGTTTCTTATTATCGTATTAATTTTTTTATTCTTTTTTACTATATATGCGATTTCAGTAGTTTAATTTTGAAGTTCTGATTTTAATTTATGTTTTTTTTTGGTAGGATGACTTCAAAAAAATGATTTTCTTTAATGATAATTAATTTAAGCGTAAAATTATATTTTTTTTGGGTCAATTTAAACTGAATGAAAAATAGTTTTTCCTAATAATATGAGGGAAGAAGTAGATTTATGGCTTATATTATTAGTTAGTGCACTGTTTTATTAAGTTGGAATTGACTGCTTTGGGACAGAAAAAGAAAGCTGAGACTTTAAGATAGTTTAGCATGCCGTAGGTGCTAAGTTAAGAAACTAATTACATTGTTTAATCATCTCACAGCTCATAAGAGTCAAATTTCCTTGACCTATTCTAATTATTTTGTTAAAGGGCTCCTAATTCATTCGATTTTTTCTTTAAAGATATTAATTACTAAGAAAATCTCTTAAAATGTTGACTAATTGAAACTCTTAAAACTTCATAAAGAAAAAGAGAAAAAAAAAGCAGGCAAAAAAAGTTAACTTTTAGGCTGGCTATATATATCAAGGAAAAAGGGTATTTTCTTTAACAGAAGTAGCTTCTCTAAGGAATTCCAGACAAATCCTGATTGGTAAGGATGAATGGCGGATTTGACTCTAAATTTTAGGGGGGTCACCACTGTACTGAAAGTAAAAAAAAAATTATAGATAATTTATAATTTAATTAGTGTTATTTTATATATTTTTTTAAATAGAGTTTGAATCAAAAATTTGAACTGTTTATCTTTTTCTTTCAATATAAATTATTTGTAAGATACTGTTTTTTTTTTCCAAAAATGTAGTTTGTAAGTTTTAGATAATTTTGAAAGATTTAATTTATTAGAAGCTCTAATCGAACATACTTATAATTTAATGTAAATAAAAGTCAAGTAAAAAAAATTAATAAAAATTAAGTAACTAATAAGTAATAAAATAATAATTTAAATTAAATCAAATTAATAAATAATTGAAATTTTAATATAATATAAATTGAATATTTAATCTAATATTTAATAGAAAATTTAATATAATATTTAATTGAAGAGTCAAATATATTTTTTATAATTATTAATTATATTATATATATAAAAGAAAATTTTAAAATTTTGGGAGGCATAATCCTTCCATGCCTCAGGCTCCGCCTCTGATTAGGAATACAGAATTTCAGTCGATTAATTAATTATATCAACTTGATCAATTAATTTTTTTTTTAAAATTTGTTTTTCCATGTGGGTTGACAAATCACAAAATTGTTGCTGAGATGTGATATATATATTTGTCGGTTTATGCTTTAAACTGAGGTTAATCTTCTCCAATCAATGGTTTATTAGAATCCAAGAGAGAAAAGTGTTAGTCTAAAGGGATATGTATTATAAGATGTAGATCAATAGGCATTAATTGTCTTCTCAACTTTGATAAGACAGGAGATTAAGAGCATGCTTATTAGTTATAATTAAAGGGATTGGCGAATTTTTTTAGCGGATCATATGGGGTTGATGCCATTGCTAAGTCTAAGTGCTACTAACCCTTTAGTCTCCCCTTTAGGACTAACTGACAAAAAATTCAACAGAGAAGCTAAAATAAAATTATATGTATGTATAAAGTTATAAACCCTAAGCCACTGAATTTGGTTCCAAAATAGTCAAAAACCTATTAATTGATTACAACAATATTCTGACAATTATGTCATCGTCGACAAAGCACGCGCAATCTGCAGATATGAATTGCAAAAATAACTAGTTTTTGTTTGGAATAATTGATATAGGCATGTCAGAATTCTTTCTTTTTTTTTTTTACGTTTAAAGGGGAGATTTCAAGTTAGAATTTTGAATATAAAATATTTTTAAAATTTAATAAAGAACGTTTTAATTTTTAATGGAACTGATGGATGCGAATTCAGGTATAAATCTAACACCAAAAATAAAAAAAAAACTAATTTTTATTTTCTTTTGAAGAATAAAAAGGTTCCTTGGGCTTAGATAAGCCTTTAATTTCGCAAGAAAATTCTTCAAAGTCTTCAACTCGTTTTAGGTTCAGCAAGTGGTCTTCTTATTACGCTTGTGCAAGACATTTCTCTTTATAATCACCATACAAATGCTTCGTTAATTTTCATTATAAAACTTAGTTTCATGTCAAGACAAAAATTGTACGCTTAGAATTAATTAAAACGGTTGATTAAAATCTATCTATTGTGTCAATTTTATCAATTAATCCCAATTACATATTGACCTCCACCGCCAAGATCAAGAAATTTATAGATTGATAAGATCCGCTTAATGGAGGTCGCAATTAATTGTCTATCTTTATATTAACTAAAATGTTACTTTTTTTTCTTTTTTTTTTCTCTCTCACTATATATTGAATAATATCAATCAATTAAAAGTCAATTAATTGATAGCTTTATTAATATTTTTATTTATAAAAATTGTGAAAAGTATCGATTTCGAATTTCATCGTCAAAAATCTACCAATTAAATATGTCTAATTGAAACAAAAGCAAACGCATTTGCATCATCTTATGGGCACCCATGATAGATGGACCCTTATCCATTTGTTGATCCATAAAGAATAAAATATTTTAGTTACTTCTCTTTAGACAACTTCCTGCAAAAAGGAAATAAGTTATTATTGACAGATAACTTCCTGTAAGTGGAAAATTACAAAGATCATTATCCATAATACATAAAAATAAAAAATAAAAACAGAGAACAAGAATTGGAGAATATAATCCATTCTCAGTGAAATTTTGGGAAAATATAAGTTTGAATTTAGGACGTAGTTGTTGTATATAATACGCAAGGTCTTATCGGTGATTTTATGAGAAACCGCAAAATCAAGTATGGTAAGATTCACAAATAAAGCAATCCTGCTAAAATTTTCAAGTTAAACTTTCAACACATCAGAACTAAGAGATTGTTAGGCGGAAAATATATATTTAATATTTGTTTATGGGTGTAAGTTGGTGAAATATATATTTTTTCTGTCTGATAAAAGAAAGAGAAATTATAAAGAAAAAAAAAACTTTTTTTGATTTTAGTGGAATAAATAATAGAGGCTTTATGTTATAAAGACATAAAAATGGCCCAAGTACAAATGGTTGTTAAACTTTGCTCCCTGTGCTTCAATTTTCTGTGCAGCTCCTAGCTAGAGAAGAGGAAGACGGAATCTGATTCTAGGGCCCATTAACCTGTTAATTATGAGGTCCCACCAGATATGAAATAACAACTGAAAATTATATTATAAATCTATTTTGATTATGATAACTATTATTTAATAATTTTCATCATTATTATTATTTTTTGTCTATTTTTTTGAAAAGTTTTTTTTATCTATTTTAGGTTTGATTTAGGAGAGAGAACTTTTAATTTATACATTTAATTTTATTTTTAGTATTTTTTAATATTTTAGATATTGTTATTATTATATGGGAGGAAAAACATTGGTTTTAATATATTCGTGGAATAAAATTGTTGAAAATGAAGATATTTGAATTAAAAATGAGAAATATAGAAAGAAAAATCGAGTTGCTCGATATTGAAAACAATGAAATTTGATAAAAATGATAGATATGAAATGATGAATCTGCAAGTTGTAAATAATAAATTTATAAATAATGAACCTGCAAATTTTAAATGATAAACTTTTAGTTTTGATATGATAAACTTACAAATTGTAAATGATAATATGTAAATGATGAATTTATAAATTTTAAATAATGAACATATCGTTCTAAAAGATAAATCTGCAAATTTAAAACGATAAATTTATAAGTGATAAAACAACAAATTGTAAACGATAAACTTACAAATTTTAAATAATAAACATGTAAATTATAACTGATAAATATATTATATATTCATTAGTTCACCAAAATTTAATTTTAAAAAACGTGTAGTTTGTTTTTATTTTTCAAGTATAAAGGAATGAGATCCATAATACAATATGTTTAAGAGCCCACAATATAACAATCCAATAATAACTACCACCTTTCCATATATAATGCCATAATATTAGATTAAGACTAGCTGTGAAAATTTTTTAAATAGATTCAGTCAATCATATAATAATATTTTTACATTTTATTAATTATTTTATTTACATTAAATGATATGAATAAAATAATTAAATGTGTGTCACTATCTGATTTGATTATTTTATATATAATATAGTAAATTCAATCTATTTAAAAAAAATTCCAAATTCATTCAATGCTGGAATATTTTTAATCATTTATATATGAATGGTTGAAATTAAATCTTATAAAAAAAATTAAAAAAGAAGTTATTTAATAAAATTTAACTTCAACCATTCACTAATGAATGATTGAGACCCGATCTACCAAGTTCACATGATATATATAGGAATTGGATAGATAAGCATCCACCCACCAAAAGCATTTATGTTCTTTTTAAGCTTCATTTGATCAAATGATAGGATTGCAACAAGTATATTGCTGAATGAAAATTTCATTAGTATCTTAATTTAATGATACAAATAAAATCATTTAAAATATAAAAGCATAGTTCAATTTTTTTCAAAAAAGAAACAACTTTCTCCATCTATATTATAAAATTAAGTAAAGAGAAATAAAGTATCTATCGATACTTCACAAAAAAAAATATTATAAATAATTGTCGACTATATTGCCATTAAATTTAATCTTCAAATGATATTGCCAACCCAATCCTCATTCTCCTTGAGAAATTTGTTTCAAATCTCCCCCACATGTAAGATTTTTATTTTCGAAAAACATTTGTCAGGGTGATGGAAAAATAAATTATACATCAAACTAATCATAACATGTTATTTATTTAAGAAAATAATTATTTTATAAATGTGAGAGATGATTGATTTGATTCTTTTTTTTTATATATACAAGAAAAATGCTTCTATTCCATGGAATGTAACCCCTGAAGGACAGAAAGGCATGGGCAATATTTTCTTGGGTTTTCATTCCTTTGCCCCATGGATTGGGCCTTTATTATTGGGGAATGAAGAACAATTTGGCCCAAAATTCTGGGTACTTTAGATGGGCAGCCCTTCCAGGAGACTTGAAATACGATGTCGTTTTATGCGAAATACACGATGTCGTTTCTGCTTCAGTGTTTTGTCAGCTGTCACCTCCGGATCCAAAATCACACCGTGAATGTCCAGATCTGGCATTAGATTTCATTGCTCCTTTCTTCCGATCAAATTAACTTCATGGTCTGTGCACTCAAACGGCGGCGATTTCTGTTGAAGATTGATGTTTGGCCAATAAGTCCGGTGATTGTACAGTTGCTTTGCTTAAGTTTTCAAATGAAAGGTACAGCTATGATGCAGTCGCTTGCCGGAGATTAAATATTGCCTTTCCGACCTAATAGTATGGATTTTTTCGTCTGTTATGTGACCTAGTAAATTAATCATCTGTTAATTTGATCTTAAAAATGAAGGAAAACAGTGTGATGAATATGGGAGTAAGGGAACTAGAGAATACTTCCAGGTTATAACGTGTTCAATGAATTACTTGAGTCTTTTTTGTTGCAAATTGTGCGGTGGTGACACAGTTTATGAAGTGAGGACATATTTGTTGAATAAATAGATTATGGGCCTAGTTAATCCCAAAAACTAGTTTAAAGGAGAAGGGATGTACAAAACTTAATTACACAACATTCTCAAATCTATGACCGAACATATGTGAGAAATTTGGAGCGTAAAATTTACAGAATTGGATATTTGAAGTGATCCAACATCGGGGGATAATATAGTTTTAATAGCATATTGAATAAATGAATTTTCATCTAATTCATTACTATTATGAAAAATATTTAATTTTTAATTAACTTATATGTGATATCTTTAACAATATTTATAATGCTCAGGAGTCGCAACCTTAATGATCGAATGCATCTTGTATGAGGGTTAGGAATCAGGGTGGTGGAAGTATTGCATTTCCTAATGTGGCATTACTGAAATTAACAGAATTGGGAATGAACTTAGCATGCTTGTCTTCTAGCTTAAACGTACTGTTTGATTTTTGATGATTTACTAGGTCTTTTATTATTCTAAGCAAGCTTAGAGTGTGAACTTTTTGGGGAATATTTGTTCTTCACCGTTTTGCTAACTACTTCTAATGTTGAATAATTCTCGAATGGTATTATCTTCATTTCACTTCAATCAAACTCATGTTTTTGTATAATCGGTTCCTCATTTTTTTTTTTATGCAAAGGTAATGCCTTTAGGCTTTAACCAATAATTCCAATATGCTCTTCAAGATCTGAAATATTTGAACCATTGCTTGAAAATATTTGCTAGAAAACAGTTTTTATGTAATATGCTCCGGTACTCCCTCCAAAATTGCTTCAATTTGAGTATTCAATGCAGCAATCTTCATGGTATTTAGGAGAATTCAAACTTACAGAATGACATTAGCCCTGAAAGTGAGAGAGCTAGATACAGAATATGGACACCAGAACATTGAACTTCCATCCCAATCAGATGTTTTAGTTGGTATTATCCATAAAGAATTGTCTCGATAAATATTTTTTGACTTTAAAGGTGCTATTATTACGTTGTGGGGAGCAACAAGATTGACTAATGATTGTATCTAAATGAACCAGATCCTCAGCCATAACAGAAATCATCATTAATGTCCATATGATTCCTAAGATGTCTAGATAATATAAATCCTGCCCTGTTTCTTTCCAGTAAACCAGAATTATAGGGAGGTTGGTACTTGAGAGTAGGTCTCCAATCAAAAGTCTGGAAAATCCAGTATCTCTACTTTCTAAAAAGTGGTATATGTAGAATACAATTATGAGGCTTCTCAGTTTCTGTATTTATCAACTGGACATTGCAATTGTGTGGGTATCATCAGTGTTGCTATAGTTATGCTTGTCGAGGGGCAGTAATAAGATGATTCTTTTAAGTTTGAAACAATTTCAGAACAATTTTAGGCTCTTTACATTGGAATCAAATTTGTGAAGGAGAGATACAAAAAAATTTCACTATAATCTGCAAGAAAACATATTACTAAGGCAAACATGTAAAATTTCATCTTTAAGGACAGATTTTAAAAGGAGGAGAAGAAGAAAAGAAGACTGTATTCCTCTTCCAGGAGCCCACAATATCATCTGTACTGTGCTCTTCTTTGGTGGTTCTATAATCTCAACTTGTAGCACAGAGAGGATGCTGGCTCAGGAATGTGCTCAAGGACTGCCCTTGGATGATTGTACTATACACATGTCTATAGCAAAAACCATTAGAAAAAAATAGAAAAGCAAAATCAATCAACCCATCCTAAGATTCCTTCAAAATTCAAAAACAATTCACTGCTGCTACTTTCTCTGCATTGTTACAAGCTATTGCTTTCTTGGAATGTCAACTTACTTGATTTTCTTGTCTCTGTTGAATGAACTGCTTGAGTTTATCACGACCTGTTGTGGATTGGATCTGATCCTCTTCTCACTCGTCTTTTGCTTGATTGATTAGGATCAAATACCTCGTTTATATTTGCAGTCTTCCCTGTTTTCATAGCCTGCATGGTGACGTCGCTTAGAATATGTCGACTGGCTGATACTGTTCCCAGAGCAATTTTGCTGTGTCTTGTGGCCAGGTCTACACTTGTCAACCCATAAACTTTATTGGGTTCAACTATTAAGAAACTGATGCAAATAAATAGAATAAGTAGTCTTTGGGCACTAAAAACCATTGTTTCTGCTCTGCAACAAGCAAGAACAGAAGTATCTACTTTTTGTTTGGAGTTTTAAGAAAATAAGCAGGGGGATGAGACGATGATCCTTCTATTCTTGCGTTTCATTCCTGTAGATATAAGGCTGTTATTTATCCCTTATTGGATTTGGAGGAAGCTTTAAAGCAAAAAGCAGGGAGGGCCCCAAACACCTAGAAGTGGAATTTCAGATTCACCCAAATTATAGGTCTGAGTTCTAACCTTATCAAGGCTGTTATGGAAGAATCTGACAAGGATGAATAAAGGGGCAGGAGCAATACCCTTGAGAAGCCAAGTATCTTTTTTCGTTTGTTCCCCTACATCTCTATCATTTGTTATGCTTTTGTCTATTGAAACAAGACTACCAGTCTCATGGACTCTTAGTGCCACATCACCCGACCATGCTTATGTGGATATTCCCTGGGGATTAATGTTCTTTCTTAGCCAATGGTCTGGCCTATTTGCTGAACTCAGGTCATGCGGATGCCATGAATTTTTACTTTTGGGGTCCTACTTTGCGCTTTCTAGAGTAACAGGATTGCTGTTGGCAGTTGCATATTATTATGATATGGAGATCTGTTTGTGGGGTATTCTAGGAAATTACCATTCCTTTGATACTAAGAAAAGAGGGGTTTTGTTCATTTAGTGGAAGTGACAGGGCAGACACAAGCCATGGGGCCACCTAGTAGTTCTAGATTGCTACAGTGACAAGCAAGCCATATGAAGAATCAAATATGAGGGGAAGGAATGTGTAGAACGGCCTCCAAAAGAAACAAACTCTTGCTTTATGCCATTCTAAGATCTCCTCACTTTAGAATTCCAAGCTCTCTTCTCTATACAAAAAAAAAACAGTACTTGGTTTCTTGTGCAAAATATGTTTCTTTATGCTTTTCTTTGTTCTTCTTTGGGCTGCCAATTGAATTCTTAATCCTCCATTCAATGATTCAGAGAAGGCCCACTTCAAGTTTCTCTCATTCTCTCTCTCTCTCTCTTTCAAAATTGCAAGTTTTTTCTTGTTTATTTATGAAGATCAACTTTTCCTTTATTTCTCTTTTTCTTTACTGTTGCTGCTGTTCTTATTTATATTATTAAAATCAAATGCAACTAGGAAAATTCCAAAGCATATGTTCCTTGCTTTTATGAAATCGGCTGATGGATTTTTATTGCGGCTTGCGATGAAGGGTGACTAGTCATGGTCCAAGCAAATACCAACCACAACTTGAATGTGTTGTTAATGTGCTGATTCCCTACTTTTATCCTACAATTAAAGTAAAAGTGCTAATTGAGTTGTTGCTTTCTATTTTTTCTTATTCTCCATTAGGTTTAAATCCTCCCCTAGTGGATGCCATAATGCCATGCATATATTCATTAAGAAGTGAGCATAGCATATTTGTAATTTCCTCCATTAGAATGTGGACATATTTTATGCCAACTTTGCACAACCATCTAAATGGCAATAACTCCTCCTCAACTTACACACATTCTATCTTTGTCTAAGCAGATTATGTGCATATCATTACATCGATACATCTTTCTTCTATGTATTTTTTTTACATAATAATAATAATAATAATAATAATAATAATAATCAAGAGTTTATGAGTTTGGATACTTGAAAAATATAGTGAGATATGTGAAAAAATTACAAAAAATAACCATGTACTGCTAAGAAAGGCAGAAACAATCAAATCTGCAGATTTTACATCTCTAAAAAGCATGGTAACCTAATGAAGATGGTGCTTGGCCATTATAGTGTCCCTGTGAAAACCATGCCAGTTGCCAAATTAGGATAAAAGAGAAAAAATTGGCAAGTGGGTCACTTGCTCTTAGATTGTAGTACGGGTTATGTACTTTGTTATTGTTAATGTCCCTATAGATATACTTTTATCTTAATGTTAAAGTGGGTTAGCAACTTGTCCTTAGAATCTTAATAGTTATAAATGGGCCGTACGCCTTCATTTATATTATTATTAACATTGTTTTAAAATCATTTAAAAATAAATTTAAAATGGAAACCCTTCACATTATATTTTATATGGCTTTATAGATTCTCAAGGTTGGTCTTAAAGTGGGGATTTTTCTTCACTATACTTTCGTTTAAAAATACAAGCAACGGCATCAGTGCAATGGCTCAATCCGTTCTTGACTGATCCATATTAGAAGGGGAAAGAAAAGCGAAAGAAGATTGCAAAAGAAAATTAAAGATAAAAGCATAATTGTAACATCATATCATATGCATTTCAGAAAAATGTACTCCCGTGTCTAACTCTCACATATGACATACATGTAAGTTAAATGAACTTGTTAACATTGATAGTAATTTTTTTTCATTACATTCATATCATCATTCAATAAATCTGCAAATCGACAAATGTAACATATATTAAAACTTAAACTTTATATCTAATATCTACTAGTTGCATCTATTTAAGCAAATATACATGTATATTTATATAAATTCAAAATGTAAAGGACAAGACTCCATATTCGTGTGGAATGCAAGGAAAGAGAGAGTGGTGAGACTCGACTAGTGACTTGTGTTCCATGTCTTCTATATGTCACTCAAAATAAACTATCAATTTTCTTTACCTAAAAAATGAAGCAAATTGATGAGTTGCGCATCAGTGAGAGTAATTATCAAACAAGCTCTAAAGTACCAAACAACTTATAGTAACAAATCACAAATTCAGCACATACCACTTATTCTATTTCATTCATCAGTATCATATAATTACTAGTAAAATTAAACCATATAATCATTACTCTTTACATATACATATGTTTTGATTATTTTATTTTGTTATGATTCAGTTAAATAGACATTGCCCCAAATTTCCATGTGAATATTTGCATTTGTTAGCTAGCTTGATCATTTGTTTCATTTGCATATTTGTTGGGTCATAGGTCTTTTCTTTTGTTTTACATTATTGATTAACTAGTTACAATTCTTTTTTAGTCCATATGCATATACATTTGTAACTAAGCATTCATCAACTATTGTATTTTTTATCACATATATCACATATATACCACATATATCATGCATATACTTCACATATATTATACATAAACTATGTATATATCATATATGCAAATATATATCTCAAATATACCATACATATACCACCTATATGTACCACATATGTTACAAATTATCCATCATCTCATTATTAAGATCAAATTATGACAATCATATGAATCATATGACCATAAATTATCTCACATATCACATAGTAAACAATATTCATATGCACTAAATAAATCGTTTGATAACTATACTCAACTTTCTCATTTGATTCCGACTATTAACTTATTTTCTATCTCCTCCTTGTGGGTCTCCAATATATTGTGAGTCTAATATGAAAATATAATCAATTAATTTATGACTAAAAAAATTTAATGTGGCTTAAAAAATTAATGTGTATAATTCATATATATAGTTAGGATTTTTTCTATGGGGCAGTGTAACCTTATGGGACTAATTAGTCAATAATGTTTTCTAAAATTGTACAATTTATGTGATTCTTATTCCTAATTAAAATTAATATACTCAAATTTTAGAGAAATTGGAGTATTGTACAAATTTTGGTGGAATTTCCAATTGTGTTATGTTTTCTGCCCTTTGGCAGTTTCAGAGTGCCCACTTTGGTTCTTCATATCTTATAATATGTAAGTCAAATTATAATTAAACTTAGTAGAAACTTAGATAGGTTAAAATGGAACATTGTTTTTTATATTTACAACTTTTATCAATTATGTCTCTAAGGTCCCCAAAGTATAAGAAATATTTTACTGGTCTAGAATAGAGTTGGCTTCTGAAACAGTATGACTTATGAAGGCCCCATCTCACTCTGTACATAACATATTAAGGTGATATTTATACCAATATTTATCTAAGACATAAACCTATAACTTTCATGTTTTGATAATTTATATAATCCATTTTTAAAAAGCTCAAAATGACCAAATAATTTGTTGGATTTGACAAGGGTACTAAGCAGGTAATTCAAACTATAAAGCAGTCATGGTTCCATTTACCATAACTCAACATCAACAAGAGATATGAACCTAAAATTTGGTATAAATATAGATAATATATGTATCTACAACTTTTATGTTTTGATCTTTCTAAAATACGGGTTCTATCATATACCAACGAATACATTAGCTAACTCAGCTAGAGTTCACACCTAGACTAATTCCAATAAGATGTCAATATCTTTTCATATACACCAAATATTGAAAAACTATTATATATGCTTAAACCTTATATATAAAGGAACAACTTTTATATTTTAAACTTTTCTAGAATCAGTTTTTATTAGTATCAAAATCGGAGTGCAAAATGCTACTACATCTCAGCCTTGACAGTTCAAACCAATACTAAACAATAGAGAGAAGGTTACTTACTGTTAAACCTTGAGGGGTATTTCCGTCATTTGATGATAACAAATAATATAGCAATATTGTATTTAACATATTTGTTTTTTCTAAGTATATTATATAGGACATGGATTAAAATAGCAAGAATGGAGAATTGGAAGAATAATCTTTGAAAGACAAAATTCAAGTAGTAGCATGTTCACTGCTATGACTCTATGAGTCACTCATATGAAGGAAGCTAACCGTTACCAAAATCAACATTTGAAGTTCACGGCCATGAAGGAAAAACAAACCGTGAAGTGGGCATTTCCGTCACCCCCGTGAATAAAGGTGTCACCCCCGTGAAGAGTCATGCAATTTCATCCAGAGAGCTTCACGACCAGAGTCACCACTTGGATCACGGCTGTGAAGCTTGTCACGCCCGTGAATGAGTATATCACGCCCATGACTCTATATGTCAAAACATTCCAGAGAGCTTCACGACCAAGGTCACCACTTCAGTCATGGCTTGGGAAGAAATGTCACTCCCGTGACAAGCATAGTCACGCCCGTGAACAATGAAAGAGAAAAATGTCAGGCGCGATTTTTTAGTTGGTACAACGGCTAGTTTCATATTTAATGCACCCCATCGGTTATATTCAGCCATGAGAGTATAAATGGCAGTCATTTATGCATTAAGGAAAAAGAGAATGAAGAGAATAACAAAAGAATAGCATATACTTCGAATTTAATTCTGATTACAAGCTATTTGTACTTTCATACTTTGAGAACAAAATCTATTCTCTGTAAAAAATTTTTTGCTCTTCATATTTGAGCAATTAAGATTTGTGAGTGGTTCTCTCTGTAATCTTTACTCAAGTGAGCTTTGGGTATTTCTGGGTTAAAAGTAGAACACTTGTAAGGGTTAGTTGTGTGAGCCTCCAAAACACAAATTAAAAGGTTATTTGTGTGAGCCTGTAAAACATAAATTGAAGGTTGTTTGTGTGATCCTGTAAAAACACAAAGTATAGGTTGTTTGTGTGAGCCTGTAAAACACAAGGAATTGGTTATTGTATGAGCCATTAAAACACAAAAGATTTCTGGGTTAGGTGTGAGCCATTGTGAGAAACACCATAGTTGGGAGTGAGCTTGTAAAACTCCATTGTAACACATAGTGTGTTAGTGAAACTCCCAATTGCGATTGGGGAGAGGAGTAGGGTTTGTTAACACCCGAACCTCTATAAATATTTGTGTCTGATTTTCTCTATCCCTCCTAAAATTAATTATTTATTTCTGCACTTTAAAGGTTAATTGTTTTTAATCTCAAATTCAATCCCCCTTCCTGGTCTAATATGTGGGCAACAATTGGTATCAGAGCTTTGTCTAACATCGAAGCCTAAAAAGCGCTAGTAAAGAGTAAGATATGGCCAATGAAGGATTCTAAAGTCTCAAACCTTACTTTAGGATGGAGACATACTTAGATAGTGAAGGAATTGAAGTCTGGGATTGTGTACGAAAAGAATGGATACCACCAACCAGAAGAAGAGTTGATGGTGAAGAAGAAATTCTATCAAGAGATGATTGGACAGAGCCTCAAAGAAGAGCAAATTTCAAAAAACAAGAAGGCAATGACCATCCTGTCAAGCTCATTATCTATTGAAGAATGTGAGAGAATACAACACTGCTCAACAACATACAGCATGTGGAAGACATTGGAGAACTATCATGAGGGAACTAAGCAAGTCAAATCCAAGAAGATTCAATTTCTAACATCAGAATATGAGCTCTTCAAGATGAAATCCAATGAGTCAATCACTAACATGACCAACCGTCTTCTATCCATTATAAATGGAATGAGGAAACTTGGGAAGCATATGAGTTTGGAAGATGTAAACAATAAAATCCTGAGAAGTTTTCCTCTTAAAGACTATGGTTCAAGAGTTGCTGGCATAGAAAAAGCAAATGAAGATATGAGCATCATGAATAATGATGTGGTGATTGGCAAACTTCTCACACATGAGATGGCAGTGAAGAGAGATAGAGAGCTTGAAGCAGAGCCAGAGAAAAAAAAACACTTAGCACTTAAAGCCTCTACTTCAAAATCTCAAGAAGAAAGTGAAGATGATGAAGAAATGAGTGATGATGAAAATGAGGACATCGCTATGCTTTCAAGGAGATTAAAAAGAATCATTGAGAAGAAAATGAGCAATTCCAGAAAATTCAGGCAAAGAAATCTCAAACAAACTTCTAATGACACATATAGAAGTAAGAAAGAGGTAAAATGCTATGAATGTGGAAAGAAAGGACATATCAAACCAGAATGTCTAAGGCTCAAGAATCATAAGAGCAAATACCAAAGAGACAATGGGGAGAAAGGTCATAAAGACACATGGGATGACGAAAGCTCTTCAAGTGAAAAAGATGATAATGAAAGTGAAGAGGTCAACCTATGCTTTATGGCTATTGAGGATCACGTCTCGAATAAAGTAATATCACTACACTTATACTCTTTCAATAATGATAGTAGTAACAATGATAGTAATAGTGATAGTGATGATGATGATGATGAACAAAGCCTTATAGAAGAATTAAATATAGAATTAGAGAAATATAGAACTAAATTTAGTACCTATAGAAATAATATCTCTAATTTGAAAAATAAGATAGATGGTTTAGAAAAGGAGAACATAAAACTTAAATCATCTAATGAATCTCTTCAAAAGTCATTAGATAAATATTCATCAAGACCCTTAACAGCTTCATTGTTAAAAGAAAATAATACTTTGAAAAATGAAGTTGAGGAACTTAGAAATTCCATTTCTAAATTTCACAAAGGTAAAGAGAGCTTAGATACTCTCATTGTGTCTCAGAGATCACCTTTAATTAGACATGGTCTTGGATTTAAAGACACATCATCATCTTCTCACAAAACTATATTTGTTAAATCTAAAGAATCTCACATCTCCACACCTGTTAGAACTGTACCAAGAAATAAGAATGTTAAACTTTCTATACAGAAAAAGAATAATCATGCCTTTATATATAAGAAGCAAACACCTAGAAGAATGCAAATTAATCATGATTATGCATGCCACTGTTCTCAAAATAAGTCTAATAGAATCATGGCATTCAAATACATTGCAAGACCAAAAAGCAAGTTTAGACCGAAACAATGTAATTATTGTATGAAAATGGGTCACATAAATAAACATTGCTGGATAAGGAAGGCTCATTGGGAACCTTCATGTGCTAACCCCCAAGGACCCAAACTCATTTGGGTACCTAAAAATCATACTTGATTTGTGATTCTATAGGTATGCCTCAAGTCCATAATAAACAAAAATGCTTGGCTAGTAGACAGTGGATGCTCAAGGCATATGACAGGAGACAAAGAACTTTTCAATGAAATCAAAAGTATTGATGGAGGTAAAGTTACCTTTGGAAACAATGCAAAGGGTAAGGTAATTGGCATTGGTTATATTGGTGTTAATGGTACTACTTTTATTAAGGATGTCTTACTTGTTGATGGCTTGAAACATAACTTGTTAAGTGTAAGTCAATTATGTGATAAAGGAAACAAATTAATCTTTACTTCAAATGAATTTCTTGTAATCTCTATCGATGGTCAAGAAATATTTAAAAGGAATAGAGATATCAATACATACATAATAAACTTACATGAACTATCTAACCATTCCTCTAAGTGTCTTATGACTACTAGTGATGAATTTTGGTTGTGGCATAGAAGACTTGGTCATGCTAACATGGACTTAATATAAAGTCTCAGCACAGGAGAGCTAGTAAAAAGATTACCAAAAGTTAAATATGATAAAGGCAAGACATGTGATCCTTGTCAGAGAGGAAAGCAACACAAGTCATCTTTCAAAGCTAAAAACATAGTAAGTACTTCAAAACCTCTCTAACTCCTGCATTTAGACTTGTTTGGGCCTATTAGAATTGCTAGCTTAGGAGGAAAACATTATGCATTTGTCATCGTAGATGATTACTCTAGATTTACTTGGGTAATTTTCGTAGCTCAAAAGAGTGATGCTTTTGAAAACTTCAAAACTTTTGCTAGAAGAATTCAAAATGAAAAAGGGTACTGCATTTCTAAAATAAGAAGTGATCATGGGAAAGAATTTGAAAATGAAAACTTTGAAAGCTTTTGTCTTGAACATGACATTTCACATAATTTCTCATCTCCTAGGACACCTCAACAAAATGGGGTAGTTGAAAGGAAAAATCGAACTTTAATTGAAATGGCTAGAACAATGCTTAATGAATATGATTTACCAACTTATTTTTGGGCAGAAGCCACAAACATTGCATGTTATATTTCAAATCGAGTTTTCAAAAGACCTCTTTTAAATAAAACCTCATTTGAGCTATGAAATGGAAGAAAGCATTTGATATCATACTTTAGAGTATTTGGATGCAAGTGTTTTATATTGAACACCAAGGACAATCTTGGAAAATTTGCTTCTAAGTCTGATGAAGGTATCTTTTTAGGATACTCTACAACCAGCAAAACATATAGAGTATTTAATAAAAGATCATTAACGGTTGAAGAATCCATGCATGTTGTTTTTAATGAATCTAGTAAACTTGATCTTGTGAAAGGTAGTGTTCTTGATGATGTTGTAGGTAATATGGAACAACTTGATATTAGAAATGGAAAAGAAGAAAATGATCAAGAAAATTTACTGCAAAATGACACTCTACCTCAAAATCAAGAACAAATTGATCACTTCTAAAAGAATGGAGAATGACGAAAGATCATCCAAAAGAGCAAATAATTGGTGATCTATCAAGGGGAGTAAGTACTAGATCTCATTTCAAACATTTGATCACTGACATTGCTTTTATTTCACAAATTGAGCCTAAAAATATTGATGAGGCTCTTAATGATGAAAGTTGGGTAATTTCCATGCAAGAGGGACTCAACCAATTTGAGAGAAATAAAGTATGGAACCTAGTACCTAGACCCAAGGATCATCAAATCATAGGTAGCAAATGGGTATTTAGAAACAAATTGGATGAACAAGGGTTAATAACCAGGAATAAGGCAAGACTAGTTGCAAAAGGATATAATCAGGAAGAAGGTATAGATAATGATGAAACATATGCACCTGTAGCTAGATTAGAAGCTATAAGAATATTCTTAGCATATGTATGTCACATGAATTTCAAACTTTTTCAAATGGATGTGAAAAGTGCATTTCTAAATGGTTATATAGATGAAGAAGTGTATGTAGAACAACCACCAAGTTTTGAAAGCTATGATTTGCCAAATCATGTTTTTAAACTTTCAAAAGCTTTGTATGGTTTAAAACAGGCTCCAAGAGCTTGGTATGAGAGACTAAGTTCTTTTCTATTAGAAAATAGCTTTATAAAGGGAAATGTTGACACTACACTATTCATCAAAAAGCATAAGCATGATATACTAATTGTTCAAATTTATGTTGATGATATAATTTTTGGTTCTACTAATGAGTTGCTTTGTCAAGAATTTGCTAAGTGCATGACTAGGGAATTTGAAATGAGCATGATGAGAGAACTTAAGTATTTTCTTGGTCTACAAATAAAGCAAAGAAATGAGGGCATATTCATCAACCAATCCAAATATGCCAAAGACTTAATCAAGAAATTTGGTATGGAAGGATGCAAAAAAGCCAAGACTCCTATAAGCACATCAACAAAATTGGACAAAGATGAAAAGGGTAAGAGCATTAATGAAAAACTTTATAGAGGAATGATCGGATCACTTTTATATCTTACTGCTTCTAGACCCGATATTATGTATAGTGTTTGCTTATGTGCACGATTTCAATCATGTCCTAAAGAATCTCATTTAAATGCTGTAAAAAGAATTTTAAGATATTTACATAGATCATTGCATCTAGGTTTATGGTATCCTAGAAATTCATCTTTTTCTATTATAGGATATTTAGATGCAGACTATGCTGGTAGTCTTTTAGACAGAAAAAGTACTTCAGGTACTTGTCACTTCATTGGATAACATTTAGTTTCTTGGTTTAGCAAGAAACAAGTTTCAGTTGCTCTCTCAACTGCTGAAGCTGAATATGTAGCAGTTGGATGTTGTTGTACACAAATTCTTTGGATGAAACAACAACTTAAGGACTATGGTCATGAGATGAATCATATACCTATAAAATGTAACAACACAAGTGCTATAAATCTTTTAAAGAATCCTATTCAACACTCTAGAAGTAAACATATTGACATTAGACACCACTTTATTAGAGATCATGTTCAATATGGAGATGTTGCATTAGAATTTATAAACACAGAAACTCAATTAGTAGATATTTTCACTAAGTCTCTAAATGAGGAAAGATTTAATTTCATTAGAAGAGAACTTGGTGTGATTGATGGATTAACCTTGTGATTGCAAAAATGTGAAATTTTAATTATTGATCTTAAATCATATCAAAAGTTATAAGATAGAAATTTTGATGAAAATTCATGTTTTAAGGAATAGAATCTTTGTTGAAATGATTTAGTCTTGTTTTAGGACTTAATTTCAATTTGATGAAAATTTTAGGGGAGTCACGACCATGACATATATTCACTACCGTGACTTAAATGGCCCAAAGAGGCAGTGTCGTTCACGACATGGTTCACAGCTTTAAGTGGTGAAAATTTATTTTCACGGCTTGAGTCACGCCAGTAAAAAGCGACTTTCACGCCCGTGATGCATTTTCACTCCCGTGAACAATTACACCCCAAAACTCACAGAAGCTTTCACGTCTTGTGTCACGGCTTGCTTCACGGGCATAAGTAGTGAAATTCAACAGTTCACGACCGTTACCATTTATTCACCCCTGTGATCGATGATCATTCACGCCCAGGAACGTATTCACGTCTTCATTCACGGGTGGAACTCTCATTCAGCAAACCGTGAACACGACTATTCACGCCCGTGAAAACATACTTCACGCCCGTGAATGTATCAAATATATAAGAGAACAGTCGGTTACAACCTTTATTTCAACTCTCCGTCTCCCAAAACCGCTCTCATTTACTCTCATTCATTGAGACATTGAAGATTCTGGCCCCAAAGACTTAAACTTTGCCTATAAATACCACCAAAAGTTCGAATCTTCAACAAATATCATACATTTCTAGGGTTTTCCATAAATTTTATGTCAAAAATCTTTCCAACTTCATCTTCAACAAATCTCTTCAAAAATGGAGTCTGCTTCATCAAAGGGTAAGAGAAAGAAGTCTCATGCTCCTAAGAGGTATGCAGATTACCTCATGAACTGCATTCCGGAGAATTGTCATCCTCGGTATGCAACTTTAAAGAAGAGACCTCTTTTGTCATCAAGGTCTTTTGATTGGCAGACAGTCCGAAGTCTCGGGCTTGAGACGGCTATGATAGAGCAACTACAAGCCTGTCATCTCAAAGATTTTGTTGAAATTCATCAGCCGACTCTGAAAGAGCCAACACTGGAATTCCTCAGCACCTTGCAGGTTTCACCTACTGGAGTGGTGAAATTCCAACTCTGCAAAATCCCAACACCCTCAGTGCCATCGAATTTGGGGAATTGTTCAGCCTCCCATCTGAGGGCATCCTGAATGATACTGAGGTAGAATTCTTTGCCACTCCAGCCTGGACACATTTTGGCACCAATTGCAGCTGGGATGTTAAGAAAACAAAGAGCACACATATCAGGGCCCCAGTGCATAGGTATTTTCATAGGTTCCTGACCTATAACATATTTGCTAGGGGAGAAAGCAACAAGACTATCAGGAAGTCAGAACTCTTCCTATTTGAGATGGCTCGGAGAGAACTGACAGTGGCACTTTCCAGATGGTTTGCTAACCATCTTCTCTCCATTGCCACCAAGCCCACAGGAGATATTTTGATTGGGGCATATGTCACCCATATCGCAGTGAAGCTCAATTATTTGAAGCTGGATGCACATCACTTCAACATCATCCCTGCACATCCTAGAGATCGTTTGGATGTCGAGTCGTTCATCAAGATGGGAGCGGCTGTCAGAATCGTTTTCCATAACGATATCTTCTACTGCTTCACTGACACTGCTGGAGAGATTATCTGGGAAGATAATGACACAGAGGATTTTAAAGCAGACCTCCAGGGAGTCCAGCAGAAGAAGAGGGCTCGGGTTGAGGAAGCACCTCCAGCAGCCGAGCAGGACATCGGACAGTCCTCAGCTTCCACACTGTCCTTAGCGCAACAGGTGGTTGACCTCTTGGCACCACGTTTTGAGCAGCTGCAGACTTCAATGGATGAGAGGTTGGAGAACCTCAAAGACTTCATGGAGTCTCAGATGGACAGCCTTGAGGCTGAAGTGGCTAGGCTTTGTGATAGGATGTCTAGCTATGAGATATGCTAGAGTGTAGCCTAAATTTGATTGTTTTTTTAGCTTGTATTATATTTATGTTTGCTTGTGTAGAAAATTTTTAAATTTCCTTTTTGAATATTTTAACTTAGTTTGTATCCTTTCCTTTATGCTATATATATTTTCTTTTGTTTACTTCAATCTTCATATCCTTTTTGATTGATGACAAAAGGGGGAGAAAACTAGCAATATATGATAGGCAATATATGATAGGGAGAATGGTATCAAACTAGCAACATAAGATCAAACTAGCAATATATATTAAGGTAAATGAATTTTGAATCAAATAATTAAAATTGAATTGACTTTGAAATGGATTAAAAATCTTGATTCAACATTTCATATGCAAAGTATATAATTGGAAAATTGAGCTTTATATACCTTAGATATACCTTAAGTATACCTTACAGCAAGTTACAAATATAAATATGTCATGATATACCTTAAATATACCTTACATATACTTCATGTCTTCAAAAGGAATTATGGTATATATTGGATATACTTCTCATATAACTTGCATATACTTAAAATCTAGTTTAATGCTACATCATTATTTACTATTCTTGCACATTATAATTTTTATCCTAAGTATATTTTGAGGGGGAGACTTCTCAAAATCACATATTGCTAGATTATTTGTCACCATCAAAAAGGGAGAGATTGTTAAGCCTTGAGGGGTATTTCCGTTATTTGATGATAACAAATAATATAACAATATTGTATTTAACATATTTGTTTTTTCTAAGTATATTATACAGGACATGGATTAAAATAGCAAGAATGGAGAATTGCAAGAATAATTTTTGAAAGACAAAATTCAAGTAGTAGCATGTTCACTGCCGTGACTCTATGAGTCACTCCCGTGGAGGAAGCTAACCGTTACTAAAACCAACATTTGAAGTTCACGGCCATGAAGAAAAAACAAACCGTAAAGTGGGCATTTTCGTCACCCCCGTGAAGAGTCATGCAATTTAATCCAGAGAGTTTCATGACCAAAGTCACCACTTGGATCACAGCTGTGAAGCTTGTCACGCCCATGAATGAGTATGTCACGCCCGTGACTCTATATGTCAAAATATTTTAGAGAGCTTCACGACCAAGGTCACCACTTCAGTCACGGCTTGGGAAGAAATGTCACTCCCGTGACAAGCATAGTCACGCCCGTGAATAATGAAAGAGAAAAATATCAGGCACGATTTTTTAGTTGGTACAACGGATAGTTTCATATTTAATACACCCCAACGGCTATATTCAACCATGAGAGTATAAATGGAAGTCATTTATGCATTAAAGAAAAAGAGAATGAAGAGAATAATAAAAGAATAGCATATATTTCGAATTTAATTCTGATTACAAGCTATTTGTACTTTCATACTTTGAGAACAAAATCTATTCTCTGTAAAAATCTTTTTGCTCTTCATATTTGAGCAATTAAGATTTATGAGTGGTTCTCTCTGTAATCTTTACTTAAGTGAGTTTTGGGTATTTCTGGGTTAATAGTAGAACACTTGTAAGGATTAGTTGTGTGAGCCTCCAAAACACAAATTAAAAGGTTGTTTGTGTGAGCCTGTAAAACACAAATTGAAGGTTGTTTGTGTGATCCTGTAAAAACACAAAGTATAGGTTGTTTGTGTGAGCCCGTAAAACACAAGGAATTGGTTATTGTGTGAGCCATTAAAACACAAGGGATTTCTGGGTTAAGTGTGAGCCATTGTGAGAAACACTATAGTTGGGAGTGAGCTTGGGGAGAGGAGTAGGGTTTGTTAACACCCGAACCTCTATAAATATTTGTGTCTGATTTTCTCTATCCCTCCTAAAATTAATTATTTATTTTCGTACTTTAAAGGTTAATTTTTTTAAACTCCAATTCAATCCCCTTTCTTGGTCTAATATCTGGGCAACACTTACCAATAATGAACTTGAAAAAGGTCAATTTACTGCAAAACCTAAGTAAAACAAGGAGAAAATGAAGGCTGAAATACGAGAAGAAAAAGAAAAAATGAAGCTGAAATGAGGGAGGCAGAATAGTGAGGAGGAAGATAAGGTCCACCTCTCACCTCCTCATTTTTGTCATCTTTTATCTTTTGTGTTTTTTTCTTCCTTTTGTTTTTTTTTTTGTTTTGTTTCTTTTCATTTTTCTTCATTAATTTGATCTAATAATTTTATTCACATAAATTCCAATTTCATGTCATCCTTAACTAAATTATAAAATGGACACGTGCAATTCAGCACAATTGCAAAATACTCAAATACGTAACTAATGCATATCGTGAACTTATCCCAATAAAAATACATATAAAATACACGTGTTCAAGTAAAATATATGCAAATATATATGTCAATGATGTTATAATTCTCCCCTCCTTTTAAAAATTTTGTCATCAAAATTTAATACCTGAAAATAGGTGTAGATATTGCATTTTTATATTTTTTTCCATTTCTCATGTTGCCTTTTCTAGTAAATGTTTACGCCATAATACCTAAACTAAAGGTATTTCTCAGTTTCTTAGCTGTTTAGTCTTATATCAGATGATTTTCACTAGTTCCTCAACATAACTCATATCATTTGTTATCTTGATGGCTTGATCTTTAAGCACATGTGTAGGATTTAACCTGTACCTTTTAAGCATGCTCACATGAAATACTTTATGAATATGAGCCATCTCTAGTAGTAAAGCCAACCTATATGCTAGTAGACCAACCTTCTCAAGAATTTTATAAGGCCCTATGTACCTTGGGCTCAATTTACCCTTCTTGCCAAATCGAATGACCCCTTTCCATGAAGATACTCGTAGAAATAACTTTTCACCTAACTCGTGTTCTATCTCTCTTTTATGCTGATCAATATAACTTTTTTGTCTGTCTTGTGCTGTCTTTAGCTTGTTCTTGACAATCTTGATCTTATCCATTGTGTCTTGTACTATCTCTGGCCCTTTTAATACACGTGCTCCTTCTACATCCCAAATGATAGGGCTTCTACACTTTCTGCCATACAGTGCCTCATATGGTGCCATCTGGATATTGCTATGATATTGGTTTTTGTAAGAAAATTCAATCAATATTATATATTCATCCCAAGCACCCCTAAATTCCATAAAACATGCTATGAGCATTTCTTCTAATGTATGTATAGTCATCTATGATTTTCCATTAGTTTATGGGTGGAATGCAGTACTTAAATTCAATTTTGTTTCCAATGCATCTTGTAGACCCACCCAAAAAAGTGAAGTAAATCATGGATCTCTATCAGACACAATAGACACTGGAATACCATATAATTTGACTATCTCATTCACATATAATTTTGCCAAACTCTCAAGTTTACACCCCCATCTGATAGGTTAAAAAATGTGTTAACTTAGTTAATCTATCAATAATTATCCATATTGCATCATTTTTCCATGGAGTTTTTGGCAATTTATAAATAAAATCTATTGTTGTCTTCTCTCATTTCCATTTTGGCATTGATAATGGATGTTGTTACCAATTGGTGCCTGTTCAATTTTAATTTGCTAACATGTCAAGCATTTAGAAACATATTCTACTATGTATTTCTTCATTCTTGGCCACCAGTAATGAGGTCTCAAACTGTGATACATCTTGGTCATCCCTGGGTGCATTGCATTGTGTGCCTCTTCCATTATTTCCTAGCACAAATTATCATTGTCTGGAACACATATGCGTGACTTCAACATCAGTGTATCATCCTGTAAATAAAACTCTGTATTTTTCTACTTTACTATCTCAATTTTCTCACACAATGGATGATCTCTACCTTGTGCTTCTTTGATCTCTTCCTTTAGTATAGGTCTGACTTGAAGAGTAGCAATCAATGATCATCTATCATGTATATTTAATTCAACATTTATAGATCGTAATTGAATCAAATATGAAAAAGAGAATGCTTGCAAGTGAGCTACACTACTACTGGACTTTTAACTCAATGCATCTGCTACTACATTGGCTTTCCTTGGATGATATTCAATTGTGCAGTCATAATTCTTCAATAGCTCTAACCATCGCATTTGTCTCATGTTTAACTCTTTCTGTGTCAGCAAGTAACCTAAACTTTTATGGTCTGTAAAGATTTGAAATGTCTCACCATACAAATAATGCCTCCAAATTTTCAAAACAAACACAATTATAGCCAGTTCTAAATCATGCACTGGATATGAAATCTCATGTAGTCTCAACTATCTAGATGCATAAGTTATCACCTTACCATGTTGCATCAACACATATCTCAAGTCCTAATGAGAAGCATCACTATATATCTTAAATTCGTCTGTACCCATAGGAATTGCTAACATTAGTGCATAGGTTAGCCTGTGTTTCAATTTCTTAAAACTCCTTTGGCATTCTAGAGCCCATTTAAAAGACATATTCTTTCTCAGAAATTAAGTCAAATGGCTGACAATCAATGAAAATCCATCCACAAATCTACGGTAGTATCCAGCTAAACCCAGAAAACTACGTATTTTTGCAATATTTTTAAGGGCTTTCTAATTTACTATGACCTCTATTTTCTTTGGGTCTACCTCTATGCACTTGTCCGATAGCACATGTCCAAGAAAAACCAAATGATCTAACCTGAATTCTCATTTACTCAATTTAGCATGCAATTGTTTCTCCCTCAAAGTTTGCAACACAATTTTTAAATGTTGTTCATGTTCTCCCTTATTCTTTGAGTACACTAATATGTCATTAATAAAGACTATCACAAATTTGTCTAGATATAGTTGAAACTCTTTATTCATTAATGTCATAAATGCATCTGGAGCATTAGTTAAGCCGAATGACATTATTAAAAATTCATAATGTTCATACCTGATTTGAAAGGTAGTCTTCAGAATATCTAATTCTGCTATTTTTAATTAGTAATAGCATGATTTCAAATCAATCTTAGAAATATTTGGGCTCCCTAAAGTTGGTCAAACAAATCATCTATTCTGGGCAATGGATATTTATTCTTAACTATCACTTTATTTAGCTATCTATAGTCAATGCACAATCTCATGGTTCCATCTTTTTTAACAAATAATACTGGAGCTCTCCAAAGTGATACACTAGGTTTGATATATCCTTTACTAAACAACTCATACAATTGAGTCTTCAATTCTTTCAACTCAATTAAGGCCATTCTGTAGGTTGTATTGATATTGGTGATGTCCCTTATACCAATTCAATAGAGAATTATATTTCTCTATTAGGTGATAAACTAGGTAGATCATCTGGGAATACATCAAAAAATTTCCTCACCACTAATATATTTTCAAGCAAGCTATCAATAGCTTTAGTATCAGATGCATATGTCAAATATGCTTCACATCCTCCTTTGATTATTCAGAATGCTTTTACAGCTGAGATTAGACATGTAGGCGCATATTTTCTTTCACCTATAAATACAACACTTGGCTGGTTCAGTGATTCTAAAATTACTTCCTCAGTAAAGAAATTCACTATTGTATGATGTATAGTTAACCAGTCTATTTCCAATATCACATCAAATTCATATAAGATCATATCAGCTATCAATTTAGCTTTATCAATGCATATTAAGCAATCACGACATACATTATTCACAACTACTACTGTTCCCAATGGAGTACTCACATTTATGTCAATCCCCAAAGGCTCATGTGTTTGATGCAATTTGGATGCCATATACCAAAATATAAATAAATGTGTGGAACCAGAGTCAATCAATGCATATGCTAATATTTCAGAAATATAAATATTACCAGTGACTATTTCGGGAGCATCAACTGCCTCTTGCCTAGTCATGGCAAATGCTTTAGCCTGTGTAGGGGGTCTAGAACTTTGGCCTTTAAAGCTAGTCACTCTTCTGCTTGTTGTACCAGTTCTACCTCTACCTTGTGTCCCACTGGTAGTGTTAATCCTTGGTGCTTCAACTGTCATCTCTAACACCTCTATGCCTCGCTGATCTCTGCTAATTTGGCTATTTCTGGACAGTCTCTATATATGTGCTCTAACGATCCATAAAAATAACATGTTCTTATGAGCCTTCTACATTCCTCTGTATGTTGTCTACCACAATGAGTACATATAGGTCTCTGTTCAATATATTAGCTTTGTCATCTTCCTGGATAAAAGGAAGTCATAACATGACCTCTAAAGCTTGAATATCCACCTCTATAACTAGACTGTGCTGGCATATATCTACCTCTCTTTCTTGACCTTCTACTAGACTCTCCAGAAAACTCATGTGTTGCCTTATTAATTTGTTGTTCTCTAGCTTCTTTCATTAATCTTTCAACTCTAATTGCAGCAGCTCTAAGTCTAATAAAACTATCAAGATCAGTAGTTGTGATTCTATTTCTGATCTCATATTTGAGGCCCTCCTCAAACTTTTTGCATTTGTCTCTTTCAGTAGAAACCATAAAAGTCGCATAATGAAAAAGTTTGTTGAACTGCACCTCATAATTAGCAACAAACATGCTCTCCTATTTTATATTTAGAAATTCTTCTCTCTTCTCATCTTTATATGCTTCAGGCATGTAATTATTCTGGAATTTCCAGAGAAAATTATTTCACATCAGGACTTGTGGTTGTGCATCACTATATGGGATTGTCTCCCATCATTCATAGGCATTGCCTTGAAGCAAGAATACTGCATAATCAAATTTCTCCTCTGGTTTGTATCTCATCATATTCAGTGCTCTCTGTGTTCTTTTAAGTCATGTCTTTGCTTCTAGTGGGTCTGTTAGGCCATTAAAATCAACTGCACCTTGTTTTATCAACTTGTCATAATGTCTTTTCCTACATATTTCAAGCTCATGTACTTTATGTTCGGGATTTTCGTAGGGTACTTCTGCATGTGATGATTGTGATACATGTACTAGAGCCTTAACCCCTGGTGCTGCTTGATCTCTATGCAAATGAGGTGATGCCTCATGAGAATGCAATTTGTCTGGCCTTTCCCTTCTTGATGAATCGTGTCTTATGATGGTCTTAAAATAAATGAAATTATGTTAATACATAATATTCAACACATATGATGCATATGTTGGCATGCTCTTATGCATATGCATGTTCCCATGGAACTTATCCCTGCTCTGATACTAAAAATCATATCTTATGCATTTCAGAAAAATCTATCATTTGTCTAGCACTCACATATGGCATACATGTAAAGTTAAATGAACCTGTTTACATTGATAGTAATTTTTTTTTCATCACATTCATATCATCATTCAATAAATATGCAAATCAACATATCTCTCATATATTAAAACTTAAACTTTACATCTAAGATTTACTAGTTGCATTCATTTACATATCATTGTACAGCTCTGAGCAAATATACATGTGTATTCATGTAAATCCAAAATGTAAATGACATGACTCCATATTCGTGTGGAATGCAAAGAGAGAGAGTGTGGTGAGACTTGACCGATGATCTATATTCCATGTCTTATATATGCCACTCAAAGTAAGCTATACAAATTGATGAGTTGCGACTTAGTGAGGGTAATTATCAAACAAGTTCTAAAGTACCAAGCAACTCATAGTAAGAAATCATAAATCCAACGCATACCATGTATTTCATTTCATTCATCAGTATCATATAGTTACCAGTAAAATTAAAATTAAATCATATAGTCATTACTTTTTACACATGCTTTGCTTATTTCATTTTATTGTGACCAAGTTAAAAAGACATTGCCCCAGGTTTCTATGTGAACATTTTCATTTGCTAGCTAGCTTGATCATTTGTTTTATTTGCATATTTGTTGGGCATAAGCCTCTTCTTTTGCTTTACAATATTGATTAATTAGTTACAATGCCTTTTTTAATCCATATGCATATGCATTTGTAACTAACCATTCATCAATCATTATATCTTTGTCACGTATACCATACATATATCACATATATACCACATATGTCACGTATATACTTCACATATACTATACATAAACCATGTATATATCACGTATGCAAATATATATCTCAAATATACCATACATATACCACATATATGTACCATATATGTCACAAATTATCCAACATTTCATTATCAAGTTTAAATCATGACAATCATATGAATCACATAACTATAAATCATCTTACATATCACATAGTAAGCAATATTCATATGCACTAAAGAAATCATTTGATAACTATACTCACATTTTTTTCTTTGATTTCGATTCTTAACTTATTGTATATCCCCTCCTTGTGGATCTCCAATATGTTATGACACTAATATAGAAATATAATCGATTAATTTATGACTAAAGAAACTTAATGTGGCTTGAACAAATTAATGTGCATAGTTTATATACATAGTTAGAGTTTTTTCTATAGGACAATGTAACCTTATAGGACTAACTAACCAATAATTTTTTTTCTAAAATTGTCCAATTTATGTGATTCTTTTTCCTAATTAAAATTAAAATACTCAAATTTTAGAGAAATTAGAGCATTGTATAATGTTTGGTGGAATTTCCAATTGTGTTATGTTTTCTGCCCTTTGGCAGTTTTAGGGTACCCACTGTGGTTCTTCATATCTTACAATATGTAAGTCAGATTATAATTAAACTTGGTAGAAACTTAGATAGGTTAAAATAAAACATTTTTTTATATTTACAATTTTTATCAATTAAGTTTCTAAAGTCCTCAAATTATAAGAAATGTCTCACTAGTCTAGAACAGAATTGGCTTCCATAATAGTATGATTTGTGAAGGCTCTATCTCACTCTATACATAACATATTAAGGTGATATTTATACCAACATTTATCTAAGACATAAACCTATAACTTTCATATTTGATAATTTATATAATCCATCTTTAAAAAGCTCAAAATGGCAAAATAATTTGTTAGATCTGACCTGGGCACTAAGCAGACAGTTTAAACTATAGAATAATCATGGTTTCATTTACCATAACTCAACATCAACAAGAGATATGAACTTAAACTTTAGCATACTTATAGATAACACATGTATATACAACTTTTATGTTTTGATATTCTTAAAATACGGGTTCTATCATATTCAAAACTAACAAACATAGTAGCTAACTCAGGTAAGGTTCACACCTGGACCAGTTCCAATAAGATATCAATATCTTTTCATATACACCAAATCTTGAAAAACTATTTATATATCCATAAAACTTAGATATAAAGGAACAACTTTCATGTTTTAAACTTTTCTAGAATCAGTTTCTATTGATATCAAAATTAGGGTACAAAACACTGTTACAACTCAACTCTAACTGTTCAAACCAATACTAAAACAATGGAGAGAAAGTTACTTACCAAGAATGAACTTAAAAGGGGTCAATTTACTGCAAAACCTAAAGTGAAATAAGGAAGAAATGAAAGTTGAAATGGGGGAAGAAGAAAAAAAAATGAATATGAAGTGAGGGAGGCAGAATGGTGAGGAGGAAGATAAGGTCCACCTCCTACATCCTCACTTTTGTCATATTCTCTCTTTTGTTTTTTTTTCTTCCTTTTCTTTTTTTATTGTTTAGTTTCTTTTCATTTTTCTCTATTAATTTGATCTAATAATTTTATTCACATAAATTCTAATTTCATGTCATCTTTAACTAAATTATAAAACGGATACGTGCAATTCAATACAATTACAAAATATTCAAACACGTAACTAGTGCGTGTTGTGAATTTATTCTTATAAAAATACATATAAAATGCATCTGTTTAAGTGAAATAAATGCAAATACATATATCCAAATGAAATGCGTATATGGGAAGTTGAGAATGTTACAATAACTAAGTTTGTAATTATCACATATCATATTCTCATTTTTTGATTTAAAAAAATTGAATATAAATTTTTGTTCCCCGTAAAAATAACTGATAAACACAAATGTAATTCAAATTTTTCTATATGATTATTTATGTTTTTATCAGTGCTGTTACATTTATATTTATAATATTTTTAATATGAAATTCCACATTTATCAATTAGGGGTTTAATTTAGGAATTACTTGTGGCAAAATTGAAAAATGAATTTCATAAAATTTCATGTTATTTATGCATATAAATTAAAAAAAATGCTACTTGATCACTGTACCGAACATATTTGTTTTGCAAGTTGGCTGTCCCGGATACGTTACAAAAAGATCCAATTAATGACCAAAAAAAATTCGATATAGAGGCTAGATAGCTAGGTTATATGCTACACATATTATAAATATAAGAGAAAATTACTGTTTATATGCAGAAATTTTATCTATTATACTAATGTCTTTGAGGTTTAATAATTATATGATTGACTCTTTCTATTTTATCATATTTTACAAATATGTTATTTCGTTAAATTTTTTATTAAAAAAATGTTAGAATATTAAATTTTAAAGATATTAGTATAATATGTCAAATTTTATGAGGTAATAGTAATTTTTTATAAATTTTTTTAGACATATTAGTAAAAACTTTTTTCTCGTTTTACCACAATCTAAAGTCTTTCTAATAGAAAATTTAATGGAATGAACTATTAATAAAATATGATAAAACATTTAAGGTTGATCATACAATTTTTGAATATAAAAAATATTAGTACATTAGCTTAAATTTCAGAAGATAAATAATAATTTTTTAAATATAATAGGATAAATTATATATACGATTTCTAAATTACATATAATTTAACCAATTGCTAGTAGTAATTAATGGTAGACCTGGACCTGAGCCATGCATGATAATATTTTGCATGGATGTAGTTTGGTTATTTATTTTAAGCTTCTCATAAGTTCAAGATTAATATTTTGCATACACCACTTAAGTGTTGTCCTTTGTTTTTCGATCTCTGATGTTACAGTTTGTTTTCTGGCTCAAAACATTTCAATGCTAATTACAAGGTGACATTTTTCCGAGAAAAGTTCACCCCATAAGATTCAAATTTCATTTCTTCCATGTTTAATAGTTTCACTCTCTTTATTACTGCTTGACAATAGTATATAGCATGTAGGATTTTTCTAGATATTTTTCATATTCATAACAAGTCTTTTTTTTTCACTAAAATAACACTTGAAAATAAATCTTACACTTAACTTACCTTGTAAGTAAAATATATCAGTTTAAACCAGTGTTATCAGATTCGGATCAACCCAGCCGGTTCAACTAGAAACCAAATTTTAGATCAGTATGGTTGATCCACCCCATGATTGGATGGAAGATTTCCTGCATTTTATGAAAAAACTGGCACAGCTTGTACCTATTAGGATTCAAAAAGCATTTGTTACACATTTTACAAATTTTATTATAATTAATTACATATTATTATTAATATTATTTTAAATATATTATCCAATTTATCTTGCATTTACTTATTTGTATTTTTATAAATAATACATATTATTAAAATAATTCAAATATATTATTCTTATTTTATAATAAGTTCATTTAAAAATATATAATATATAATTAATAGTTTTTCTTTTCATAGAATTTTAACATTAGTAATATATATCATAAAAATATTAATTTTAAATATTCACATTATTCAAGAGTTATTATATATATGACAAAGTTAAATATATATATATATATATATATATATATATATATATATATATATATATATATATTATTACTAAATGATCATATAAAATATTTTTTATATTTATATAAATAAAATAAATAAAATTTTATTTAAAAAATATTAAGTATAAATATCATAAATAATAATTATCTAATTTAAAAATAAAATTAATGGAAATATTAATTACAATCACCTCAAATTATATTTTAATTTTTAGTATTGATTTTGTTATATTTTAATTTAGATGTAATTATATATAAATTAAATTAAAGACATTACTTTTTTGCGCATGAAATAAGTTTTATATAATTTATTTTATATTTTATTATGTATTAGATATATTATATTTTATTATATATAAGACATTATATTTTTAGAAAAATTTATATAAACCGATTTAACTCCGGTTGAACCTTAAATTCTACAATTATTGCCTTTTCTGGTTCGTTAACCTGACCGATTTGATAACCTTGCTTAAAACATAAGAAGGCTAAAGAATACTCATATTTTATAATCTTTCAAAATGTAATATCTTAACAAAATTAAATGACTTTTTGCTTGCTTAGTAGAAATATTTGCAATTTCACTTCCTCAAATTAGACAATTTTAGTGGTTCCTTATTCTTGCTAAATTGTTATTTTTTGTAAGCTTTACTCATCTCCTTATCACAAACAAAAAAGATAATCCCACTTGTCTTTTTTGTTCAAACTAATCCCGCCTTCTTGTTGTTTTATGATGCATTAGTAGAAATGAAAACAAAAGTAGAACTATAAAGGAACCGAACTAAGCTAAATATTGGTAAGTTTGAGTTGGCTCGAGTTCAAGTTCAAACTCGATTTAAGTTTTTATACTACAATTCGAGTTCGGCTCGTTTAAAAATTATCAAGTTTACAAGCGGTTTAAGCCCAACTCAAAAAAATTTGTTTATTATACTTAACGAATTTAGCTCGAATTCGATTCGTTAACTAATAATGACAAACACTCGAATTCGGCTCGTTAATTAATAATGATAAAAGCTCGAGTTCGGTTTGTTAATTAATAATGACAAAAACTCGAGTTTAACTCGTTAACTAATAATGATAAAAGTTTGACATCGATAACAAAATATAATATAAATGAGCATATTCTTGAGCTTTTAAACAAATACATTTGTGAGTTTTTAAACGAATATATTCGTGATTCGCGAGCTTTTAAATGAATAAGTTTGTAATCTTTTAAACAAATATATTTGTGAAATTGTAAACGAACATGTTCGCGAGCTGACGAATCAAACAATATTAAACTTGAATTTAAGCTCAGCCTGGATAAAGTTTTTGAGCTCGGATTTGAGTTTGATAAAATTTTTAAATTTAGCTCCTTAATAGTAACAAATGATTTTAAACGAACTTTTTTTCAAAACAAAATCCGAATAGCTCACAAACAGTTTGATTCATTTACAGCTCTAAACATAATAATATTTTAATTTGTTCAGATGAAACAAGGAAAAATAAAAATGGATTTCTTTTTTTTTTCAACTGTTCGGGGTGCCGAGAAGAGAAATTTGAAAATAAAAGAAATGATATTTCCCAACTTCCCTTCAAGTTTCCTTTTAAAATTTCCCAGGTGAAAAAATGAAGGAAAATGGACAGACAACATGAATAAATTAAATTTACTAATATACCGCTTACATTTTATAACACATAACTTTTTAATAAGAATAAAATAATAAAATAATATTAAAATTTTCTTCCCTCTAAATAAACAAGGAATTTGTTATCACTTATTTTCCATTTCCTTTTTCTCCTTCGTTTAATTTCTTTTATTTTCCCTTGCATCCTTCTAGGAACCAACGGAAGGCTAAATACTGAGTCTAAATATGCAGGAAAGAATTGAAAATTTTGGCATTTGCAATAGAACCAAAAAGAAAGGGAAAAAAAAAACTTAACCGAAGTCCAAGTGCAATACAAATCTGATGCCCATATTTAACAATTAACGGCCAATTTCAGATACATAATTAACCACCTTCATCTCCTCATGACGTGGCATCATATATATAATTTCTACTCAAGAAAAAACATTATTGTTCACTGGGAATTTTTTTTTTCCGTCCATCTTTTGAGTTAAACAGGTTCCTGTTGTGTAGTTATGGATGGCCCTGAAGCTATTGTGAACTGAAGACCCCTACGACGGCCAGATTGAAGCACGAAGGCAACCTGTGTTGCTGCCAGAGCTGCAGCCTCCTGTTTTAACAATTTTACAAAGTACCATGTTGCAACATCAATACACAGCCAAAGCCTAAGTTCATAACAATTATATCTTATGGAGGCACAAACCTGTCTTTGCCTTCGACGTTGCAAGATGCTTATAGCCCAAGCCATGATGTAACAGGGCAAAAGAAAACCAGCTGCTCGTAGCAAGAAAAGCTGTCCAGGACCAACCACTTCATTAGAAGGAATCATACAGATACAATCTATTCAATACCAAACAGATCAAACAAAAATGGGCAATGCACAGCATAATAGATAGAGCAGATCATTATTTATAATCAACTTACAGAGAAAAATGTAGACACATCATCTTCGGTATCTGTAACAGTCAATGCGTGCCGCAAGAGAAGTAGGGCCATTAACTAATAAAAACCAGAAGAGTTAAAAGTATCCCAAACATATATATAAGAAAAATCAATAAAACATGTTCCCAATGAAAGAAATGGCATTAGTAAGAAAAAATGTAGATGTATTTAACCCCACCAGTATAGATACGGTGGTCTGTCCAGGTGCTCCCCCCGTGAAAAATATTTGATCCATTCAAACCTTTAAAGTACACATGTTTTCCCCCAAAACTAACACATAAAACTTCTAGCCATATTGCAAAAAATAATTATCTTATGGATGAAAATAAAAACTTTGATCCACCAACGTTTTTTGTTTATACAGCCTGCCTTCTGCTAAATATCATCCCGTAAGTTAAAATTATGGATATCCTCATTTCATATAAGAAATGACGTACTAGTGTGATCAGCTTGCTGCAGAAACATCATAGTTCTGTGCAAAATTGTTAGGAGAATTCATTCAAAGAACTTACAATCAGTGCAGCTGAACGGCAAAATGCAGCTCCACTAGCATTTGAAGCAGCATATTCATCGTACTCGGCTTCCAGAAAATGACGTTCTGCTTCTGCTATTGCCAGAAGGCGAGGATCATGCAGATCCACAGGACTGCCAGAGATGGTCCAGCCTCCACTGCATAAAAAGATAATGAGCTTAAAATACTAAAATTTATGCACTGATGAAGAAACCACCATTTTTTACAACATGACATAAAATGACATGTCCAAACAATAATGCACATCCTGGTGGATTGATAAGTATTTTTGATGTGCATCAATTTCACATATAAAAGAATACATAATGCATATCCTAGTGGATTGATGAGCATTTCTGATGCGCATTAAATTTTCATATGTAAAAAGAACATATAATCATATAATTACCAACTGAAAATGAAAATTGCAAAAACTTTTAAAAATTCAGATATTGAACCTACCCAATATCAATAGCAGTGTCATCAGAGTGAGGTGGACGGGATGGAGCAGTATAACCAGGTTGGTAAGGCTAAACATCAAAACAAGAAGAATTATGAATATAATCAATTGTAAAGATTCTGGCTAGATGTTTATAAATATATGAAATTTAAACAATTCATTAACAAGTACAGAAAAACACCACATTTTTGAGCATTCAGAATACAGTCTCAGCTATTTCAGTGAAAACAATATGAACATCATGCAGATGAATACCTCCTAACATCCTAGAATCTTAAAGATGATATTTAAGAGCAATAAGAGACCTCTAGAAAACAAAAAGCCATCAACAGATTTTTTCATTTAGAATCACTTTGAACATGAGAAGTTCAAGAAATATTTAATTAAATATAAGAGCAAGATTGTAGTTCACTGTGTGGCACATTATAACATCTATATTCTTGCAGATATGAAAGAGAAGTTGTTAAAACAGAAAAAAAGACAACCATAGTTTTTTTATCACTCTATAAAACACAGATACTCCAACTATATAGCATAGCGCGCTTCCGATACTGACACAAAACGTTCTGGATGCATTTTGTAATTTTCTAAAAATTAAAAACATGTTTTTCCATTTCAAAAAATCTAAAACCTTTATGTGACATCAGTTATTGCTCAATATATTTGATCTTACGTAATTTTTTATTAATTTTGTATAAAAATAATAATTTGCAATTGTATTTCTTGAATTTAATTATTTATAAATTTACCCCTCTATTTTTAATATTTACACATTTAATCCATGTATCCATATCCTATACTTTTTATAAATATCATTATCCAGTGTCCGTGTCCGTATCCATATCCCTGTCTGTGCTACCTAGTTATTACTTATACTTGTGTTTCAAAACTTTAATTCTTACTACTGGCCTTTTGTTCATAGCAGAGAACCATGTGAATTTAATTGGTACATTTGAAGGTTTCTATATGTTTATGTTGTCACCAAATTAAATTAAATCAACTTCAAACCAAGCAAATGGCCAGGGAGGGCAAGACAGACGACAACCACGCTGGAGATAGAAAATACTCCGTGAAGATACCTGATGGCAAATCTCACAAGTGATATCTCCTTTCTCATTGCACCAATGTTGAACACACTTCCTATGAGCATACTGGATAAGAAAAATAGCCGCCGTTAATAATAAGAAGAATATATAAATCAACAAGCATAATAACCTGGGTAACTTCGTGGAACTCTTTAACTTAATAAGCACCTACTTTCAACAGTTTCATTTGCCAAAAATTTAAACTTCTGTGCAATCAAGTTCGCTTCATAGTTCCTATTAGTAATTAGATCCAATAGTTAAAGGAACACAGGTTCTCATACAGGAGATTGAGCTTGTTTTCAGCATTTCCCTAATAACAATCAAAGTAGCCTGTAGGCACAAACGTCATTAGAATTAAAACAGCAAAATGCAACCACAAAAGATGGGAAAGCGATGAGGAGGATAAATTTTCATGCTTTAACTGATTAGCTCAACAAATGGATAGCGTGTTATCAATAGGCAGTAATGTGCAAGAAAATCATCATTCAATATCAAATTAAATAATAATAATAATAATTTCATCAAATCCAAAAACTAAATAACTTTTAAAAAAAATTAAGTAATTAAAACCTTGAGGCTCCCGCTGCAGGCACAGGGAGTCTCCAAGCTGTTAAGCGAATCCTCCTCCTGGCAAATGCGGCACTCGGCAACCTGAATTAACGGTTTTCCTTCCTCTTCCTCGTCGTTCATCCTCTCCTTACCCAAAACGACACCGTCGCTTTTCTCATTCGGCCTCGAACAGGAAGGGGCAGCAGATACCTCCGTAGCCTTCTGATCAGGCTCCGTCTGCTCTGAAGAAGACGACGACGGCCGTATCAGCCGGTCCACTAACAACACCACGTGATCGCTCATTTCTAAATATTCTACGAATCTCCTCCAATTAAATTAAATTAGAAAAAAAAAAAAACTAACTCAGCGATGGATAAAATAAATTGATGGAACAATAAAGACAAAAATGGAGGCGTAGAGACCTTAGATCACGCCATTGCAAAAAGGAGAACGAAGGTTTCCTAGAAATTTCAGAAGAGATTGGGACGAAAGGCAGGAAAAGGAAAAAACAAAAAGTAATAATATATAGAGTTGAGAGAGAAATTACAGGAGGCGAAATTTTCAAAACATGGGAATAAAAATGATAATAGTTTTTTCGGCTCAAATTTTAAAATATAATTATAATCAAAACCAATTGAAATTTTTAATTTGATTTGATTTAATTAAATAATAATCCCATCAAACTGAATTTAAATTATACAATTATTTCTTAAAAAAATAAAAATCGGAATTAAAGTAGGACCGGTACAATTCAATTTTCGTTTTGGTTCGTTTTAATAATAATAATAATAATAATAATAATAATAAACTCCTCCATCCCAATTTAATAATTTTACTTTTCTTTTTATCTGTCTAAAAAAAATTCATTTCTTTTTTAAAAATATAGTTATGTATTAATTCTCTATTATATTCTGCTTATTATTGATAAATATAAATTATTATTTTAATTTTTCAATAGTACCTCTAATTAATTTGGTATTATATTAATTACAATATGCATTTTTAACTATATTAACTACAAAGATTTTCATAATATGTATGAAAATAGAAACAAAATTATTAAATTAGAATGGAAGAAGTAATAAATATATCTCAAAACGTAATTTGATATCAAGTGCCCCTAATATTATATATTCGGGTTGTTGATGGGTCAAATTGGTTAAAATTTTGTTATAAATCCAACCCAGCCCATTACGGTAATTAATGAATGGATTATTTGTTGAAAACCAAACCAATCAAAAAGAGTAAATATAACCGGATTGAATTGGATTCCAATTTGGATTGGTTTATTAATCCAACAGCACATTTTTTTTTAAATTATTTTTTCTTATAATTGCAGCCAAGACTAATTTCCACCTTTATTTTTATACGAAATTTCAACTTATTAGTTTATCAATTTTTTACACAAATATTATAATTTAGCAATTTTTTTTCATTCGATCCATTTTTTAAATAAATAAAATAATAGTATATATTTTTACATTTTTATTCAAATTACATTAGCAAATTCAAAAATATTATGCCATATCAAAAATCAATATAAACTAATAGATAACACAATTTTTGCTTCTTGTATATAATATAATAGTTTACTTATTGTTATTGCAATTGCATCCAGCTTAGCCTAAGTGGCATACAAGAAATTTACTATGTCATTATTCATATTTTGATTGTTTTTTTTTCTTCTTTTTTATCATATGTATACCATGTATGATATAACAAATAATTAACTAAATATACAATTATAAAAGAAAATAAACCTTATTAGCCAATAAAAAAATTACTAATATATAAGTATAAATTAATAATAAAAAATATTTTAAATATTAAATATCTTAAAAATAATTTTAAAAGTTAAAATTTTTGACATTTCATAAAAAAAAGTTAATTTTTATTTTATTCTATACATTTTTAACTTTTATTTTATTGAGCCATTACAATTATTTTGACAAAAAAAAAAAAAGAACCATTATAATTAGGAATAAAAAGCTCATTAAAATATTAGCTTAATTTAAATTAACAACTGAATTTTCTTTTTCTTCTTCTTCTTTCCTTTTTTTAATTCCTTTTAAATAAAACTTTTCCTGTTATTCTTTTTAATATAATATTACAAATAATTTTTTTTTTAGAAATTTAGTGATGAATCTATAATTAATTTCTAATAATATTACAGCAACTGTAAATTTTCCTAACAGATCATTATAACTAAATTTAATTGTCTTATAAGTCATTATGATGATATTCATGAAATATTTTATTCTTTTAAGAAATATCATTTAAAATAACACAGGCATGGAATGAGTAATATAGCTACTGCTTATTTGCTTGAAATTTTACTTTTAACTTTTAGGGGTTTAATAAACTAAAACTTTTATTTTAAAAAAATATAAATTAAAAATTCGACTGAGTATTTAGCAAGTCATTTTATGATTCAACTTTCTAACAGTTAAGTGATTCGTAAAAAAAAAAAAAAAAAAACCGACCATTAAAATTGTCTTTTTATTAAAAAAAATAAAAATTTTAACTTAAAATATTAAAAATTAGATTTTAGATATTTAATACAATATTGTATATTTTTTCAATTAAAATTGCTATTTTCATAGATTTTATTTTCATTATCGAGTTTGTTAATTTCTAGCATTAAAATAGGAATTTTTTTTTTTCTTTGCATAAATCATAGTATGTGATTGGCTACTCCCTCCCTAATATTACATTTGGAGATTCTTGGTCATCGACATCATTTCGCTTCCAAGAAATGATACCATATAGATAGATCAATAGGGACGATTACCGAATTCCTAGTTAATATAATTTTATTTTGATAAAAATTATTATTATTATTATTATTATTAAACATTTTGAAATAAAGAAAAAGTTTGAAGCATTTAATGTGTGTATATATATATATATGGAAAGCAACGCAATAAGAAAAATTACAAAACAATATCTCCCAAGACCTGAAACAAAATCAAGCATTAACCTGGGCATAACAACGCAAGGAAGGTTTTCATTAAGGAGGCAAAACCAGCAGCTAATTACCATTCAAACCAATAGGAATAGCAACGGAACTTGTTTATGATTGGAGTTTTCTATCTTAGTATCCGAACTTATATTTCATTTTCATTCTCGCCTGTTAGAAAAAAATTAAGAATTTTCATTTTCCCACAATCAAAATCTCTTACTCAGATTTTTATTAAATTTTTTATTTTATTTTAATATTAAAAATAATTTTTATTTTTATTTTAATTAATTCATTAATTATATAATTATTTAAATAAAAATAATTTACTTTAAATGTGTGTTAAATTTTTATTTTATTATTTTAAAAAAATATTAATTATATTAAAATATAAATAATTATTATATATATAAATATAAATAATATATTGGGGTGGGGATAAGGATATGGGATGCACATACTGTCTCCATATAAAAATTTTCTAAAATGGAGGGAACATGAAAATAGTGAACGGAGCGGAATCGGAATTGATCTAATTATCATTTTTACAAAATAAATTATAAAACTTAGTAATTAGAATTAGCTCAAGGTGATTTCAGTACTAAATCTCAACAAAATGTATTTTAAAAAAAAAAAACAAATTATAAAAGCAATTCAATTGCGGCGCGGAAGTCCCACAACTGCTTATAAATACTAAATAGTGGGCAAATTTACATTCACAAATCACAATCACTTCTCTCCTTAGAACTCTTTTTTTTTTTTTTTTTTTTTTTTTCTTGTTCCTTTTTTGATTGCATGTATACAATCTGCTTCAACGGTTCAACCACAAATCTATATATATTACCATAAATGGATCCTGTTCATAGCTATTCATCCATTTCATTAATTAGAATGGGTGAATTGCCATGAACAGCGATCTCTTTATGGCCAAACTATTTCCACAAATCTATGGTGCTAATGCCTCAATTCAGGAAGTATCTGTTTTTCTTTTTTCTAATAGTTTATGATCTCATTGTCCTAATAAAAGAGAAATATAATCCCATTTATTATATTGAAAAATGTTAAATATCTTTTTTTCTTATTATCTTCATTATTTTTTAAATGACATACTTTTTATTTTTAATGTTATGGAATCCATATGAAAAAAATAGAGTTATGTGTCTCAGAAAGAAAGAAGAAACAATTTTAAAAAAAATATTATCCTTGGCTCCTTGCCCTTTCTAATAAAATCACGGATGTGGTGTTGAGCAAATCTGCTTAATTAATTTTGATCTTTTCTTTACAAATATCTTAAATTTATATGTTGATGATTGTTTATAAAGAAATTATTATAAAATAGTATGACTGATAGAATCACTAAATTAAAATTTCATATATAAAACGAATAATTTTACATATTCATATGCCCAACATATTAATTTGGTAATTTTTATTTTCAATCTTATTTTTCAATCCTTGGTAAACTTTTGTTAACAATAGGCTATATGTTTCTTTTATAAAGTAATTATTATTTATGACTAATAATCAATCTGCTAATGGTAAATTGCATTGAGATTTAAGTTTAACCGATATTAGATGAGTTTTGAGTGTTGTTATGATATTGTACAATTTTATTTTAGCTTTATATGAACAGAGAACTCAACAAACAATTTCAATTTAAATTAGGATTAGAAGACTGTAAAAATATTTACTAAAAATGATATAAAACTTGAGAATCTCTTCAATCAATAACTTTATTTTAATGTCTGTTTTGAGTGATGACAATATTTTTTGAGGGTCTAACAAATTAAAAAGCTGACAAGCTGACAATTGATCTTCAATACTGACTGTTGACGGCTTGCAACCACTGAATCAAAAATTCAACTTGAAAAATTGTAAATTGGTTGTCAATCAGATTCTGAACTTAAAACTATATTAGAAAGAAAACAAAGCATGAAAAATATTTGAACCATAATCACTTTGACTGATTCAATCGATTTCAAAAGCCACGTAAAAACAGTTAAATTAGTTTTTTTTTTTAATATTTTTATGGTTCATTAAACTTTTTTCTTATTATACTATGGTCCATTAAACTTTTTTTTTAAGGGAACAACCACCAAAACACCACTACATCGAGGATAGGCAGCACCAGAGCTGCCTTCAAACAGAAGCAATTTTGCACCAGAAGGCGGGTTCTCATACTAGACACATCGACCATTCTGTCTAAATGCTAAATTAGTTAGGCAATCTGCAATAGGCTTCACGATATACGTGAACTATATGAACCTCCCATGCTCGATGAAGAGGCAGAAGAGAAATCAAATCTTTATCATAACATGAGGAAGAAGAACCAAAAGTTTATCATTGCTATTGCAGAATTGTCAACTTGGACTTGCAATTTATGTTATCCTTTCTCCCATTTATGATGTAAATGTAAGATATTTTTATTTTAATATCTTATATTTTTGTAATTTTTTAATTGAGATAGTAGGATAAATTTCAAATAAATGACTTTAAGAATTTGATCAATTCTTAATTAGGCAATACTTCATTTATTAATTAAGTGTGAGAGATTTAATGTGAGCTCAAATAATAATATGGGCACGATGGATAGCTCATGATTATTATATACCGGTGAGTTAAGTCTCTTTTGTTGCTAACTCTAATGATTAAACTCTTTTATATAAAAAATGATAGAGGATAAGGAAAGTTAATGAAAAGAATTTCATCATTCTTGAGTTAGAAAACGAGAAAATATCTTGGTACAAAACTTCTTGGATCGTTTCTAAGACGATAGATTTGGTCAAATCAAGTACATATATTCATCTTTATTAATTAAACTTGTTTGTTTTGTGTTATAAGTAGCATGTATTAGATCCTGGTGAGAGATCTATCAAATTTCCGCTATATATCTCTCTATCAAGTGGTATTATAGCCTAAATACATGTTATTATAACCATATTTGAGTTTTTCTCATCAAGATCTAGAGAAAAACTGAGTTTAATTGAGGTTTTGAGAAAATTTTGATTTGCCTAATCACATTTTTTATTTTTATTGATTTTCTATGCATTTCTCTTAATAAAATTAGAATTATATATTGTTGTATGTTGATTTAAAGTGAAAATTTGAAGAGAATTAGGTTTATTAGTGAAATCGAATTTTTGGGAATTTTTGGATGAAAAATTGCAGAGAATCTGGAGGAGGAAGACGACTGACGCATGTGTCGCGTGCAGGAAACTGGAAGGAAGTGTGTCTGGTGCGTGTTGTACACACGCCAGATACGTGTGTGGCGCGTCGGATAGGAGCAAAGGAGCTGTAGCTGGTGCGTGTATCACACGCGCCGTGACAACAGCTGCATGCGCGTGTGATACACGCGCGGGGCGCGTCAGACGCGTGCGCTGCACGCCCGCGCCATTCTGCCCTCTTTCTAGTTTTCCATTTCTGCCCTTGAACTTTCTAATTTTTTTAATTAAGTCCCTAATTCATTATTTCTCACTCCATAAGTATTTTTGACCCAATTTCTTTTGGAATTAATTTAGATTTTATAAATTAATTTTTAAAAGCCATAATTGAGAAAAATTGTGACATTTTTAGAGGTAAATTGTTATCTCATAATTTATTTAATTTATGCATTTGACATAAAATGTCACATATTGAATTAATTTTTCTCATATAAAATTGACAATGTAATTTTATTTTTGTGATTATAATTTTTCGAGACATTTAAGCCTCATGTCTATAAGGAATGAAAAATTATATTGTTTTCAAGACAATAAATAAGGTGTATCCCGATATAAGCATTTCTTTTAAAATTGGCTAAAATGTGGTTACCAAAATGACATTTTTAGTTGAGATTTTAAGAAATATACAGATTTATATATTTTAGGGATGTCTTAGATTTGATTTATAATTATTCGGCCTAAAAGTGTTTATTATAAATTCAAATTTTGAAATGATAATATAAGACATTTGATTAGGAATGAACCAGTCTGAGCGATTTATTCTGCCCAAAAGTGTTTAAATTTGCAAAGACTCTAAATTCCTAGATTGTTCTTATATTGAAGAATTATCTATTGCATGTTATATTTTATGCCCAAAGGTGATTATATAATGATGTATTGAGCTTCTTCGAATTAATACTCTTTTATGACTTTGAGTATTATTATTGTCTTGAACTAAAGTATTACATTGTTGATTTTTTCATTCACCTTTTCAATCAATAACTGCACTGTTACAGTTCAGACATTAACAGCTTCTAATTTCAAGAAGTGGAAAAGAGACGTTGAAATGACATGGAGTTGGCAGATATTGATCTTGTTATGACTATTCCTAAACCAGCTGACTTGACTCCTAAAAGTACTCATGTGGAAAAAGAGTTACACTCAACTTAGTATAAGATGAATCACATGTGCTATTTGACCCTTAAAAGGTCAATTCCAGAGCATCTGTTGAGCGATCTTTCTGAGACTCATATAGCAAAAGAGTTTCTTACAACTTTATCTCAGCATTATAAGGTGTCTATCAATGCTGAGATTGGTACCCTTATGAAACAATTATACTCCATGAAGTATAACAGACTTGGAGGTGTTAGGGAGTATATTTTAAAGATGGTCCATATTTAAAGAGTTAAAGGGTTTTAACATTATTCTCCCTGATGCTTGTATTGTGCATCAAGCTCTCAATACTCTACCTCCTGAGTTTGAGATGCTTATTACGACTTACAACTCTAGGAATGATCCTTGGACTTTTAATGCTTTCATTGTCGTTTGCGTAGTTGAGGAAGAGAAGCTAAAGGTGAGACAATCCAGTGTCGCGTTTCTTGTATCCGGACCTCAGCATAAAGGTAAATTGAAAGGTAAGAAAACTAAGACTAATGCTTATTTTTCTGTTCAGGGACATGAGTCTTCCCAATCTAGTGCTTTGGGTGATTCTAAAGGCATAGAGAAAAAGAGACTTAAATGTTTCTTTTGCAAAAAGAAATGTCATAAAAAGACGGATTGTCTTAAATATAAAGCTTGGTTAAAGAAGCGTGAGTCTATAGTAACTCTTTTGGTTTTATTATTTGTGAATATAATTTATGATGCCACATCCAGTTCTTGGTGGCTTGATAGTGGAGTGACTAAATATGTTGCCTTCACATTACAGGGATTCACAAACAAGATGAAGCCAAATAAAGAAGAGTTAATGCTCATAGTTGGCAATAATGTTACGGTTGATGTTCAACTAGTTGGAAATGTTTGTTTGAATTTAGATAGTGGTTATGAACTATTTTTATCTAATGTATTGTTCATACCATCTTTTAGACGGAACTTGGTATCTGTTTCTGAATTAGATAAAATTGACTATGCTTTTGTATTTAAAGATGGAGTTATTAATATAACTCTTAATTCAAAGGTAGTTGACCTATGTATTTTGTCATATGGTTTGTATCAAGTTTCTTTAAGTTCAAATGAAATATATTTCACATCATGTAATGTTGAACATATTGTTGCCAAGAGACTCTTAATAGAGGAAATGTCATCCATGTTGTGGCATAAAAGACTTGGCCACATTTCTAGGGAAAGGGTAGAGAGGCTAATTAAAGATAATATTTTGTTTGCTCATGATTTAAGTGACCTAGAAATATGTATTGACTATTGTAGGGGTAAACTAACCAAAATTAAGAAAAATGGATGTATCAGAAGCTCAGATCTCTTAGAGATAATCCATACAGATATATGCAGACCTTATTCACCCACAATATGCAATAATAAATATTTTATAACATTTATTGATAATTTTTTCCGATATGGCTATCTGTACTTGATTAAAGAAAAATCTGAATCTCTTGAGAAATTCAAAATTTTTAAGACTGAAGTCGAGAAACAACAGGGAAAAGTTATCAAAATTGTTAGGTCTAATTGGGGTGGTGAGTATTATGGTAAATACAGTATAACAGGACAATTAAAAAGTCCTTTTGCCAAATACTTGGAGGACTGTGGAATAATAACTCAATTTACTCATTCTTTACAATTCTTGCATTTCATCAATTTTTATCCTAAGTATCTTTTGAGGGGGAGACTTCTCAAAAGCACATATTGCTAGATTATTTATTACCATCAAAAAAAGGGAGATTGTTAAACCTTGAGGGGTATTTCTGTCATTTTGATGATAACAAACAAAGCACCTTAAATGAAATGGTTAAAAGTATGATGTCAAGATCCAATCTCCCGGACTTTTTATGGGGTGAGGCTATTAAAATGACATTATATATCCTCAATAGAGTATTCAGTAAGTCTGTAGCTAGAACGTCATTTGAACTGTGGACTAATAAGAAACCTAGCTTAAGTCACCTCCGTGTTTGAAGTTGTCCTTTAGAAGTATGCCTTTATAATCCTAATGAAGGTAAATTGCAATCTACTCGTTGCTATTTTATAGGATACCCAGATCATTCTAAAGGCTACAAATTTTATTGTAGAGAAGGGTGTGGCTGAAAGGCGAAATCGCACCTTAAATGAAATGGTTAGAAGCATGATGTCAAGATCTAATCTCCCAGACTTTTTATGGGGTGAGACTATTAAAACGTCATTATATATCCTCAATAGAATACCCAGTAAGTCTATGGCTAGAATGTCGTTTGAACTGTGGACTAATAGAAAACCTAGCTTAAGTCACCTCCGTGTTTAGGGTTGTCCTTCAGAAGTATGCCTTTATAATCTTACTGAAGGTAAATTGCAATCTAGATCTACTCGTTGCTATTTTATAGGATACCCAGATCATTCTCAAGGCTACAAATTTTATTGTAAAGAAGGGGGTTCTAGAATTGTAGAATCATAAATAGGTAAATTTTTAGAATTTGATATAGTTGATTAGTATGAACATTCTGAGATCACTAGTAAGGAACAACAGACTAAGGTTATACATATATCAGTTCCCAAGCAACCTGCAATGTTAGTTCCTACACCTGTGATTAATCCAGTATTAAGGGATGAACCTATACAGTTTAATGAGGCTTCATCATCACAGGGTGCAATTGCACAGATTCCTTTTAGGAGGTCTACCAGGGAAAGGAAATCTGCTATTCCATCTGATTATGTGGTCTATTTAGGAGAGAGTGATTATGACATTGGTCATGTTTCTGATCCTATATCATTTGAGGAAGTTGTTTCTAGTACCCAATCAGATCTGTGGTGGAAAGCAATGAGAGATGAAATGCAATGAGAGATGAAATGCAATCTATGGATTGTAATGGCGTGTGGGAGCTTGTTGAATTACCTGAAGGTTGTAGACCTATTGGTTGTAAATGGGTCTACAAGACCAAGAAAGACTCCAAAGGGAATATTGAGAGGTTTAAAGCCAGATTAGTTGCCAAAAGATTTACTCAAAGAGGATGAATTGATTACGGTGAAATATTTTCTCATGTATCCTCTAAGGATACATTTAGAGTAATTATGGCACTAGTAGCTCATTTTGATTTAAAGCTACATCAGATGGATGTTAAAACCGCATTCCTGAATGGAGAATTAGACGAGGAGGTTTATATAGAACAACTTAAAAGGTTTTCATGAAGATGGTAAAGATCATCTTGTCTGTAGACTTAAAAAGTTTATTTATGGTTTGAAATAAGCCTCATGACAGTGGTACTTAAAATTTGATGATGTAATCACTTCTTTAGGCTTTGTTGAAAGAAAAGTTGATAGATGCATGTATCTCAAGATTAGTGAGAGCAAATGTATCTTTCTACTATTATATGTAGATGATATTTTGTTTGCATGTAATGATTTAGGTACACTGCATGAGGTTAAGCAGTTGTTATCTAAATATTTTGATATGAAAGATCTTGGAGAATCATCTTTTGTCCTTGGAATTGAAATATTAAGGAACATATCTCAAAACCTTTTAGGTCTCTCTCAAAAGGCATACATAAAGAGGATATTGAAGAAATTCAATATACATTAATGTAAATCTTGGGATGTGTCAATTGCTAAAAGTGATAAATTGAGTTTGACACAGTGTCCTAAGAATGAGGTTGAGAGAGAATCAATGAAAGCAGTGTCATATGCTAGTGTAGTAGGAAGCTTGATGTATTGTAATGACCCAAATACCAGGTTAGTCGTAAACTGTAGTTTCTGATATTGATCAGTATACCCGGGAGTCAAAAATACACCCGTAGGTGAAAAATGTTTTATTTGATCATCGGAAAATATAGCTTATAACTAATCTGAGGGTAAAATTTGGAGTGAAAATGAAGTCAAATAAGCCCTCAAAAGTCAAAATTAAGAAAAAAAAGGGACCTGGTTTAATTAAATAGTTAATTGACCGTAATTTGACCGGACTATGAAAAATAGCAAACGACATCCAAAAATTTATTTTAAGATATGAATAGACTCTAAATAATATTTAAGATTATTTTACAGTAAAAATGGAATTTTACGGTAACACCGAAAATTGAATTATATGACTTATTTAAGTGAGCTGGATAGGAAACGAACTCCGATTGAGTTGAAATTTTTTATGTAGACATATAAAAATATTTTAAGAATTATGGAATCAAATTTGGATAAAATTGAGCTTGGAAAGTGAAAAAAATAATTTATATTTCATAATTGGGCCTAAATGGGTTGGGCTTTGTTTGGCCCAAGCCCATCCAAACTAACCCACTATATAAGACCCAGATTTGCAGAATTATCTAGACAGAATTCTGCTTAATATTCTTCCTCTTTCTTTCCCTTGCTTTGTCCTGCCACTCCTTCATTCCTTTTCTTCAAAATTTCTTCATTTTCCTTCAATTCTCACACCAAAATCAACCACCCAAAATTAATTTCAACCTCTCTAATAGCTAATAGAAGTTTTTAATCTTCATTTGGGAGCCTAAAGTGGAAGGAAATCAAAGGAGAAAGTTTATGATTTTAATTTGAGGTAAGAAAAATTTATGGTTTTAAATTAATTTAATTGTTCAAATAGGTAGTTTAAGTTATGTAGATGTTAATTATGAAGTTTATTTGAGCTAAGAAAGTAAAATAATGGTGGATTAATGAAGAAAAGTTTTTGTCCATGGTAGGTTCAAAGCAAGGTGAAGGTGCTTCCAAAGGAAAAGAAAATGAAAATTAGGAAGGCCTAAAATAAGGAATTAAGGTTAGTGATTTCAAAATCTACTTATTTCCATTGATTAAACATGAATTAAGGTTATAGAAATTAGGAATTTTGTGTGTTTTGCATGTAATTAATAATTGATGCTTAAATTATGATTAAGGAATTGTAAAAAGTGAATTAGAATGGTTAATTTCAATAAAAAAATTAATTAGTGAAAATTGGAAAATATGACCTTATTATGTGAAAAATGTAAATTAAAAGATAAATACATTTTAGTATAATATTATGATATATATGGAATAATGAATGTATTAATTAGTGAAATGAATAATTAGAAATTGAAAGAAAAATTTTAATGATGAAAATTAAATATAGACAAAAAATAAAGAAAATAGATATTAATATTTTCTTTGCTAATTAAATGAAAATTTAGTTATGAAATGTAAGAGAATATGATTTTAAGAATGTAGAAATTTATTGAAAAATTTCAATTAAATATTGAATATTTTTCTATTTATTGATGATATTATGTATGTAATGAAAAATAATGAATAAAATATATTTAGCGAGTTTATAACTTAATTGATATATTAGAATAAAAAAATATGAAAAAAATTTGCTAATGATAAAATTGTTATGAAAGAATAAATTATTAAGTGATTAATAATGTAAAAATAATGAAATTTATGGTTTAATAGATATTGAATTGAAAAAAATAATAATAAATAAATAAAATAATGCTCTTAGTTATTTTTCTGATGGTTAAATCTAGCTCGGTATATAATTGGCTAGCCATAAGGATACTATTACCGCGGTGCGGGTCATGGCGATTCGCTTATGTAGCCAATGATGGTCTACTTCAGTGATTCTAACTCAATGATTCAGTGTACAATATGATGCTCGGGTGATCTTTCGGGATTACTCTTCAGTGTAGTGGACTCTTGGGGTCCACGTCCCATGTATCCGATCAAAAGATTTTCTATCGGATTGAAACTAAGGGCAAGTGTGAATGAAATAATTAAAGTGACAATTATAAATAAAATATGAGAAAAGTGATTAAAATGAAAAATAGGATAAACATGAAATAAGTGAAAAATATAAGAAAAATAATGAAAATGAGAAATACAAGATAGATATTAAATTGTGTAGTAAAGATAAAAAAATCAAATAAAAAAATATAAAAATAATAAAAGTAATAATATTAGTGGCAAAAGTGTAAATAATATATAGTTAATGGTATAATTGTAAATAAATAAAAATTTAAGAATTTAAATGAAATTTGTAACAAATAAAAAAAAAGAAATTGAAAAGAAGAAAAAAAAAGAGGATTTAAAAAGAATAAAATGAATTATATATTAATGAGAAAAATTGAATAGTATATTAAAAATAAAATTGCATGAAATTACAAGTAGTGAAAATTTTTAGATTAGTAATCACCACTGAGCATATTAATGCTCAGCACGTAGTTATTTGACTGCGTGCAGGTAACGACAGGAAAGGCAGGAGCAGATATACAACCTTTGGGAGTTAATGGAATATTGACATAATTGTAGGTTATTATATAAATGACATGTATATATGGATTTAGATATGGTGTTGTATGGATGAATTTATGTACATATTCTGATAAATGAATATTTGTGAATTATTATATATGTGGAGAATTGGGGTTGAATGAAAAATATATTGTATTATGTGTAAATTGTTGTGCCCAAAAATGGGTTGTAGATTGTTTGCTTGAGAGGTGGTTTAGTTAGTTTATAGCCGTTATGCTGCCGAAATATTTGGAAAAGTAAAAAGGATTAATTAAGTGTTGATAATATTATAGTTATTAAATTAAGATAAAATTTTGTTTTTGGCATACATCGGCTATAATCGTATTTACCCACGTAACGTACGTATAGAATAAGTGTTATAAGGGTGTTACAATTTTAGTGGTATCAGAGCATGGTTTAGACGGTTCTAAGATCGGAGTTGAAATTAAGTGAATGAATTATATATATACATGCCAATGGATGGATGAAATGTGTAATAAGTCTAACGTATGCTTGCTCTTTTCCTGTTTTATAGTGAATGATGGCATCCCCACAAGGTCAAGGTGATTGGGATGGTGAGAGTGAATCGTCGGTTAGTGTTAGGCAAGCTGAAACCTCACAACAAAATGTCACTCCTCCAGTTGCACCACCTCCACTGCCACAGCCGGATTTTCTCTATCTCATGGCTGATTATATACAACATAGAATGCAAGCTGAACAAGCTCAACAGCCACAGCCAGCGTCCCAAGTACAACCTTCAGCTCCACTTAAAAAGAAGCCGATTTTAGAGCAGTTGAAGAGATTGGGAGCTGAAGATTTCTATGGGCGTGATCCATTGACCCCTGTACAAGTTGAGGAATGGTTGTTCAAGATGAAGAGATTATTTGAAATTACTCACAGCTCGCCAGAAAGAGAAATTTGAAGGTACTGTGGCATTACTTCAGGGTCTTGCATTCATCTGGTGGGATTCAGTACGGAAGCATACCCAGGTGAACAGTTGAATTGGGATTTCTTCTTGGCTCAGTTTGAAAAGAAATACATAGGATCAGAGTATAAAGAAGAAATGCAAGATGCTTTCTGGAGACTCAGACAGGGAAACAAAACAGTAGCAGAGTATGAGCGCGAGTTTGAGCACCTCAGTGCCTATCTTGATGATTATCAACTGACAGAAGATAAGTTATGTCAGAGATTTGAGAGGGATCTCCATAACAAGATCAGACAGATAGTGTGTGCACAACATCATCCAAATTTGCGTGCATTGGTAGAAGCTGCAATTAAAGTAGAAAGTATCCAGTCAGATGAGGCTAACAGACAAACTCGGTTTCAGCAGAAGAGGAAGCCGGGATAGTTCAGTGGTTTGGGTTCTCAGAGTAAGAAGCCTAGAGGACCAGCTCCATCACAGAGTTATACATCAGTTGTACCAGGGCGTGGACAAGGAAATATATTCCGTGGTAATGCCTCAGTCACTTCTATGGGTAGTATACCTAGAGGTAGAGGGGGAAGTACAGTTCAGACTTGTAGCCATTGTGGTAAAGCTCACCCAGGAGAGTGCAGATATTTGACTGGCGCCTGTTTCAAATGCGGTTCAAAATATCATCAAGTCAGGGATTGTCCAGTGGCTCAAGCTTCTACCGCTATGTCACTAGCACCTGGCATTGGATCTTTACCATCCAGAGGCTGAGGTAGAGGAGCAGCCCTTAACCCATTAGCATCTAGACCTTCTGCACAGCAATCTCAGAGTCAGGGAGGAGCTACAGGTTGTACATATGCAGTGAGAGCCAGAGAAGAAGAGGATGCTCCTGATGTGATAGTAGGTAAATTCATGCTTATGACTGATTCTGTTTATGCACTTATTGATCCTGGTTCCACACATTCCTATATCAATACTAATATTGCACAAGTGAGAGGGTTACAAGATTCACAATTAGACCAGGACATCCTAGTGAGCAATCCTTTAGGGAACAGTGTTGTGGTGAATAGGGTGTATATGAATTGTCCCATTAGTGCACAAGGTTATGAATTCATAGCTAACCTAATTGAACTCCCATTCCGCGAGTTTGATGTGATATTGGGGATGGATTGGTTGTCAGCCTATCAAGCGACGGTAGATTGTAAACGGAAGAGAGTGACACTTAAACTCTCTGATGATCGGGAAATCACTATTGTGGGTGAAAGAACAGATTTCTTATCAGATGTGATCTCAGTTACAGCTGCCAAGAGACTTATAAAAAAGGGGTGCATTGCTTATTTGTGTTTTGCAATGGAAGCTAAAAAGGAAGATCTTAAGGTTTCAGATGTACCTACAGTGAAAGATTATCAAGATGTTTTTCCCGATGAATTACCAGGCTTGCCACCTGACAGGGAAGTCGAATTCACTATTGATGTAGCTCCAGGTACAACACCTATTTCGATTGCACCCTACAGAATGGTGCCTACAGAACTCAAGGAGTTGAAGATTCAGCTGCAAGAATTGCTTGATAAAGGCTTTATCAGACCCAGTATTTCGCCATGGGGGGCACCGGTACTCTTTGTAAAAAAGAAAGATGGGTCTCTTAGATTATGCATTGACTACAGACAGCTAAATAAAGTGACAATCAAGAATAAATATCCCCTTCCACGTATTGAAGACTTATTTGATCAATTGAAGGGAGCATGTGTATTTTCAAAGATTGACCTACGATCGGGCTACCATCAGTTGAAAGTAAAAGAAGCAGATGTGCCCAAGACTGCCTTTCGCACGAGATATGGTCACTATGAGTTTTTAGTCATGCCATTTGGACTTACGAATGCCCTAGCAGCTTTCATGGATCTAATGAATAGGGTTTTTCATCCTTATCTTGACCAGTTCGTGGTGGTATTTATTGATGATATTCTAGTGTATTCGAAGACGTTAGAAGAACATGACAAACACCTATGAACTGTCTTACGGATACTAAGAGAGAAGCAGCTATATGCAAAATTCAGTAAGTGTGACTTTTGGTTGAATGAAGTATCATTCTTGGGTCATGTAATTTCAGCTGAAGGGATAAAGGTGGATCCAAAGAAGATTGAAGCAATCTTACAGTGGAAAATACCTAAGACTGTTACAGAAGTCAGAAGTTTCTTAGGTTTGGCTGGGTATTATAGGAGATTTGTAAAGGGTTTTTCCACCATAGCAGCGCCGCTCACCCGACTGTTACAGAAGCATGTTAAGTTTGAATGGACGGATAAATGTCAAGGAAGCTTTGAGAAGCTTAAGAACTTGTTGACAGAAGCCCCAGTGTTAACTCAACCAGAATCTAGCAAGGATTTTGTGATTTACAGTGATGCCTCCAAGAATGGGTTAGGCTGTGTATTGATGTAAGAAGGTAAAGTGATTGCGTATGCTTCTCGACAACTCAAGACTCATGAGAAGAATTATCCTACTCACGATATTGAGCTTGCAGCAATTGTACTCGCCTTGAAGATTTGGAGACATTATCTTTATGGTGAGAAATGTTACATTTACACCGATCATAAAAGTCTGAAATATTTGCTCACACAGAAGGAACTTAATTTGAGGCAAAGACGATGGCTTGAATTGATAAAAGACTATGACTGCTTAATCGATTATCATCCGGGGAAGGTGAATGTAGTAGCTGATGCACTTAGTAGAAAATTTATGGAAGCCCTTCGAGTGATGAATGTCAGATTAGATATGACACAAGATGGAGCGATAATAGCAGAAATGTAAGTAAAACCAGATTTTCTTCAGCAAGTGAAAGCGGCACAAAAGCTAGATGATCGTTTGATTTCCATAGTGAACAAAGTAAAAGAGGGCAATGAAAGTAGTTATTCTTTGGGTGAAGATGGAAGTCTTTATTTGAACCGAAGGTTATGTGTACCAGATCAAGATGAATTGAGAAAGAACATTCTCACATAAGCTCATCATAGCAGCTATGCAATGCATCCTGGTGGCAACAAGATGTATCAGGATTTGAAAGTACACTATTGGTGGCCAGGAATGAAACGTGATGTGATAGAATTCGTGAGTAAATGTTTGATATGCCAACAGGTGAAAGCTGAGCATCAAGTTCCATCGGGTTTACTTCAACCTATTGCGATACCAGAGTGGAAATGGGATCGAGTGACCATGGATTTTGTGACGAGATTGCCTCTGATAGGAAAGAAGCATGATGCTATATGGGTAGTCATTGATAGACTGACGAAATCAGCCCATTTCATACCAGTACGGAGGGACTATCCACTGACCAAGTTGGCAGAAATCTACATCAATAAGATAGTGAGACTCTATGGAGTACCATCTTCCATTATTTCAGACAGGGATCCCAGATTTACTTTCCAGTTCTGGAAAAAGTTGCAGGAAGCATTGGGGACAAGACTTCATTTCAGTATAGCTTTTCATCCTCAGACTGATGTGCAGTCGGAGCGTGTAATTCAGATACTTGAGGATATGTTGCGATGTTGCGTCATCGAGTTTGAAAGTAGTTGGGAAAAGTATTTGTCATTAGTAGAGTTTGCTTACAACAACAGCTATCAGTCCAGTATCAAAATGGCGCCATATGAAGCATTGTATGGGAGAAAATGTAGAACTCCTTTATGTTGGACAGAATTGAGTGAGAAGAAGTTAATAGGAACAGACTTGGTTCGAGAAATCGAAGAGAAAGTGCGGGTAATCAAGGATAGATTGAAAGAAGCCATGGACCGACAAAAGTCATATGTAGATTTAAGAAGAAAAGATATAGAATTCCAGGTCGGAGATCAAGTGTTTCTGAAAGTATCACCCTGAAAGAAAGTTATGAGATTTGGCAAAAAGGGCAAGCTAAGTCCGAGATTTTTAGGCCCTTATGAGATTATACAGCGAGTGGGACCCGTAGCCTATCGATTGAAGCTGCCTCAGGAGTTGGAAAAGATTCATGATGTGTTCCACGTGTCAATGCTACGGAGGTATAGGTCAGACCCAAGTCATGTAATCAAGCCAGAAGAAATTCGAATACAGGCTGATATGACTTATGAGGAGAAACCATTAAAGATCCTAGCCAAAAAGGTTAAATAGCTCAGGAACAAGCAAATCCCACTAGTGAAGGTGTTATGGAGTCACCACAATATGGAAGAAGCCACGTGGGAGACAAGCTGCAATGAGACAACAATATCCGCAGTTGTTTAATACATATAAAATTTCGAGGACGAAATTTTTTTATTAGTAGGGGAGAATTGTAATGGCCCAAATACCAGGTTAGTCGTAAACTGTAGTTTCCGATATTGATCAAAAATATACCCGTGGGTGAAAAATATTTTATTTGATTATCGGAAAATATAGCTTATGACTAATCTGAGGGTAAAATTTGGAGTGAAAATGAAGTCAAATAAGCCCTCAAAAGTCAAAATTAAAAAAAAAGGGACCCGGTTTAATTAAATAGTTAATTGACCGTAATTTGACCGGACTATGAAAAATAGCAAACGATATCCAAAAATTTATTTTAAGATATGGATAAACTCTAAATAATATTTAAGATTATTTTACAGTAAAAATGGAATTTTACGGTAATACCAAAAATTGAATTATCTGTCTTATTTAAGTGAGCTGGACAGGAAACGAACTCCGATTGAGTTGAAATTTTTTATGTAGACATATAAAAATATTCTAAGAATTATGGAATCAAATTTGGGTAAAATTGAGCTTGGAAAGTGAAAAAAATAATTTATATTTCATAATTGGGCCTAAATGGGTTGGGCTTTGTTTGGCCCAAGCCCATCCAAACTAACCCACTATATAAGACCCAGATTTGCAGAATTATCTAGACAGAATTCTGCTTAATATTCTTCCTCTTTCTTTCCCTTGCTTTGTCCTGCCACTCCTTCATTCCTTTTCTTCAAAATTTCTTCATTTTCCTTCAATTCTCACACCAAAATCAACCACCCAAAATTAATTTCAACCTCTCTAATAGCTAATAGAAGTTTTTAATCTTCATTTGGGAGCCTAAAGTGGAAGGAAATCAAAGGAGAAAGTTTATGATTTTAATTTGAGGTAAGAAAAAATTATGGTTTTAAATTAATTTAATTGTTCAAATAGGTAGTTTAAGTTATGTAGATGTTAATTATGAAGTTTATTTGAGCTAAGAAAGTAAAATAATGGTGGATTAATGAAGAAAAGTTTTTGTCCATGGTAGGTTCAAAGCAAGGTGAAGGTGCTTCCAAAGGAAAGGAAAAGGAAAATTAGGAAGGCCTAAAATAAGGAATTAAGGTTAGTGATTTCAAAATCTACTTATTTCCATTGATTAAGCATGAATTAAGGTTATGGAAATTAGGAATTTTGTGTGTTTTGCATGTAATTAATAATTGATGCTTAAATTATGATTAAGGAATTGTAAAAAGTGAATTAGAATGGTTAATTTCAATAAAAAAATTAATTAGTGAAAATTGGAAAATATGACCTTATTATGTGAAAAATGTAAATTAAGAGATAAATACATTTTAGTATAATATTATGATATATATGGAATAATGAATGTATTAATTAGTGAAATGAATAATTAGAAATTGAAAGAAAAATTTTAATGATGAAAATTAAATATAGACAAAAAATAAAGAAAATAGATATTAATATTTTCTTTGCTAATTAAATGAAAATTTAGTTATGAAATGTAAGAGAATATGATTTTAAGAATGTAGAAATTTATTGAAAAATTTCAATTAAATATTGAATATTTTTCTATTTATTGATGATATTATGTATGTAATGAAAAATAATGAATAAAATATATTTAGTGAGTTTATAACTTAATTGATATATTAGAATAAAAAAATGTGAAAAAAAAATTGCTAATGATAAAATTGTTATGAAAGAATAAATTATTAAGTGATTAATAATGTAAAAATAATGAAATTTATGGTTTAATAGATATTGAATTGAAAAAAATAATAATAAATAAATAAAATAATGCCCTTAGTTATTTTTCTGATGGTTAAATCTAGCTCGGGATATAATTGGCTAGCCATAAGAAAACTATTACCGTGGTGCGGGTCATGGCGACTCGCTTATGTAGCCAATGATGGTCTACTTCAGTGATTCTAACTCAATAATTCAGTGTACAGTATGGTGCTCGGGTGATCCTTCGGGATTACTCTTCAGTGTAGTGGACTCTTGGGGTCCACGTCCCATGTATCCGATCCGAAGATTTTCTATCGGATTGAAACTAAGGGCAAGTGTGAATGAAATAATTAAAGTGACAATTATAAATAAAATATGAGAAAAGTGATTAAAATGAAAAATAGGATAAACATGAAATAAGTGAAAAATATAAGAAAAATAATGAAAATGAGAAATACAAGATAGATATTAAATTGTGTAGTAAAGATAAAAAAATCAAATAAATAAATATAAAAATAATAAAAGTAATAATGTTAGTAGCAAAAGTGTAAATAATATATAGTTAATGGTATAATTGTAAATAAATAAAAATTTAAGAATTTAAATGAAATTTGTAACAAATAAAAAAAAAGAAATTGAAAAGAAGAAAAAAAAAAGAGGATTTAAAAAGAATAAAATGAATTATATATTAATGAGAAAAATTGAATAGTATATTAAAAATACAATTGTATGAAAATACAAGTAGTGAAAATTTTTAGATTAGTAATCACCACTGAGCATATTAATGCTCAGCACGTAGTTATTTGACTGCGTGCAGGTAACGGCAGGAAAGGCAGGAGCAGACATACAACTTTTGGGAGTTGATGGAATATTGATATAATTGTAGGTTATTATATAAATGACATGTATATATGGATTTAGATATGGTGTTGTATGGATGAATTTATGTACATATTATGATAAATGAATATTTGTGAATTATTATATATGTGGAGAATTAAGGTTGAATGAAAAATATATTGTATTATGTGTGAATTATTGTGCCCAAAAATGGGCTGTGGATTGTTTGCTTGGCAGGTGGGTTAGTTAGTTTATAGTCGTTATGCTGCTGAAATTTTTGGAAAAGTAAAAAGGATTAATTAAGTGTTGGTAATATTATAGTTATTAAATTAAGATAAAATTTTTTTTGGCATACATCGGCTATAATCGTATTTACCCACGTAACGTACGTATAGAATAAGTGTTATAAGGGTATTACATGTATGCTCAAGTTTGCACTAGGCTGGACATTGCATTTGCAGTTGGTATTTTGGGTAGATATCAATCTAATCCTGGAATAAACAATTGGACTGCGGTTGAAAGAGTTTTGAGATACCTTAAGGGGACTAGTGATTATATCTTAACATATAAAAAGGTTGAGCATCTAGAGTTAACTGGCTATACAGATTTAGATTTTGTTGGTTCTTAGATGATAGAAAATCCACATCGGGTTATGTTTTTATGCTGGCTGAGTTTGTAGCATGTTATGGCTGTATGGCTACAAAATCGTTGATTCCACTGACAGACTCATAAAGTTGTATTGTGATAATCTTCTAGCTGTATTGTTTGCTAAAAATAACAAGAATATTACAGGGTCTAAGCAAATGGAAGTCAAGTATTTGACATTGAAAGAGCTGATAAAGAAAGGTGACGTTGAGATGGATCATATCAGTACAGAAAATATGATAGCAGATCCTCTAACCAATGGACTACGACCCAATATTTATGTGAGACATGTCATTAGTATGAGTCTAAAGTCTGGTTTTGATCCATTGGATTAGTGGGAGGATTTTATATTACTTTATGTAATTTTTGTACGTACTTTATACATTGGTATAAATGACATTATTGTATTTCTGATGATTATCAATACAGTGTTATATTTTCATTGGAAAATATTATGTCATATATCATATTAAATATTTGAAAGTCTTAAAATTAATGTCATCTTAAGCAAAGGGTTGGGACATTGATGTTCATAGCCTTGGGTGTATGTCTTATGACACATAAAGTATATTGAGATATAAAGTTTTTTAAGACATACAGACTTCATTTGAAGTAATAAATGATTTCTTAAGAAATTCGACCGATAAGAAAATCAACACATAAAGTTTTGATCATAAAGTTAGTATTGAATAATTCTTACCACATTACCATACTGATGCTCATGACAATTGATAGGGTTATTGACATATGTGACTATGGAATGTGTCATGTTCTTGATTATGTGGTTACCATCATGATCCTATGTTGATAATTTTATTGAATCGAGCGGGAATGTGAAGTATTTTGTAATATGTTCTCAATTAATGCGTTCAAGTGGGAGAATGTAAGATATTTTTATTTCAATATCTTATATTTTTGTGGGCTTTTAATTGAGATATCAGGATAAATTACAAATAAAATGCCTTAAGAATTTGATCAATTCTTAATTAGACAATACTTAATTTATTAATTAAGTGTCAGAGATTTAATGTGGGTTCAGATTATAATATAGGTATGATGGATAATCCATGATTATTATATACCGGTGAGCTAAGTTTCTCTTGTTGTTAATTCTAATGATTAAACTCCTTTATATAAAGAAAGATAGAGAATAAAGAAAGTTAATGAAAAGAATTACATTATTCTTGAGTTAGAAAACGAGAGAATATCTTGATGCAAAACTTCTCGGATCGTTTCTAAGACGATAAATTCGGCCAAATCAGGTACATATCTTCTTCTTTCTCAATTAAATTTGTTTGTTTTGTGTTATAAGTAGCATGTATTAGATAATGGAAAGAAATCTGTCAGATTTACGCTATAGATCTCTCCATTAGTAAACTCATGACCAAGTTCCACAACTCTGCTCTAAAAGCATTACAATCGCCCAATTTCAAGGCAAAACCTCTCATCTGGGTCCGTCATGATCTTTAGAAACTTCTCCAGCCGTTACTTGATTTTAGCTTCATTGGAAAGCACCATCCAAATTTAAAGCAACAAAGTTCACATGAGGTGTTTTCAAGCTAATGCAAGTTGTATTACGAATAGTATTTACCTCTCTAATTGAAGAAAGAGAGTTGAACGCTGCTATGCAAATTCGTACCAATTGCAAAATAATCTTTAGTTTGGATCTCCCATCCACACAAACATTGTTAAAAATCAATCCATTTCGCCATTTCTACAAGAACCAGCAGGTAAAGCCAAAGAGACTCCATTCCAAAATTTCCCACTCTGAATCCATTCTGCAAGCTGTAAAGAAACCAATCTTCAAAATCCAACGTAAAAGAGGATGAATGATCAGAGAGAAACCAGCAATTTGCTCCATAAGGCACTGGCTACCAAACAATTACGAAGCATATGGAAAACGTCTTCCACCCCATTATGACAAACTGGACATAAACACTTCGTGGACAGGTGACGCCAGACTCTCTCCTGATTAGTTAGCAGCTTTCTATGAAAATAAAGCCATAAGAAAGTCCTAACTATAACTCATGAACAGGTGTTTAACTAAACCAACACTAACATTAGAACTCGCCCTTTGGCAATTCCAAACTATTATTTTATCCAATGACAACAATTGATAAAAAGCAAAGATCAACGGAAAATTATTCCAACTGACCTGCCTTGTCATTATCAGTCACCCCCATAGGGCTTGCTTTATCCGATTCCAAAAAGGAATTCCCTCCTTCAAGATTAATTTCCTTCCCCAAATGCCTCATCGTAGAGGCGCGGATAAAATGGTTGATGCGCTCTTAGATTTTCTAATTCTACTGTCTGGTGATTTGCCTCAACTAAAATGGCTCAATACCATTTTCCCAGAATACGATGCACTAGAGGTGAGTGAAGGACGTTGAACCTGGACTGCAACATTCGAAGAGCCGTCCAATGAATTAGTGACTAAATTAACCTTCTTGAGATCGCAGCAGGTGTCAACAAAGCAGCTTATGGGAGAGCCTCTCCATTATCTTTATTAGGATCATTGTTTTCCTCATCAGAGATACCCCGCACCTCATGCATCTCCCTCACGCTATCACCCACCTCCATGTTTTCTTGCCCATTGACTTCATTCATAGATTTCCCTTCCTCATGCTGAGGCACTACACTTTGACTAATAATACAGTCATTCGCATCAACTACTTTTCTTATTGGTAATGGATTTCTTCCAGATACTTATTTTCGCTATACTGGAAGCAACTGCTGCATTCGTATTTTCATTTTCAGTAGTGTCCCTACCAGGGTCTCCAATATCTGTTCCTGACTCACCAAAAAGAAGATTCTTCAACGACTTCCAACTCATCTCCCAAAACTCCAAACCGAAGAGGTCGCCATTATATCTTTAGGAATTTTACTCTCCCCCAGCTCATCACTTTTACCATCGTTCACCATATTAAACCACTTTCACCATGGAATAGTTCATTAACTTTTGAAATTATTATTCAAATTGTCTTTGAAATTCCTGAAGTTACCCATTTACTATGTTATAATAACTAATATAGTTATAATTACCTTTAAGTTTTATAACAAAAGATAAATAAATATCTAAATTTTATACTTTCTAAATATATAATGCATATAGATACTAATATTTAATGTCTAACATAAAAGATATTATTATGTTGACTATCTACCAAGCTAGAAACAGATGAATTATTTAACTGTGCTGTTATGAATTTGATTTGATTTGAACAATCAGGTGCATGAAACAAGAAATAAAACTTTCAACAGAGCGTGGGGATACAGCTCTAACCCACAAGGCAGAACTCTACGTTTCCAGTTCTATAAATCATTGAGGAAGCAATTTGTATAACTCCCGCTAGGTACAAAATGGGAAACTAATCTTCTATCTCCTATAATTTTCACTACTTACACTATACTCTCAACAATTAAGAATGGTACAGTCTCACCTCTCATATGAAAAAAGCATTGCTTTTTATCATATGGTGACTTTTGACAGCTGGAAGTAGCCACCAGAAGCATAAAAAATTGTTAAATGCCTAATGTAATTACATAGGAGCTTTTAACTTCTTCCAACCCGCGTTACTATATAACGCCCTTTCTCTAGATCATAAATAGTTTTTAGCTGGGGCTTCCTCCACTTTGATATTGACCATGCTATAAACATTAGTAATATCGCAATGGCAATTAGCGAAATTAATGTTGGCGATTCATCACCGATAACAATGCTAATCCAATCTGGGTGCTGCATGTCCAATGCAGCAGTGCTCTGCAAGATGAAAGCTCCCAATGCCCAATCGAGCGGGATGTTTCCAACTCGATTGGCATATCCAATCCTATTAAAACAAACAAGATTTTCAAACACATTTTTACACAAAAATATGAAAAGTTTGATTAGGCATAGGATTAAAATTAATCTTTGAAATTCAAAAGCACATAGATTCTGTAATCAAGAAGAATGCTCCCAATTGAGAAATGTACCTTTCATTATCCAATGCAATTCCAAGGCTGTCATGAAGTAGGGCCACGATATAAGCAGAAGAGAAGCAGTAGTGTACCAGGTCAACATCACTTAATGAATGGTGTTTCCTTTTCAACCTCAACCAATCCTCTCCACAAAAGTTTTCTCCGGCCACAATAAGGTCAGAAAGAAATGCTCTTTGATTCAACCCGAAGAACTAATCAGTTAAAAGGAAAAAACAAAAAAAAAAGAGGATTTAGTCACAGTACTAGTGAATCTAAGAGTCAATATAATGGAAAATAATAATATAACAGAAAATAATATAACTATAATAAAAAATTATAATAATAATTTCAATTTTTAATTATTAATTATTCAATTTTAATAATAAAATAATAATCTAAAAATAATAATTTCAATAATATAAAAATATAATTAATAATAATAATTAATTAATATGGTAAAAACTCAAACCAAACTCTTATGCAACTATTATTTTCAGTTCTTTGATATGAAACATATAAAACACAAATAACCAGATTTTTTTTTCTTTTTTAGGCAAACATAGAACCAAAAATTGAAGGAAACAAAAACCTATAATCGTTCAAACAAGAAAACAACATGAAACCTTAGATGTGTAGAAGAAATTCTCAGTGGCCAGAAACTTCCCCTGAAGTTTAGGTATGAATGTAGATCCTATGTTGCAGTGCTGATAGGAGCATTTCTCTGCACCTCAGATAATAAAGAAGTCATTATTGCTATGTCAAAAGAAAAGAGCAAGAACCTGTGACACAAAAAGAATCCTTCTGAAAGAAATTGTAACCTTTTCCCTTTTGTAACAGTGTTAACACTGCAGATCTGCATTCGGAGAAGTTACCCCTGGAATGAATACTGGTTAGAAATCTATTCTTTTCTGCTGAATCTGGAGAGAGCCCCCAAGATTCAATTGCATGAAAGTAACCCTTAGGAGTACAAGGATCTAAAAGCATTCCTTTCTTGAGTGAATCAAAAGCTGCAATATGTGGAAAAGTAAAGATTTAAGTAATGCTCCAAACCAGCAATACAAAACCAATTGAAGGAGCCATCCCCACATCAAAATAATAATTTTACAATCATTTCACACGACACCTAGAAAAAGAGAAAAAAAATATCATATAAACAGTGTCAAATATTTGTCCCAACAGAATATTCCAAAAATTCAAGAGAAGTGGCAAGTTGGGGAGAGTGGAGGCTGCAACGTTTAACAGGCAGTAAATTGAGAAAACAATCAAGCAGTATTTTCAAGGCAAACAGAATGGAAATAAGTAGGATTGGCAAATAAGTGAGCATGGTTCGGTTGTATATGACTATTAATATTCATTTGGATACATGCCCACTCCATCTTAAACAACCCTAACCCACTCATTTACCTAAGTAACATATAAAAATGATTTATTATATACATTCAAAAGAAATATTTGTATATTTTTATTCCAAATTGACACAAAAGTGATTTCTGACTAAAAAAAATAATGACATTTGTCATCCATGTTTAAAAAAAATATGTTTAATAATTTCATACTGCATATAACAATGAAATTAAAATACAAGTTTTACTCTAACAATTTAAATAAAGAAATAAATAAATATGATTTTTATATATATGACTATGACCAAAAATTTTTTGTCTCATTGTTTATCAGATATGTTTTAACTTCTTTTTTTTTTTTTTTGATACTTCCCCTTATTTGCCAATGATATATGCAAATTATTGAAAAATTTTTGAACTAGTAGTTGCAGACTTACAGTAATATGCAATTAAAAAAAGAGTTGCATTAGTGTCTAAACATATAATAACTAGCGGATACCTATATTAAGTCATCCTAATCACATGAAGAAGAACTACGAAATAAAAAAAGAAGTCAACAAAAATCATCACATAATAAAAACAATGCCAAAGAAAAGTCTCAAGGCTAACAGAATTCGTTTAAAAACATTATTAGTATGCAAATGATCATTCAATTTTAGTTAATGGCTTAGATGGGTACCAATATATAATTTTAACCCATATATTGATGAGTTAAATGAATTGGACCCATTTATGATAAATCCATTTATGACCAATACCTATTTATGGTTATGACCAATACCCATTTTATGGATAAATGGGTGGGTGGGCTTTGACACCACTCGGAATAGGTAACTTGCAAAGGAGGGTAACGTTATTATCAAACATAAGATTGTTGATAATGTTCATGAAGTTAAGATGTCTCTATGCTTTTTATTTGGGGCCGGGGGGGGGGGGGGGTGGAAGAGGGGAATCTTGAAGTTTGAGTTTAAAAACAATTGAAATCTTTTTTGAAATTTTAGTCACAAAGACTTGCTAAGTGCTTTACATTACACCCAATAACTAATTAAAGCCTCTTAGGCTTCTATATCATAAACAGGAAACTAATAATCTAGGTGTCATGTTCTGTCGTTGTCCTTGCCCAACCAAGCAACCAACCCCACCCAGAATTTGTGCAGAAATCCTAGTAAGCATTTGACTAGTTTGCTTCCAATATTATCATTTTCCTTCAAGTGCAAATTGTCAAAATTATCAGAGAAGACCAATCTATAGCATAAAGAGTAACTATTGCAACATGGGCCTACATAGGATTCAGTAATATCATGAACCTCATAATGGCAACTAGCTGCCATGCCAAAAGACATATTACATTAGTCAAACCAGCTGAAATTCATATAGAGTTTTCAAAATTCTCAATGAAAATGAATAATCTTAATGTGAGTTTAGCCTTTATTTCAAGAAGCTTCACTACAGTAATAACTGGCCTTCATTACTAGTATATTATATAACTCAATGCATGTGAAATGCACTCAAATAACCATTTTAAGAAATCCTAGCCTTATATATCCATCGTAAAAGTAAAAGCATATATACTTACCTGAGTGATAGACAACAGCTGTAAGTGATTCTCTGAATGCTTCAAATGCAGCATTCTGCATAATATAAAAAATCATATGCTATTGAACAATATTTCCATATACCATAAGAAATCAATGACCACAGTTGAGAGAGAGAGGTTTAATACAATCAAAATCAATTACGGGCACCAAGTAACAGGAGTTATAAACTATGTTATTCGGACATGTAAAAAATGAAGAAGTACCCATGTCCAATTATCTCTTGATAAGACATGGGTACTTCTTTATATTCAAAATGTCCAAGTAACATAGGTTATAAATCACAATGTAAGCAGTTAAAGTTTCCAAAGTGCTTTGCCAAATTAACAGTAACGAATGTAGAACACTGATGCAATTTTTTCTCCACGTTTTTATAATCTCCATGTTCTAAGTCTCGCTCTTAAGCTTCAGTATGCCAAACCTTGCAACCAACACCAGAGAAGAAAAGAGAAATTTTGAAAACCAATCACTCAACTCAACCCAAAAGGTCTACAACCACAACATTTGTGTGTCAATTCAATAATTGTACTTCCAGAAAATGAAGTCAAGGTCTCCAAATTAATTACCACTAAGGTAAATTTAAAAAGCATCATGGTGTAAGCATAAGTTAGAGAGAGGGAAAAAAAAAGAAAAGGAGATAAAAAGGAGGCTTGAAAAGAGCACACTAATAAGGATCAAGGTTATTGAGTGGTTACCTGGCCAAAATGAAGAAAGCTGTGGCTATATATACTGTAAGTAACATTCCCAAACTTGATTATGCGTGAGAACTCAGGAGGAACTGGCTCACTCGAAACAAAAGTAACCTGAAAAGACAAAAAGGGGGTAAAAAAGGTATGACAAGCAATTCTAACTGACATCCTACATTCTATTCCTGAAAAGTCACGGTAGAAACATTCTATAATAAATGTTACTGAAAGCATGAAAATTGATTATTCCTACAATTGTTTCCAGAAAAGAATTATTTGCATAGGTTGTTAAAAGCTAAACATGAGCAATGATCTTCTCCTGGACTTTAATGCCTCAATTCACAAGATACATGAATAACATGAAAACAAGTTCATGTAAGCTACATTAGTACAGCAGAATCCCTTGAATAAAATCATTACTTCATTGAAGTAGCTAATACTTCGAATAGGCAGCAAGTAGCTCTTGAATAGTAACTTTGTGCACAAACTTGAAATCTTGTTACTTGCAAATCGCACAATAACAGAATTGCAAATGAATATAGTACATCAAAAAATCCCATAGTTGAGATTATGAAACAAAACCTGAGCAGAAGCTCCACCAAGTTCAATAATCCCAGTTGTTTCGCGGGGATCACTTCCAAGTGTACCCAGTGCATAGTTGGCAACAACCCAAGCATATACCCCCTCGTCAGAACCTAAAAAATTGCATACAATGTTAAACTTCTCAAGGATTGTGACAATGCGGATCAGAACTCAAAAAAAAATCCATAGAAAAGCACCACCGAGTTAATATTTGTAGATCACTGAACAATTTAGAATAATGTACACCAAAATAAAAAAAAATACCCAATACAATTTTACTTCTAAACAATTTACACATGAATGCTCAGAGAAATGATACCAATAGCATACCGGTAATAACAGAAGCCCACTCATCCCTGAATTTGAACCCTGACTTTCTCAAGACCATTCTACACGACTCCAAAATCCTCTCTTGAACCTCCAGATCGAGTAATCTCATTCCAGCGGTCGCCATTAACCGAATCTCCGTCTCTCCCCTAAACTTTTTCGGTACTCTCCCTTTCCCAAACTCCAGAAGCTCAATCAAAGACCTGCCCGCCCCCTCAGGATCCAAGGCATGCGCCGACAATCCCGGATTCACCTTCATCGCCCCATCTCTGAAATCGAAAACCGGTTTTCCGTTCTCAATTATGTAAGAAAACACGTGAATCCGGGAACCCGTACTACCTCCATCTATGATAATACCATACCTTTTCCGAGAACGATGAGAATCCCCCGTTCTTAAGAGAAAATAACAGGACAAAAGAGCAGTTAGGGTTAACACAGAGGCGAAGAAAATATAGAAGAAACTGGATTTTTTGGGTTTGGTTCTGGTAAAGAGTGTGGACGATCGGGGGTTGGGTCGGATCGGAAACTTGATGGGATCCATTTGATTGTTGGGCTTAGAATCGACCCGAGTACGGGCATGCGGTCGTCGCATCAAAGGCAAGGGGATTGGAGAGAGAGGAGGAGAATCATATGATCAAGGTTGTTTTTTTTTTAATTATTTTGATCGATAATTGAACAAAGAAAGTGAAATTTACTGTTTGTCTTATTTATTTGTATAGTATTTAGAAAATGAAAATTGAAGAGTGAGAGGGCAATCTTCAGCCCTCTCGCTCTCTGTAAATTTCCGGCTGATCAGAGGAATAAAATATCACAATGAAGAAGAAGAACGAGAAATAGAAGACGACAGGCGAGGTTAACACGGAGACGGCTTTACTTTCTACGCGCAATCACCGCTCTTTGTTATTTTTTATTTTTATTTTTTTTCCTTTTTTGCTTTTTTAAATGAGGGAAATTAAAATAAGATTATGTTTTTTTAATAATTTTACTTGCATATTTATCATTCCATTGTTTTATTTATTTACTAATATATAGACTAAATAATATAAGGTCATAAAAAATATATTTAAAAAAATAAAATTATTAATTTATTTTTAAAAAAGAAAAGAAATTGATAATAAAATCTTAAGATTATAATCCATATAAATATTGATTCACAATTAAGCTGAATATTTTAGACTAATCCAAACACAAAAATTTAAATTAAATTTTGAGATTTAATGTTCATAATACAAAATAAAATATAAAAAAAGTTAAAAAAATTCTAAAATTTTTAAGTCTAACTTGTAATGAAATTAATGTAACGCTTGCTGAAATTTTTTAAGTATCATGAGGTAGATTAAATATACAATTAATTTAACATATAATAAGTATTTTTTTTTTGTTTGTCTTGCTGAATAAATAAATAATCTGACAACTCTTTATACATCATTGAAATCTTTTAACATATTAATCTTTTTTTCCCTCATTACATCAATCATTTTTCTCTCAACATTACAAAATTACTAATATGATGATAAAAAAAAAAGGTAATATTTTGAAACTTTGATAAAAATATGTTATTTTATTGTTAGTTTAATTCATAAGCAAAATCGCAATACCATATTAATTTGGATTTTGAATTTTTAAGGTTGTTTTAATTTGTTTGTTTCTTAAGAAAAAATTAAAGTGATGTGTAACTTTTAATTCTAAAAATTTTTTATTTCATACTTTATTTTACTATGAAATTTATTATATTCGGAAATTTGTAATTATTTATTAGTGTAAGTTAAAAGATAAAAATTATATGTAATATCTGTTTCTGTTATTTGTCTTATATAATATATGGTATTTGTTAAAGAATTTAATATCATATTCTAAAACTCCTATAATAAATCTATTCTTTTTTGAATTAAAATTTATTTACTTTTTGTATTTATTTAATTTTATAATACTTAAATTTATGATCGATTTTAATTCGATAAAAAATAACAATAAAAATTTTTTATATATGTAAAATTCATGAGATGATCAAAAATTAAGTTAAAATCATGGTATATTAAATTCAAAACAAATGTTAAATCCAATTAAATATTAATCATAAAATAATATTTGTGTTAATTTAGTTTAAAATATTTTAAAATAAAGTGATCATTTTCTAAAAAAATTTAAGATCGTATTAATATTTTATTTAAAATAAAATAATGAATAATTATTATTTTTTTTAAAAAACAATGAAAATATGCAATTTGGCTCAAGGTGAGTAGAAAAATCGAAAAGATAAACAAGGTACAATAAACATCTCCAAAGATGTCTGTTTTTTGGATCGGAAAGCTGGTAAACGGTTGCGGGCCGCAGTTGTTGGTGCAAATGGAAACAAGTAGAGCTTTGCATGAGAGAGATATCATGATGAGCAAGTGGGATAATGACGCTTGTTTCTAGGATGGGGATGCTGATAGACGGTGGCGGAGATGAATTGCAGGCAGGACGACACCGTTTTCTTTTAGGGAGATGGTGTGGGAAAGCTGGGATTAGGAAGCTGTAAGGAGCAATTGGGATCCCGTCGTTTGTTTCTAGGGTAGGAATGCTAGGAATTATTTCTAAACGGCGTTGTTTAGTTATGTTGGGAGGGGGTGGAGAGGTAATGCCGCTAAACAACGACACAGAGAGGCGTTTGCTGTGGGGGCAGAACCGACACGACACTGTATTTTCTACAGTAAAGCCATGTGCCGACTTTTATTATATTGTATAGATTTTTATGTATCACTTAACATTTTTATATAAAAAATTTATGTAGTTAGGTAATTAATTAAATAAATTAAAAAAAAAACTATGAATCTACTCTCACATGCTTGCTTTAGGCGTTTTTATTTTATTGACAAACTAAATTTCTGTAGCTACTTAAATCTAGAGTTTTAGCATTATATTAAAATTTAACTATTAATTTATTTATTTATTCCAATTTTAACGATAAAGTATAATATTTTATTAAAAGTGTTTTCAAAAAATATGCAAAATAAGAATTTTAATAAATCCATCCTAATCTATTAGTTTAACATGTGATATAATTAGTAATAGATAATTAGAGTTGCTGAAAAAAGTAAAAACTCAGGGGTAGCCCCGGCTTCCATAGGTCTTTGGTAAATGGTAAGTCTATAAATTTTAATTTATATGCTCTCATAGATAATATCAAAACATTATGTCTTTTAAACCAATTCTGATTGATTTATTCCAAAATTATAATAAATAATTATGAAAACCCTTTAAAAGTTAATTATCTTGAGCAAATCCTTGAAAACTATTCTTCAGTTTTATTATATATAATAAATAGACAGATATATAATTAATTAATTTAAAAAATTATAACAAAATTTTAAATTTTAAAAATAAATTGAAAAGATATTATATAGAGAGAGTTTTTCAATAGTTACAGTTATATATGGATAATTATTATAAATTTTAGTGTAAAAATTTTTCAATGTCTATAGTTTCATAAATAGTTATTATAAATTTTAATGTTAAATAATATTAAATGTTTATAATTATTGTAAAACTAATTTTAAACAGTTATATTTTTTATTTAATGGTTGAATTAATAGTACTATCTATCTATATATATATATATATATAATTTTTTGAGAGAAAATTATATGTTTTGGCGAGCTTATAATTTGAAGGATGTGCCTGTGAAATCCTAAACGATATCAAGAGGAGTTAAGATTGATGAATTGCCCTGTTTGCAGTAATGCTGCGGAATTAGTGTTGCACATTTTTGCAGATTGTAAATTTGCAAAATGGGTATAGATGAGTTCACCTTTGAGTTACATATATGAGGAATAACGCTTCCAATTTATGGGAATGGGCATACAGCTTCTGCAAATCTGTCCATGGATGATTGTGCCATTTTTGTCTCAATTTGCATACGTATGTTAGTGTATAAATAATTTTAACGTAATTTGGGAGGAAACAGAATTACATATAAGATACGCTTATTGGGACCCAATTGCTTAGTTAGGGTTTACAGATGATAGATTCAGATTTGGGTATTTGTGATTCACCTTCGAAGAGGCTTGCATTGGTTGTCGACAAAGGCAACACAGAGCACTCAGCTTTGACGAAGATGAAGATTGATCCGACCGTTGAGGATATTGATTCTGATGCTGAGGAGACGGGCGACCAGGAGGAAGAGGTTGAGAAAGAAATTGTTGATTGGACAAATTGTGGAACCAGAAATTTTATTCAGTAGTCCAATTAAAAAATTATATAAATAAAATAATATACAGATATTCTGAAAGTCATGATAACTCTACAATATGCTATAATTTCGTTCCATTATCTAACAAAAAATCAAACAAATTAAAAATTATGAATAAAAGTAATTTAGAATAATAATTACATATGAATTACAATCAAATTATCAATAATTATAACTCTTTACACAATAAATAATTACAATCATAAAAATAAGAAAGAAATTGAAATAAATAATTTTTACTATCTAACCACAAGTTTTTTTTTCTTAAGATTATCAATCATCTATTTAGTTGTAGTCATGTTCATTTTATTGTTCTAATTATAAATCTAGTCCTTTTATTGTAACAATGACACTGTAGTTTGAATTTTTTTTTTCAATTAATGATTTAAAAAATGGCTGTTATTTATTCATTTTACCTATCTTCTCGAATTTTTTTTTCTAACATGTTTATTCAGGATATAAGTTCACAATACTAATTCAAAAATTTCTATGAGTTTGATTTGTATTATATACAGACTTAAAATTATTCTTATACATCCAAATTTATATTGGTCTCTCTTATATTAGACAAAACAAGAAATCTTCATTCCCTAACTATTGACATATTAATTGATAGTTAAAAAAATAAAAAAAAATCCTATAAAAAAAATCACGAAATGTAAATATAAAAAATTTACTTTAAAACTCTTAATTATTGATTTTTTTTTACGAGATTTGATGAAATAAGAGTAGATGTAGAAAGATGATTGAATGTATAAAAAGAATAAAGTGAAAATTTGTTTAAAAATAAAATGATAGATTATAGTTTTTTAAAAGGAATTTTAAATTTACTAATATACTATTAAAAATTTTAAAAATTTTAGGGGTGGTTCCTCCCTTGCCCCTACATGCTTCCGTCACTGATTGGGATGATGCATGCTTCCGTCACTGATTGGGATGATGCTTCACTTGATTTTTGTTGTTCCAAATGTATTATTGTTATGTTGTGCATTATTATTATTAACTTTGGACTTAAAATATGAAATTAAGATAATATAATTAATTATATTAACTTAATTTTATATTTTATATTAATCTATCAACTTAATTAATTATTTTTACTGTTAATTATATATTAATTAATTTTAAATATATTAATAAATAAAAATATATAATTTATTTATTTTAAATTAAATTTATTATAAAATAATAAAAGTTGGATCCACTAGAATTTTTTATTTAAATGAATTTTCATCTCTTCACTTTTATATATTACAAATTTTCATTTGTTTTCACGTCAATTTTTGTAATTCAATTTGTAAGAGGTCGTGAATGCTCTAATGTAAAACATTTGAAACGAAACTTGTTTCCATAAAATAATTCCAGATTTATGCTACCATAAATGAAAATGGATAATCTTAGACATTATTTGTTTTTACCATATATTTATAGTATAATTTTTATTTCTGAGAATTTTGTTATTCTATCATCAAATTGTTTTTTTAGTTTGCTCTTGGTTCGATAAAAAAAATGGTTGCAGGTGGTTTTTGGAGTGGTTCGGATTTCAAATTGTTGGGCTGGCTAATATTTGAATGGGCTGGAATTTCTAATGTTAATTGGTTCTGAAGTGGTTCGCACTTGAAATTTTTTGGGCCGACTGATATTTTAATGGGCTGCAATTTATATTTTGTACTGTTTATTAGGTTTATACTTTTTGCATCTAATCTTAAACGCACTGGACATTGGGCTTTTAAATATTATAAGCAGTTTTTACGTTCATAATTGTGTTATCCATAGCAAATTATATAATGGATGCATTCGTGTGCCATTAATTAGTATGATCTCTCTTTGAATTGTGTATTTATCTTATTGTTCTTCTTTATTTAGCGTATTGTTCTTCTTCAGCATGTTCTTCTTCAACATATTCTTCTTCTTCTTAATTTTTGTTTCTTATTCATATAAATAAAAGGAAAAAATATGTATATTTTAAGTTTATACTTTAGAGAGAGAAAATTTTGTAATTTTCAAAATTTATCTTATTTTTAGTATTTGTTTTAATATTGTAATAATTGTTATTATTATTTGAAATAAAAATATTTAATTTTGATTTTTTTGTGAAAGAAAATAGTTAAAAATGAAGATATTTGAACTAAAAATAAGTAATATATAGAGATAAAATCAAGATGTTGCAGGTTAAAAATGATAGGTTTGGTAAAAATAATAAACCTGTAAATGATGAACCTATAAAGTATAAACGATAAATCTACAAATGATATATGTAAGTTTAAAAATAATGAACCTATTATTTCAAAATGATAAATCTGAATGTTGTAAACGATGAATTTGCAAGTTATAAACGATGACCTGTAAATGTTTGAATATGCAAAATTTAAACGATAAACATGTAGTTTTAAAATGATGAATTTAAAAATAATGAACCTATTGTTTCAAAATAATAAATTTGAATGTTGTAAACGATGAATTTGCAAGTTATAAACGATGACCTGTAAATGTTTGAATATGCAAAATTTAAATGATAAACATGTAGTTTTAAAAGGATGAATTTACTAGTGATACTTGTAGATTTATAAATGATGAGCTTATAGTTTCAAAATGATGAACTTGCAAGTAGGTTTGGCAACGAGGCGGGGTGGGAGCAGGGGACTAATCCCTATCTTTGTCCCCGCAACGACGGAAAATTTTCATTATAGTAACGGGGCAGATTTGCTTTCGTCTCTGTCCCCGTGGAGATATCCGTCCCTGTAAGGATCCTCATTCTCCAAAGTGAATTTTTTTTAATTTAAAAAATAATATATAATTAATAATTAAATTAATTATATAATCAATCAGTAAAAAAATGAGATCTGACCAATTTATTTATTAATAAAACGATTTGTAAAAGTATAAATATAATTAATTATATAATCAGTCTAATCAATTTATTTATCAACCAATCTAAATGATTTATTTATCAATCGATCGAATTATTTACAATTAACTAGTTAGAAAATTATCAACCAATCTGACTGATTTATTATTAAACTAATTAACCAATTACAATTTAAAATTTATTGAACTGATTAATTAATTTCACATAGAAATTTTTGGATAATTTAATTTTAACAAAAATTTATTATAAAATTATTTATATATTTAAAATATATAAAGTTATATATATATATATATATATATATATATATATATATATATATATGTATATATATAATTATTTTAAAATAATTATCAGGGAGTTCCCGCCCCGCTCAATAGGAAAAGTTTTTTTCCATCTCCGTCCCTACGGAAAAGTTCAATCAGAAATTTCCCGCCTTGTTCGGGGCAAATCCCCATGGGAAACTGGAATTTTCCACCCCATTGTCAATCTACCGCAAGTTGTAAATAATAGATATGTAAATATTTGAACATGCAAAATCTAAACGATGAACATGTAAATTCAAAAAGATGAACTTACAAGTGATACATGTAAATTTAAAAACGATAAATCTATAGTTTCAAAATGATGAACATGCAAGTTCGAAATGATAAATTTTCAATTTGTGAACGATGAACTGTAAATTTTTTAACATGCAAAATCAAAACGATGAACATATAGTTTCCAAATGATGAACCTACACGAACTTGTAAACTTGCAAGATCTAAAATATAAATTTGTAAAATTTAAACGAAAAATCTGCAAAATCTAAATGATAACTCTATATTTTCAAAAATATGAACCTGCAAGTTGTAAACGATAAATTTATAAATTGTAAACGATAAATCTATAAGTGTTGAGGCAACAATTTATAAACAATAAACCTATAAATTATAATTGATGAACCTATTTAATTAGTTTACCAAAATTCAGTTATGAAAAAAAATGCACGTTTTTGTGTGAAGAAAAGAGGTTTATAATACAATATGGTTTCAGTTCATAATGTAACAATCCGTAATCAATTTAATTTTGGGAAAGGGATACAATTGTTCTACTTTCCGTAGATTATGACTTTTTTACATCATAATTCAAAAGCTACCAAAAGTAACTTTTCAACCATTCACTAATCCATAATTACGTTTTTAAAAATGGTTACTATTGAAGAATTGCAACTTTCATTATTAATATTAGAATCTTTAATTGCGTTAATCACTTCTTTAAAATGGGCAACTCCCAAATCTACAAAAAATGAAATAAAACATTATCAAGAAAAATTTTAAAAATAAAAAACAAAACAATGAAAAAAAATGTATATGTATATTATATATGACATATATGTGTGAATCTTTACAAGAACAAAATCAAATAGTTAGCAAAAATACCAATATAAATATTAAAATGTATATGTGGTGTAAATGTAACATATATGTGAACATGTATACATAAAACACAATAAAAAAATATAACGTGTAATGCCTATAATTAGAGTTTAGTTAATAATATGAATTTATAAAAGATAAGTATGTTTAAAAATTATGGGATAAAAGTTGAAAAAGAAACAAGAAAGTGAAATGTCATAGGATTCACACCCGTGATCGCTCTTTCATGACCATGAACCATCGTGAGACGGAATTTTGAGATTTAACATATTCACGGACGTGACAAGGGTTGTCACACCCATGAACATCGTCAGATATAAAAATTGTACCAATTGTTCTTTCTTCCATCCATGACCTAAAACTCAAAAGGAAACCCTATAATTCGGGGTTTTCTCATACCAAAGGCCAATAATTAATGTTTCTCTTTGATTCCCAACCTTAGATATATAAAGAAAAGCAAAAGATCAAGGTTCCATCAAGTTCTTGGGAAAAAGAGAGCACAAGGAATATAGTGTTCTTGAGGAAGACTACCATAGAAGGAAGATATAAGTTGAATCTTCCATCCCATCTGTGTTTCCTTCAAGTAAGGTAAGGAATCACGTTTCTCCTTCTTCTTTACAAGATTTCATAACTTTAATCATGTATGATTCGTTTATGGTAGAGACTCATTTCCAAATGGGTTAGGTTATAGTTTGATCTTGAGAGATTATGGTTTAAGACCCCTCTCTAAACTGTTTAAAGACTAATATATATATGAGTTAGTAAGAAGTTGTAAGAGATTAAGTGTCAAAGGGTTAATGTTAGGGTTTTATGCTTTATGGATTTAAAGGCAAGGTTCATGGGTTATAAATTTTGATATAGCTATGTTATATGTGATAGGAGTTGAAAGGGAAGGTGAAAAATCCACCAAAAAGGATAAGCAAGCCTGAGAGAAGTTTGGTTTTGTGAGACTCCATTAGATGTATGTACATATATGTGTTCAAATTCCCAAGTATGACATGTAGGGTATTATTTAAGTGAGGATTGAATTGTATGTTTTAAATGTTAAATGCCAAATTTAAATGAGGTAATTAATTCCATGAGATAGGATTTTGAGTATGAAATGCTATAAATGTAAGAATGCCTTGAATAAGCAATGTTTATGTTTATAATGTATATATAATGAATGTGCCTAAAGAGGCATTTATGACATAATAAATGATGATGCCTCATGGGTAATAGAGGTAAGTAAGAAATGATGAAATGTATATGAAAGCATCAATGCTTGAAAAAAATAGTTGGTGATTATGTATATTGAATAATCCTTTTAACATGTTTTAATTCATGATGCGATGAAAATGTTGATAGAAAAATGTTGTCATGGGACAATCCTTAGAGCCTTGCATGTGACTTATAATGAATGCATATTTTTAATACTATCAACTATTAGAAAACTCGGATTCATGTCCATGACTAGTTGTTTACGACTGTTAATCTCATCTTACGAACAATGTCACACTCATAAAGAAAGTGCATAAAATGGATAGAAGCATTTACGTCATAGTTCATGGTTTCATGGGTAGGGGTGCCTGTGAATGAACCTTTAGGGCTGTGAACATGTAGTTCACACCTGTGAAGCTTGATCTAAATGAGATTTACAAATTGTTTCAATACAATGGCTATGCACATGGTTCATAATGATACGATTAAACTATGCTCATATGTTTTCTAGCACGAGAATGTTACATGATGCATTTCCACATGAACAAAGTATACATGATATATGATATAAATGCTATATTAAAATGTAATAAAGACAATATGAATAAGTTAAGCTCAGACTCGATACTAAGACTAGTAGTAGGATAGATGGTGCACCGTTAAGGTGTTTACCCATTCAATATGGCTTAAGTTCGAAAAGTGTCATTGACTTAAAGAACCTAGACTGACACACATTATTACAGATGATATTACATGCAAAAGCTATATATTTACTCAGTCAATATGACTAGTTTGGATTGGTGCCATTGACTTGAGGAGCCTGAATTGACACATGTTTATAGATAGTGGCAGGGTAGCTTAAGCTCAGAGAGTGCCTTTATCTTCAATCCGTATCCAAATAATCGGTGTTGAGAGTTATTGGACAATAATATCAAATATATTAGAGTAAGTAAAGAATACAGTAATATGAAATGAATGTAAAGGTATAAATATGCAAGTAAGTTTATGCACATAGTGAAATGTTATAAGCTATAGTTATCATTATATATGTTCAACGAATTATACTTCGACAATGTAAGATAGCCTATAGAATATTATGATTTTATTGTCATGCCATGATATTCTTATATGATGCCATGAAATACGTATAATGTATAATTGTATGTGAATTTCTATGCTTATATGTACCACTAAGCTTTTAGTAGTTTAGCGTGTGAATATTTTTTCTATACAGGTCGAAGCCTTATAGACAAGTAAAAGTTGAATAGGAGAAGCAGTCCAGACATCAGATCAGACTCTATACAGGTCGGTGATAGCACATGTTTCACTTTTGTATTTTGTGTATATATCATAGTAAGAGGGTTGTTACTTGTATACATGTCAATGTTGAATAATTATGTAATTCCTTATTAAAGACATGTATTTTTATAAATATTTGGTCAAAAGTTAACATATTTTATTTATGAAATAAAATTTAAATATTAAGTCAAATATTTCTTTTACTGTATGTTTTATGCAAGTCATTTGTGGCCATAGTGTAAAGAAAAATTTTAAATGCTTACAAGTTTTCCGCACATAGATCATGTAGTACCCGCTTGTTTAATCGGATTAATTCTGTTTAGGCGAAAGGTTGTTACATAAGGTTGAAAACTAAAATATATATATAGCTTATATATGATATATATGTTAAAATGTATACAAGTAACAACCAATATGATAAAAAAAATCGGAAAATGATACTATACATAGGGTCTCAAATTAATATTATGCTTTAGGTCTTTTAGTTTATTTATTTGGTTCAAAGTCCTCCCATTATTCCATTAATGGCTATGGGTTTTTCTCAACTTATCCCTAGCTCAATTTTTAATTTATCAATTTAGTCCATTTAATATTCTAACAAGCCATATTTTATTTTTAATGTTCTCGGGTCCTTAATCCTTTGGTTTAATTATATCAAAATTTTGGTTCAAAATCTTAAATTTCCTTCTATTAGTTTCAAATCCATAGGTTCAATTCCTCAACTTTGTGTGACATCATTAGACAAATTTTAGTTAGTCCCATATATACCTCGATCACCACCAATTTCATATACACAACTTCCTTTCTGCCATTCAACTTCACTTAATCCATTTGATAATGCAATTCACCTATTACTTAAGTAATTTAAACTTAAAACTTAATCAAAAGTTCCAATTTCCACACATTTGTGTTTCAGCTTCATCATACTCAGTAACAATAAGCAACCATAAAGATACAAGTAGATAACATTTTACAAGGAATAAGATGGAGGAAGAAAAACAATAAGAGAAATAAAAAATAATAATGAAGGAACGTCAAAGGATAAAGGGAAACAAGGAAAAAAATAGAAGATAAGAAAATGAGGTGAAGCTCTCGGCCAAGAGAGAAGAGGAGATGAACCCTTTTACCTTTTTGAAATTCCTCACAATTCGTAACCTTTGATGGTTCTTTTTGATTTTCTTTGTATGCCCAAGCCACCTAAGGAATTCCTTTTTGCTTCTCCAAACCCAAGCTAGACATGCAATCTCTTTTCACTTTGGACAAAGCTTGACCAAACCCTTTTTCTTTAACCTTGACTTGGATTCATGTGGGTTTGTGGGGAGGATATGTTATTTGCTTTAGATCACTGATTTCTTTGGCTAGATACCATTTGTGAAGAAAGAAACCAAGAGAAAAATGAGAGAATTTGAAGGAGTATGGTTCTAGTTCCTCGATTTTCGTAAAAATTTAAACATTACTTATTCGAAATCAATTTTTTTCACTTGCAATGGTCCGAATTTAGATTTTGATTGTACTAGCTCTATTAAAACAAAAATGACTTGAGCAATAAAAAAATGAAAACAACAAACAACAGGCCAAAATAAGCATAAAACGGGTAAATTATATAGCATATTATATAACAGTATCTCAATTTAATTTTGTAATACAAAATCTCCTGACTCAATCTCTATTAGATTATTTAACAGAACAATAACGTGACCTTTCCACGTTATTTTGGTAAATTACATGTGGATATTACACTTCATCACATATATCCATATTATTGACCATATCACTTACCCCTAAATTATTTCTCTTTACTTGGGCCTAAATTATTTCTCTCTACTCTGTATTTTATAAGTAAATGTAATACCTCTTCATAAAACTAGGGATATACCCAGTCATATAAGAGAATATTATAAAACATATATTAAAAATTTGTTCAATTTAAAATAAAATACCATGACTATAATGATTATTTTTAAAATTTACATAAAAGAAAATAAGAAGGAAACAAAATAAAATGTCAATACTTATTAAAAAATTTTATGTTGGGCATCAACTGGTCTTAAGTTTACAAATAAAATCTCAAAAGAAAAATATACAAATTACTTCAAAACACATGTACATCAAAATCATAACTTCTATAGTGTATTACCCATCCCAGTTGGTTTGTATCATGTAACTCCTCATTTAGGCTTTCATTATCTGACAGCAATGACTATCCCACTCTAACTTGCATGTGAGGAATAATCATATGCCAAGTAACTCGTACTTAGTAGTATATAACAACATGCAAAATATATCATAACATGTATACATGAACAATTGTTATACCTGCTCAAAATAAGGATGTATGCATAAACATATGAGTCTCATCACATACATTTTATCTTACCTTATAGAATAATTCATATCATAATTTATAACACATGTCTTGTTCTTACTCATTTTTTATATCACAATTAAGATTTTTACATCTCGTACATCCACACTAGCTTCATTACCATTTATATTATTTATTATTATTGCCCACTAATTTTAGACATGACTAACATAGATAGGATTGTCAACGACTCACTCCAAAGCCATTTAAGACATCTATTAGAGGGAAACAACAAGATGCTCACATTTATATTTAAGGGGGCTCAACTAAGCCCTACCCTTAATTTATAGGTCTCATTCTTGTATTGGTCAACGTAGGCCTCTCGGCACTATAAAATCTTCAATGACATGTTATCTCTCCTAGCTCTAATCCTAATCAGAATATTAGGCATAATTAATCTCATATTTCTCATTTTAAACATCATGATTTTTTCATCATATATCAACCACATATATATTTACCATTTCAATTGCACTATCTTGCAATTACATTTTAGTTGTATTTCATTCTCATTTAAAGCCAACCTAGGTTCATTTAAATAGAAAATACAAAATTCAACTTGCAAGTTGTTCACAACTGTGAATATATCTTTACACCTGTGATCACCTCACAACTCGCCTGGACGTGAACATCTTGTGAACATTTATGTCCAAAATCACCACATGTTTTCATGCCTGTGAATCTTGAAACTTCTACAGAAATTGTCTTGAAACACCCCATTTGTCATATCTCATGCATATACTAGGGTTACCAATTAAACTATATTACCAACATTTATACAAACATACATTATATCAATTTATATGCCAATTTACTAGATTTCATGCATTTACTATCTTTAATATACCATAACTCATCTCTTAAATATTCTTAACATCAATATGTATAATTCATCTATAATGTATCTTTGCCAACCTAAACATGTCATTAACCAAAATCTCAATTTCTTAACATGACAATTATCCAATTTCATACCTTATAAGTATATTCATATCCTTGAACATGCCATAAATTGTCCCATAATCCATTTTCTCATAAATTTATATACTCATATATAGTGTTCATTACCTATAAATGCATTTCATCCATTCATCCATATCATTGCTCATATTCTCAATATATTCACATATCAATATCCATATAGAACATACAAGATTAACATTTAATTCACATTCATGCATTTACTGCATAACCAAGTTCATCATTTAATGCATAACCAAGTTCATCATTTAATGCTAAACATAACATATTTCATGCATACTGACTTCTTCTCATCTCAACAATTATGCATTTAACAATTAAAGAATACTAATGCATCAAATATATTTTGAATCTGATTATGTATAAACTTTAATCAAAAGAGAGCTTTAAGAAAACTTCTCAAGCCTTTTTATCTCTCTTAAGGGGGAGCTTCCCCAACAACTTTGGTTCCTAACACATAAACACATCAAAATCAATATCAAAACTAAGATTACCTAAAGGTTCCACTTCTCCCTACCCAACATTCCTCAAAAGAGAGGATTTCCTAATCCAAACCCTAGGTTAAATATACTCAACCTCAAACCCATAAAAAATGAACCGAAATTGAAGATCAAGAGGGAGAGAATGAGTTACTTACTCGAATTTAAGAGTTAAAGTGGTTGGGGTCTCGAAATAAACCTCTTTCTTATTTGATTTCCTCTCAAAATTAGTTATTTTCCACATGATTTAGTAGATTTTGAGTGAATGGATAGGTGAAATGGTCACTGATTTCTTGAGGGGTGAAGAAACAAATGTTTGTTCTCTTAAAAAAGGAAAATAAATAAGGGTTGATCACTTTTATATACTGCGATTTATGGTCGTGACTGAATATTCACGGGCGTCAAGTCGTTATTCAAACTTGAAAAATGTGAAACACCTGAATCACGGCTGTGACCAATTCTTCATAGGCTGAATCACCTGCAGATTCATTTCTCTTTCATTTTGATTCTTCTTTCTAAAGAATTAACCCTTAAACCCAAACACTTGATAATTAAAATTTCACAACCCTATTACCATCTAAGCCTTATATTGGGAATGTGACATTGAAAGTTGAAACCTTAAACTGAACTAACTATGTCTTCATCACGATTTGCAATCCCTTCCCATAATAACTCTATTAGCCTATGACATTAACCTTCAAAATTGAAGAATTAAGTAATGATATTAGATCAAAATCAATCATAAGAAAAATGAAAATAATAAGAAGTGGAGGAGGACTAACCCTTTTATTAAAAACAACAATATAGAGAGCATAGATGATGCCAAGAAGGCTACCAAGAAGAAGCAACACCCACTCTGGATGAGCGTTATCCTCAATAACATCATCTTCATGATGTCTACCACTAAAATCGTGATAATTTCGGTGATTATGATAATGAGAATGAGAACAATGAGCGTTTTCTTTATTACTCTCCTTAGTATTCTTTCTAATGAGACGTTCAAAACTGGTAAGGCGATAATTGAAAAACTCTCGATCTAAATGTTTAATGAGGAGATAAGTAAACCCACTGTCGGCTCCTTCTTCTTTGTTACTAGGATTGTTTGTGATGATGGTGGTGGTGACAACAAAACCTTGATCTTCCAAATTGTCGCCATCGTAGTCATTAGTGGACCTCAATAAATTATTTTTGTCGATGTATTCTCTTCTTTCTCCTCCTTTTGTTCTTTGTCTTTATATTTCGTATAGTTGTTAACAAATTATCATATTTGTTAAAAAAAAATTTGGATTGTTATTGTTTGCTTTTAGTTTCAGTTGAGATTCCAAGAAGACAAAGCAAGAAGTATGAGGGACAATGTATGACATGTAAAATCAATTATAATTTATCAAAATGACGTGAAAATATCACATCATCGTTTTGTTAAGTAAAATGATGAAAACTGAGTTTGGGATTTTGTAATATGAAATCAAAGATTAGAAAATTTTATATTACAAAATAAAGCTGAGATACTATTGTGTAACGAGTTATATAATTGGAGTCAGTATAATTTACCTGTATAAAACTGTATTCAACATTGTTATTGAATCAACTTGAATATTACTCTATATAAATTATTGATATTGATTACGTGTTTTATGTAACATCAAAACTCAAGTGATCCATTACTTGGAAAATAAAATCAATCCCACACTTATACTTTGTAAAATTGTTTACCAATTGGAAGACCAAAATATACTTTAGTTTAGTTCATAGTTGTATCCAATTGTAAAGGGATTAAGATCAAATTTCAATTAATGATAATCTAATTACATCTTATCTCATTTTCTAATCAACCAAACAAAATGAATGAATGCACAATAGTAGAAACACAATAAACAAAGATAATATGAAATGCATAACACTTTGAAGAAGCACTAAAATTGTTCAATATTAGCTGCTAAAATTTGAAGGTCAATCATGTAATGCTGATATTGGTAGTAAATGATGCACAATTCAACCAAGTTAAACCATAATTCAAAATTTGGCCTAGGAATTACTCTTAATTTTGTATTGTTAATAAAATTTAGAGTTCAAAATATAGGGGATTAGTTTCATTAGCAGTTATTGAATTTTGTTTCACTTGTCACAAAATTACAAAACCTTTTTTGTCCCAAAAAATAACCAAACTTTATTTTATTTTAATTTAAATGACTTGTAGTTAAACTTAATGATTAGACAAATAAAAATATGACTTAACAGCTGCCACATAAATGACATGTCAGCAAAACGGTGTCAAATAAGTTGTTAAGTTAGATTTATGGTTGCTTAATTATCAAAATTAATCAGAAGTTATTTAAGTGAAAGAAAAATAAAATTTCATTATTGTTTTTGGAACAATTGTTTTTTGTAATTTTGCTATAAGTAAAGTTCAACGAACGCTAATAAAATTAACTCGAATATAGGATCATTAGAAAATACAAGATTTATTTCGCAATCAAAATAAGGAAAAAAGAAAAAGGGCCCAATATTTGTTGCAAATGAATCTTGATGTTAAAATAGAAACTAAGAGACACATGCCTTTGCTTACATACTTGCTTTCTTAATAACTTGCCATAAATGAAGGGAATAATTAATTCCCATCTTATAATGTAAACTATAAGAGTAAATTATAAATAATATATAATTTTTATATTATTAACCCAGATTGATGCCAACATCTTTTAAAAATATAAGGATGCCTTTATTATAAATATAAAAGGTGAGATATTTAATGACAAGCTTGTCAATGAAAAAAATTAACAATATCAATTATATACAATAAGTAGTTATTTCTTGCATATATAATATGCTGTTATTTGTTTGATACAAAAAAAATTCATACAAAAATTTCTAACATTTGAATCCCACTCTATTAAATGGATATAAATTCACGTCCACTAACATTGAAACTTCTCCAATCTAAAATATTAAAAGTCATACAATAGAAAAATGTAATTGCGTAAAATGTCAATTGTTAATATGTGACAGATATGATATATAATTATATATAGCTGATGACTTCCGGTTCACTTTAAATGTAATTTTAATTTTTTTAATACAAATAAAAAATATTTTTTTAATTATATATATATAGTTTTATTATAGTTTATCTCAATACTCTTTAATAAATACTAAAAAATATGTAAATTTAATAAATAAAAATAAAGAAAAAATATTCATTAAATACTCAATTTTGTTTTAAAAAAAATGGATATTTGAAAATTTTGAAATGATTCGGGAGGAATAGCAATTAATTAGTTGTCTGTATAATCCATTGTTGTAAAAATTGGCCTAACTCCTCTAATTCAACCGGTTTAATCGAGAATCAGACTTTAGGCTAGGCGGTTTTGAACATTAAATCCGAGAGAGTCATAGTTCCGCCACAAAACTGGCAATCCAACCAGTTGAACAGAGAACCGATCGATTTGGACCAACCAGTTGAACAGTGAACCGATCGATTTGGACCTAAAACTGGTGGCCCGATCAATTGAATTGTGAACAGATCGATTCAGAAATTCAGACCGGATTAGATGGATTTGACTAGTTGAAAAACAGTACATTTTTTTTTTTTTTGTGAGAAAGTAGAGAAAGTGCAGTGTTGAGAATCGAAGTCAGCAGCTAAAGCATGCTTTCCCACTCTTTGCCATTGAAACCAAACGGTTGGCTTTGCTTCTTTTTATATATATATATATATATCATCATTTATATTTTTATTATTTATATCATTATTAAAAAAATTTCATATAAATTATTTCTATTTCTACAAAAAATTATTTTAGCTGAGAAATAAATTATATATATATATATATATTTAAATTTTAATTATACATAAAATTATTCACAGTATAATTATGAGATATGTATAATTGCTAAAGTTGAATATAATTAGTTATATTTTTATTAGTAATATACATTATCAAAAAATTTCATATAAATTAGTTTTAAAATTATTTTAATTAACATAAGTTAGTTTTCTATCAAAAAATATATTTATTATTTATTTAAATAATAAATAAAACATACATATTATTATATTTGAGAATGTATTTAAACATTATTATATATTAATATGAATTATGAAATATTAATGTTTTGAACATATTAGTATAGAATAAATATGTTTATTACAAGTATTTTTTATATTTTTATTATGTATGGACATATTAAATATTAAACATTAGTTTAATCACAATTTATTATTAGGCATATTTTTCTTCTTTAGCAATGAAAATGATCCCCAAATATCTCTACACAATAATTACCTAACCACTTTGAAAGCTGTGTTTAGCAATTTTAACACCATAAAAAAAAAAAATTCCCTATTTCCATTAGCTGGGATTCCATTTAACTACTCCCCCTACATTGAATTTTGTTTTAATTTAAATATCTATTTTAAAATCAATTCAATATATAATAAATATTTCTATATTTGTTTTTATTTATCAAACTTTTATATATATATATATATATAAGAATTCCTAATGAATATTATCGTTAAACTAAAATTTATTAATTATGATATATTTTAATATTAAAATAATTTGCAATAAAAACGTATAAATTTGACAAAATCTAGTCATTTTCTTAATATGTGTCAAAAGATACCGAAGTCGCTGTCCAATATAAAATGATGTTGCTTATTGCATTATTTTGGCAGTGATATTTATGTTAGTTAACATGTGATATGCAATATTTTATTCCTCGCATGTTATTGTACAAGTCTACCAGCATAAAGTTTTATAACGATACAGTTACTTGTCCTGTATTGCAAGAGATTAATTTTTTTTTTTCATAAATATTAAAAATATTTATAATCAATATTATGTAATTGACATTTGAAAGGAAAAAAAATGAATGATTTAAAGGATATCATTAAAATAATGTTAAAAACAAAACATTACTTATTATACTAATTTATTGTTGGGTTTTGATGTTGTTGGACCGCACATGTGGGTTCAACGCGCAAATCTAAACTTAAGCTTGATTGAGTTAATATATAAGAGGCAGTTTTTATTATGAAATGTAATTGCTCTCTCATAAGTTATAAAATGTAACTTCCATCAGAAAATTTTCTCCGAAAATCAAAAAATGAATTTCTTCATCTCCATTCAATCTCAAAGTGAATAAAAGCGTTCGTATTGTAAAATCGAATATGGTTATAGTCATTTGACTTCGCCAGAAGTATTGAAAACACACGATTTACGCTAAACAAGTAAATATCCACTGTCCGAGAAATCTTATATTGGTATCAGAATCCATTTTGTACATTTTTGTGCTTAAAATCGTGATTGTGATGATTTTTAAGAAATTAACTATGAAAATTCAAATTTTTTTCAATTTTTGTAAGATTAATTCTTCAATTTCATAGTTCGAATTTGATATCGTTGGAAAATTCTCATCACAAGTTTTCTAAAGAGTATTTTTGCATAATTTTCTGATTAGTGGTTGAATTTTTATGATTTTTCAAAGTTTCTGAGTATTTTTTTTGAAAAAGTGTCATTAAAACGATTTTTATTCTCGGATCGCATATGTGTTGTCCAAACATGGCCAAAATAATGTTCAAACGAAATAAAAACGGTTATAATAGGTTTAAAACCATAAAAAACGTGTAAAATATGAAAAACCAGTGAAAAATAACATTTGAAATGCGGTACATGTACTACACGCGCCACTGCGGCGCGTCACGTGATGGCGGTTGGTGTGGAGCGGTTGGCTGATGGATAATCCATGAGTCTGTGACACGTGGCACATTCGGCCACGTGGATTCCTCCGGTTGGTTCACGAAACGCTGACGTATCGATGATGTGGCAAGGGGGTGTGTACACGTGGCAGCGTGTGTGGGCACGTGAGGCGCATGCAATGCGTGGCATACGTTCGTTCGACGCATGAACGAATATTTGTTTAAATTTTTTATGACTGTTTGGTGAAAAATTTGAAGAAAAATATGCATATTGGAACATAATTACTAAAAATATATAAATGTGTATTTTTTTGTGTGTCACATAACATATATTATATTTAATGGTGTCTAATGTTGGTTTAATTTATTCAAACATGAAGTGAGGAATTTGATGCTTCGCGCTTTGGAGTGATTATGTGTATATAAGAAAGATCCAGAATATTCTCTTGAGAAACATATTGATGAGATGTTCTATAAAATATGGACTTTCTATATGATGTTTAGTGAAAATTATGACTTAGCTGTGGAACAACAGATGTCTATAGTTCTTGATTCCTTACCTGATTCATGGGAAGAGGAAAGGAAGACACTTAAAGAAAAATTAAGCGACATAATTTATGAAAATCTTGAAAAAGATTTGAATTGGGAATTGGAGTACCAAATACAAGATAATATTAGGCGATCTAATAAGTCAATGAATAGTTTTCCATGGATGAAAAAAGTGTCTAGTACTTTGGCAAAAAGAGAATTTGCTGAGAGGGAACCATCAGTTCAACCAGATAATAAATGAATTGAACTTAACATTAGAAAATGTTTAATTTTTTTTGTTTTGTGTGTGACAATATGTTATTTAAAAAAAATTGAATGTTTATCTTATATATATATATATATATATATATTATTGTTATATTGCATGAATTGATGAATATATTGTGGAAATATTAGATTGGTAGATTAATGAATCTCATCTAATATAAAATTAATTGACGTATGTTTAAATTAAACAATGATAACTGGACTATATTAGTAGAAATTGATTGAGTTGTATAAACAGTTTTTTTTTGTTTCTACTGCTTGTGTTAGGTTATTATTGATTAATTTAAAATATTGTGACTCGAAATTGATAAAAGTAATAATGAATTGTGTTAATTCTAATTATAATCATTATTTCTAAATAGTTGAAATGACTGCAATAAAAAACATTATTGCTGACTTGAATCAAGGAGATAAGTTGAATGATAAAAACTATGACATTTGACATCGTAAAATTCAGTATCTCATGGAATAGCAAGATATGCTTGAAACAATAACACAACCAATGACTGAGCCTGAGTATGGAAACACTGTTCAACATAGGCGGGATATGGAGGCATATCAAGCCTATAAGCGTAAGGACAGAGTTGCTCGCATGTTGATGCTGAACTGCATGAAAAATGACTTGATGTTACACTTTAAGAAGTACCGTTGAGTCCAAGTAGTTTGGGATGCTGTTAAGGTTCAGTTTGGTGGAACCTCAACAACAAGGTTGCGTCAGTTAACTCTGAAATTTGATGCCTATAAGAAGAATTCTAATCACACAATGAGGCAACACCTTACTGTCATGTCTAACATGATAAGTAAACTGAAAGGTGCTGGCCATGAGATGATTGATGAGCAATAAGTCCAAGTTGTAATTCGTTCTCTTCCAAAAGCTTGGGAATACATGCATGTCAACCTTACACATAATGACAACATCAAAACTTTTGATGATGTTGCCCGACATATTGAGCTAGAGGAGGATCGCCTTTTCGCTGATAAGCCTGAATGAGAGGCTTATATGACTGAGTCTAGAGGCAAAAGGGCTTCAAGCTCTGGGCAAAAGAAATGAAAAAGGTAAGGGCAAATGGTAAGACAAGGAAGGAAATAAGGCAAAATTTAACGGAAATAAACACAAGTACGGAAAACGCGATGGAAAAAAAGACAAGAACATAAATTGCTTCAGTTGTGGGAAGCCTGATCACTTTGCTCGTGATTGCACTGAGCCAAAGGTATTGTTTGACCAAATTAGTCCCTCGGATTTATATGTTAGTAGTTGTTTGATGTCAGCTAAAACTGTTCCTTATTGGACTATAGACTCAACAGTAACAAACCACATAGCAAGAAACCGATATGTCTTTGTTGAATTTCGTTGAATTCCAAAGGGGAGTAGAAAAATCTATATGGGGAATAATGCTTCGGCTGACGTGTTTTGGGATCGATACCTGCAAGCTAGTGTTGCAGGGAGGTCGCATGCTTTATCTCCATGATGTGCTTTATGCTCATAATATTCGACGAAATTTAGTTTTTATTATTGTTCTACTTGGACTTGGCTTCAAAATTATTTTTGAAGATGATTGTATTAAAATGCTTTTGGACAAAGTTTTTTCTATAGTTCTGGACATATGTTGAATGATTTTATAGTGTTAGACGCTATTTTTATGGATGTTAAGCAATCTATATTTGTTGTTGGAAATTTCAGTAATATTTTATTAAATGATGATATTAAATGACATGCTAGATGATGACACATTGGGCAAGATTGTTTAAAAAATTTAGCAAAAGCTGGTATTTTAGGATATGTTGAGAAAATAGATTTGTCTATTTATGAGCATTGCCTAGCTGGAAAAACAACAAGATTACCATTTGGCAAAGCCAACAGAGCCATATTTCCTTTACAACTTATACATTCTGACATTTGTGGCCCAATGAATATGAGAGTAAGACATGAGGCACATTATTTCATCATTTTCATAGATGATTTCACCAGATACGGTCACGTTTATTTAATCTCCCATAAATCTAAAGTATTAGATTGTTTCATACGTTATAGTAAATTGGTTGAGAATCAATTAAATTTGAATATCAAATTTTTGCGAACCGATCGAGAGCGTGAATATCTATCTGATTTATTGAAAAGTTATTGTGATGATAAGGGTATAGCTAGGTAGCTAACTATTCCTTGTACTCTGCAACAAAATAGTGTAGCAGAAAGAAAAAATAAAATCCTATTGGACATGGTTAGGTCAATGATGGCACAAACTAATTTATTTATTTCTTTTTTGGGGAGATGCATTAATGACTGCTGCCTACATTCTAAATCGTGTGCCATCAAAATCTGTTCATTCCACCCCATATGAATTGAGGAAAAACGAAAAGCCTGACTTAAGCAATATGTGCCCATGGGGTTGTGCAATTTCTATCCACAACACTTCCCATGAATATTGAAAGCTTGGTCCGAGGGGGGAAAAGTGTATTTTTATACGATACTCAGAATTCTCCAAATGATATGTATTTTTAGGGGAAGACATAAATGGAAGAGTAACAGAAGTTGAGTCATGAAGTGTCATTTTCTTAGAAGAGGACTTTCCTGAAAGAGGTGAGATAAATAATGATTTCCAACTTTATGAAATGGAAGATCCTAAGACTAGTGGGAGTGCAAGAATGATTAATTTAGCACTTACAGAGTAAGAATTTAATGCTTCTCCTGAAGCAAGTGGGAGTGAAAGGATGTCATTTTGTTCCAATAGAGCAAGACCATGAACAATCTCAACCTCGACATAGTAATCGTGACAAGATTCCCCGTTGTCGATTTGAGAATGAGGGAGAAGCTTTAATGATTGCTCCAGATGAAAAAGAGTATAAAACAGTACAACAAGCTCTCTCTGGTCCTAAAGCAAAGTAATAGATTAAAGCTATGGAAGAGGAAATGGATTTGATGATATACAATCAAGTCTGAGATTTGATTAAGAAACCGTCTGGTCGTAAGACTATTGGGAACAAATGGATTCTCAAAATAAAAAGTAAGGCGGATGGGACAGTAGAAAGATATAAAACTCGATTAGTAGCTAAATATTACACACATAAAAAAGAGAATTGACTGTGAAGATACATTCTCACCTGTAGTCAGGTTTGCATCAGTTCACCTTATTCTGGCTGTAGTAGCACAAATGGACTTAAAATTATATCAAATGGATATTGAAACTGCTTTTATTAATAGAGAACTAGATGAAAAGATCTATATGGATCAACCAGAGGGTTTTGAACTCAAAGGACAAGAGCACAAAGTTTGCAAGCTCAAAAGATCCATTTACGGTCTTAAGTAAGCATCAAGACAGTGGAATCTCAAATTTTATCAATCCATATTAAAGGATGGTTTTACAATGATGGAGGAAGACCATTGCGTATATATTAAATGTTATAATGATGGTTTTATAATTATGTTCTTGTATGTCGATGACATTTTAATAGTTGGAAATAATAAGAAGTTGATTGCTACTACCAATAAATGGTTATTATCAAACTTTGAAATGAAAGATATGAGTGAGGCTTGCTATGTACTTGGTGTTAAGATCCCAAGGGATCGCTCTAAAAGATTTCTAGGTATATCTTAGGAGACTTATATAGAGAAAATGTTCAAACGTTACCATATGCATGAATGTAAGCCTATGGATATCCCTATTAAAAGGAATCAAAGCCTTAGCCTTGATATGTGTCCCAAGACATCGAATGAAAAAGAACGAATGTCTAGAATACCCTACTCCAGTGCTGTCGGTAGTCTGATGAATGCAATGATGTGCACATGTCTAGACATTTGCTATGCCATTAGGCTAGTAAGCAGATTTCAATCTAATCTAGGTTTAAAACACCGAATGACAGTCAAGAGAATGTTGAGATATCTAAAAGGAACTTTAAACTATGTTCTGTGCTATCAAGGGAAAGATTTGCTCTCAATTGGTTATACTGATGCTGATTAGGGAGGTGATATAGATCAGTGCAAATCGACTTCTGGATATGCATTATTACTTAATGATTGTGCAATTTAATGGAGTAGCAAGAAGCAATCTTGTATAGCTTTATCGACGATGGAAGCTGAACATGTAGCATGTTCCTCAGCTATACAAGAAGCAGTTCGGTTGAAAAGGTTTTTGCAGCACTAGAGATTGTCAAGTCAGTATCTGAACTTGTGACAATCTATTGTGATAGTATGACTGCATTAGTTTATGCTAAGGATCTGAAATATCATGGAAAGACCAAACATATCCATATTAGATATCACTATTTTAGAGATATGATTGTGGAAAAGGAAGTGATACTGAAACACATTTCTACAAACAAAACGGTAGCAGATTCATTTACTAAACCAATAGCTAGGGATGCATTTGCAAGACATGTAAAATCCCTAGACTTATCTAGAATGTAATCAATATATGCTATATCAGATCACTTGGTTTTTACAAACGAAATCTCGATTTAATTGTTTAATATTTTTTCAATTATATGAACATATTGTAAATACTAGTTAGCACAATTCAAATAAGTATGTTGATAGATTTAGATTGACTCACTCACGTGAGTAATCGACTTTGGCGTTATGAAGCAAGCAGAGATGAGACCATAAATACAGAGGTATTAAGTGAATGACTAAGATACAGTGGGAACGGTCTTAGTCTCATTCAATTTTTTATAAGGTTGCCTTCATGAGGATCAAGATGAGATTTTTCGTATATATAAGAATCAACATGAATGACTTCCCCACCATTTATATGTCTATATAGAGGAAGCTGAGTGTGAAATTTGTTGTTTAACATTGTTGAATGTGTAAATAAAAGTTTCAAATTTGGCGCATTCAAACGACAAGACTAATACTCATATGGTGTTTATTTATTTTGAACTAAGAGCAATACACTCTTTCATCTTTGACAAAAAAAGAATAGCTCCACCATAACATGCATTTCATACTGCATGTGCTATACGACCTATTAGAAAGTAAAAGAATGAATCCATGCTTTTTCGCCATGTGAGTCCTAGAAATCCTAAAAATGGATTTCAAACAATTTTTACCTTTTGTGACTTTTGACTATATCATGATGTGATGAATTAATATTGGCTATCTTAGTATGTATCCTATAGTCATGAAATGATTCGACTTAATGAAATACTTCTAGAAAAACGAGTTAATTCAAATCTGATTGATATGAGGGCGAAAAAAAGAGTATTTTGCTTATGCACTCACTGCTTGTGTTCACCGGACGAAGTTATTACGCTTGATGAAGCGAGAAGTAACTTAGAATACAAGTAATTGTAAAAATGATTTGAGTATGGATTCATGAATAATTGAATGATACTCGATTAAGTGTATTGAGAAAGATACTTGGGGTAACTAAACATATTATCGAAAATAATTACATCTTTAGATTGATGTCTCCTACATGATTTATAATTAGGTTTATATATTGAAGCTCTCACAATTTGTGTGCTTTAGGTCGCATGGTCCGATCATTTGTATGAAAAATTCTTTATTTAAGTTTGAGAGATGATATTTTGAATTGAGCCAAGATCACTTTGAACGAGTGGGAGATATTAGATTTTGATGTTGTTGGGCTGCCCATGTGGGCTCAACCTAAACCTTAGCCCAAGCTCGATTGAGTTAATATATAAAAGTCATTTTTGTTATGAAAAGTAACCGCTCTCTCATAAGTTACAAAACGTAATTTCCATCAGAAAATTTATCTAAAAATCGAAAAAAGAATTTTTTATCTTTATTCAATTTCAAGTGAATCAAGTCATTTATACTGTGGAATCGAGTTTGATTTTAGTAATTTGACTCGACTAGAAATATTGAAAATACACGATTTACGCTTAACAAATAAATATCTGCTGCCGAAAAATCTTACATTTATAAATATCCATGATGCAGTTTGTAAAAGAAAAAAAAAAGAAACTCGTTACCTATCTCTCGTTCCTGGAAGTCGAAGACATCAGACTCCAATACATAAATCGTGGATTCCCAAAGGCCCTCGTGAGGAACGCTAATTCAGTCAAAGTCATCGCAGATTGTTATTGAATTCTTGATAGGACATTGGGTTGAGTGACATTGAAGTTGAAGCTGAGGGTATTTATGCATATTGAAGGAAAGAGTAATATTTCTGTTCTTTTTAGGCTCTGTTTGTAAAAGATTTGCATGTCATATTGCTGGTCCTTCTGTTATTTTGTTTACAAATTTAGGGCTTTTTTTTATTAGATAGATAATGTGATTTTTTTGTGTGTGTATTATAATAGGTTGCCTATTTCGATTTAGTGTACTTCGATAGGGATAATTTCATTTTGTTGTGTCGCTCTGTGGAGTTGTTTAAATTAGACCAGTACAAATTAACCTTTCAATTATACTAAAAAAATGAGTTACACTCTAAATTACGACAACTCCTCAATTTTACCTCAGTTAGTGAGTTCCGTTGAATTAATTCAGTGTAACATGTTAGCAAAATAATCTTACAACTACTTAATTATAGATATAGACAAGGACCCAGAAAGCTAAGTCTACCAAACAAGCGTAAATATATGAATACGACACATACGTGGAGAAAAACGTGATCACTCTTGCTTGCATATGCCTATAAATAACCCTCCTCCATTAACAAGCAAAAGGCACACAGAGAAAACAAACATGGCTTCAAAGCCAGGAATTCTCACTGACTGGCCATGGAAGCCTCTTGGCAGCTTCAAGGTTTATGTTGTCATCGTGTTCGTCGTCGTCGTTATTCTTCTTCTTCTTCTTCTTCTTCTTCTTCTTATTATTATTATTATTTCATGGTGCAGTATGCAATTGTGGCTCCATGGATAGCACACAGCATATACTCATTCATGGTGAAAGGAGAAAAGGAGAGGGATTTCACCTACTTTATGATATCCCTTTCTATCTTGATGAGGTTCTTACATAATCAGCTATGGATTTCTCTTTCTCGTTATCAAACAGCCAGAGGCTACAGAAGGATTGTTGACAAAGGCATTGAGTTCGGCCAAACTGACAGAGAAAACAATTGGTGAGTGCAATTTTATGTTGATAATTTTATCCTATCTCTCTCTTACCAATTAAATCTTAGAAATGTATATATTTATTAATTGGCAGGGATGACCAGATTATAATGTACGCTATAGTGTTCTACACTGCATATATGGGAATTCCACAGGCGTCAAACTTGCCCATATGGAGAACATATGGTATAATTACAACAATATTGCTTCATGCTGGTCCAGTGGAGTTTCTGTATTACTGGTTACACAGGGCATTGCATCACAACTATCTCTACACAAGATATCACTCTCATCATCATTCCTCCATTGTCACTCAGCCCATTACCTGTAAGCATTTCTAATTATTTCTTGCTTTTGCTTAATTTCTATACTGATGAGAAACAGAAACCTTTCAAAGTAAAAAAGTCAATCATATATATATATATATATATATTCTTATTTTTTTGGCAGCTGTAATCCATCCCTTTGCTGAAACGATGGTATATTTCATGCTATTTGCAATACCACCACTTGGCGTGTTATTTTCTGGAAGATCTTCCATGGTAGCAGTTTTTGGTTATATCTTTTACGTTGATTTTATGAATAATTTGGGGCATTGCAATTTTGAGATTTTTCCAGTTTGGCTCTTCTCCATCTTTCCTCCTCTCAAATATCTTATGTATACTCCCTCGTAAGTCTTTCTTCCTTTATTCTCTTGCTTATAAAATGTGGTGGTTTCATAAACAAATTCACACGACAAATTAATAATAACTTTGCATGTAATAAAGTAATTTCTAATTTCTTTACATATATGGTAAATTATCTTTTTTTTGGATACATTTGGAGTTCATTGTACTTGTAAATATCAATCAATTTGCCTCTTATATTCATTTTTTATTAATGTTTTTTTTTTATCTGTTACAATCAGCCTCTACTTCAATTTTGGGTTTAATTTATTGATATAAAGCTGAAGTGGAAGAAGCATAAATGTTCACTAAATCACACACCAGATCTTTGTACGTAAAATTAATGAGACTAATTAAACACGAAATTGAATAATTCGGGCTGATTGTAATAAGAAATTAAGAAAAGACTACAAGAGACAACATATATAAAAAATGAATACAAGAGAAATAAAGTGATTAATCGTGATAAGTACAGAGCAGTCCACATATATTAAATAAAAAAGAAAACAGTTATTATTTTATTTCATAAAATTTGGGTTAATTTTATCGATGGTCAGTTAACTTTATATTATTTATTATAAAATAACTTTTAAATTTTTTTTCCACAAAAATCATTAAATTAATTTTTTTTCAATAAAAATAACTTTCAATAAATTTGGTTGATTCAGTAATCGGAATTGTAATGTGGTATCAGAGTTTGTCACATTATGCCACGTACGATGACACAAGCAAAAAGTTCCACATCATATGCCATGTAGGTAAAATGACAAAACTTTCTCCTACTTATGCTTTGATTCAATTTTATTTAAGGTTACTAAATTTATACTCTAATTGAAATTTAGTCAGGAAAAAAATTTTAATAATAAAAAAAATACTTGAATTTTTTGAATACAATTAAAAGGAATTGAAAAATAAAATTTCTTTTCTGAGTATAATATAATTGAAAATAAGTTTAATGATTTCTAATAAAATTAATCTTGTGCCATGTGGACATTTGACGTAGTACTTAAAGTTAGGTACATATACTTATATGTCATCCTAAGTGGCAAGACTTCAGTACCAGATCACTGTCCACATCACCAATCCGGCTACTGATTCCACTAGAACTGCCGAAAGTGATTTTTGTGGAAAAAAAACTTAGTTTAATGATTTTTGTACAAAAAAAATTTAAAAGTTATTTTGTGTCGAATAATACAAAATTCAAAATTGAGTGAATATTGATGAAATTAACTCTTGAAAACTTCAATTAAATAAAAAGTGGGACTAACAATTCTTGCATTACGCAGATTTCACTCATTGCATCACACGCAATTTCGGACAAATTATTCACTTTTCATGCCGTTTTATGATTACATATATAATACAGTGGACAAGTCTAATGATAAAGTGCATGAAGTTTCACTCAAAAAGCCTGAAGAGTTGCCTAATTTGGTGCATTTAACTCATTTTACAACACCCAACTCCATTTATCATCTCCGATTAGGGTTTTCTTCCTTGGCGTCAAGGCCCCTTGCTTCAACTTGGTATCTCTGGATTTTTTGGCCATTTACATATTTATTTATGCTTATTACCTGGCTTTTCGGCTATACATTCATAGGAGAGAGGAATTCTTTCAAGAATATTAAATCTCAAACCTGGTTTATTCCCAGATATAAATTTCAGGTAAAATTCATTTCTTCTATTTATTTCTATCTTCAATGATAACAATTTGTCCATAAGTTAATTTTGCACATAATACAATTGAGTTAAACAAAAAAGTCCCTGAATGAATTGGCTGATAGAGAATAGAAAATTTTAACCTATCCTCTTTAGATAAGTTAATAAACTCATTTGAAGTGTAAGTTTTTTGTTTTTGTTTTTCTTTTTTGGGTATGAATTTCTAATATTTAATGAAAGAAACGATGGTTAATAATTCCATACATTTTGTAGTACTTCCTTAAATGTCAAAGAAGGGCTATCAATAACTTAATAGAAGAAACAATTCTAGAAGCCGAGGGCCAAGGTGTTAAGGTGCTGAGCTTAGGGCTTCTGAACCAGGCAAGTAGAGCAGCTTTGTTTGTTTGTTTGTTTTTTTTGCCCCTCTAAATAATTAACATATATAGGAGACCATTTACTCGTTAACATAGAAGAATGATAATTAATTATAAAGAATATTATTAATTACAGGAAGAAGAGCTGAATGGAAATGGGAAACTTTACATAGAAAAGTACCAGAAGCTAAAAATAAAATTAGTGGATGGAAGTAGCTTAGCCGCAGCTGTTGTTCTCAATTGTATTCCCAACGGCACAACCCAACTTCTCCTCAGAGGCAACCTTACTAAGGTTGCAATGGCCATTACCTCAGCTTTGTGCCATAGAGATATCCAGGTGCTATTTATCTCTTGAATTAATATTGTTTTTCTTTTTTAAAGAAAAATGAATAAGGGTTTCTTTGAAAATAAATTAAAAAAAAAATAATTGAGCAAAAACTGTTTATTCATGAGCAGGTTTCTGTATTGAATGAAGACGAGTATAGGAAGACAAGGCTTCATAACCAGACTGCAACTAACGTTGTCCTCTCTACAAGTAATTATGATCAAAAGGTAAAATCTTTAATTAATATATAGTTACTTTTTTTTGGTGAAATATATAGTTACCTTTTCTTGTACAAAAAATGAGATCTAATGTACTATATACTGAAACTTAATGATTAATTATTGTGCATAATAATCTACAGATATGGTTGGTTGGAGATGGGTTGTCCGAAGAAGATCAGTGGAAGGCACCTAAAGGAACATTGTTTATACCATTTTCACAATTTCCTCCAAAAAGAATACGTAAAGATTGCTTCTACCATATCACCCCTTCAATGTTAGCTCCTCCTTCTCTTCAGAATTTGGATTCTTGTGAGGTTAGTGATTAATATTCCCATTTTTTTTTTATTTTTCTATGATTTTATTGTATAATTATTAATAGAATGAAATTAATTATAGTTGGACATAAAAAAACTGCACAGGGTTGGCTGCCTAGAAGGGTGATGAGTGCATGGCGAATAGCTGGATTTATTCATGCTGTGGAGGATTGGAAGGTGGATGAGTGCGGTGACACGATATTCAATATTGAAAAAGTTTGGAAAGCTAGTCTTCATCATGGATTTCACCCTTTATCTATCCCTATCACCAAGTAATTTTCTTAATTGTAATCCTTTTTTCCCCATTTTGAGATTATTAAATTGATCTCTCCTCAGCCTTGCAAGGATATGCATATGACCAACTATATAGGTTGGCTTAATTAGTGTGTGTATCTAAAATAATTAGCTTTAGATAAGTTTGTCGTAACTGATGTAACTTAGCTCCTTAATTTGTATGTTTTTGGTTATGTTGTTATGCTTTAAATAGGCTAGCACTAAATAAGCTGCAATGCATCTCTATATTTGTAAAATTAATACAATTACTATTACTGCTTTCTTCACATGGTATCCGAGCACAACTGATTTTTTTTTTCTTTTTTTCACTATGAGTTCGTCCCAAATAACGCCTGCTATCCCTCCTTTTTCTGCTTTATTCTATATTCATCATAATTTCTCTGTCAAACTTTCATCCAACAACTACTTGACATGGAAAACTCAATTTACTACTCTTCTTAACTACTAAGATCTTACCTGATTTGGAATCATAGTAGGACTAAGTCTAGAACCAGATTGTATTTCTACGAAATATGAGATTTATGTTGGAGAAATTGTAAGCAAACATCAGAGTACATAAAAAGTAACCAATGTTTTAATAATCGGACTGGACCGGGTGATCGGACCACTTTAATTCGGAACAAGTGGTTAGTCTAATCTGATTCAATTAAAAAATCAGCAGAGGTGAAAAGTTTGAGCAAACTAGAAAAATTGAAGAAAAACGGGGAACCAGCAAAAAATCGGTTTTTAATAAAATAAAAAAACTGGAAAATTGGAGCTTTTAGGAAACTGATTTAATTCAATTTGGTCAATTTATTAGAACAAAAGAAACAATTCCACCAATATGAATCCAATTGAAACACACCGCTTTGATATTCTAAATTCTAATAAACTTTCTGCCTGCCCCCTTCTCTCTTCCACTCTTCACAGCTGCAGCGCTACCTGTCAATCCCGTCGCATCTTTTCTCTCATCCACTATCTACACCATCGCTGGACGCCTCTACTTCACTGATGACACTAGCAGCAACAAAGGTAGCTTTGATATTTGTCCACTTTAGAACTGACTTAATGGAATTAAACTGAGTAATGTATAGTTTTCTATCTTTTATAACATGCAATTGTGACTAGGAATGAATTATACTCACTATCTTGGCAAACTCCGAAACATGCTTATCTGTTTTGATTTAGGGTTTAAGGGGATGAAATTAAATATAAAATTGAAATTAAATTAGGGATAGAAATTGGAATTGCCAGTTTTCCATCCCAATTCCAATTTTTTTTTGCGAAGACGATATATACATCTAAGCCCGGAAAAATATATTTATATTATATATATATAATAATTATTTATATTTTAATAAAATTAAATATTTTTTAAAAATAATAAAACAAAAATATAAAGTAAAAAAATATATTTTTTATTTTATATTTTTATTTTAAAAATTATATAATTAACTAATTAATTAAAATAAAAAATATATTTTTAACATTAAAATAAAATAATTTTTTTTAATAAAAATTGGAAGAGGGGGCAGAGTCGGAGACGAGAACTTTGCCTTGAATTCACTCCATTGTCATTCCTAAATTGAATGTTAAAGTTGTAGAAGGATTTAGTTAATTGTACCAGTGATTTTTTTAACTTTCTATCACTTGACACAAAACTATTAATTTTTTTTTTCTAGTAGAAAAACTACTAAACTTCATCCTAGTTTCACAAAATTATCTCTAACCATCGGCAACCGGAATCCACCACCTCACTCAGCACACCAGCGCTAATGATATGTAAGCTGCCATACAAGTGTCATGTAACACCCTTTTATATAGTTAGGAATAATCCTAACTATATAGGAGAATGTCACATTTCTATTACCTTATAATTCGTTTGAATTAAAGTTTCTTCCATTTTAATTATTATATTTTCATATGTTAATTAATTTTTTTTCATAATAACAATATGTCATACAATTAATGAATCTATTTTTTAAGCGGAATTAACAAACCATGACCATATTTTTAAATATATGTTTGAGCTTTCATTATCCTGATGTTTACAAAATACATATGTTCCAAATAAAATTACATGTTCCCAACATAAAAAGACATGTAAAACTTTTAAAAATCATAATTATACTCATCACCCATGATATGTGGACAGGAACAAAATGCATGTCATGTAAAACACCAACCCTCTGATGTGGATTTACTTTATTTGACTCTGTATGAGCTTGCTTCTCTTCCTGTCAACTTCTCTCTATAGGCTCCGAACCTGCGTATGGAAAAACACTCACACGCTAAGCAATTTAATGTTTAGTGATACATATTTGCATAAATATTCATACATACACTTATTATATATCATAAAAATTTCATGTTCATATTATTCAATTTTGCATATAAATAATCATAAATAATAATCCATATATCACAATTATTTTTATAGCAATATAAAAAAAAAGAAATCAATTTATCATATATCAATATGAAATATTGCATACCTGGTATACTGGTTCAACACATATACATGTCATAATTTACAAAGGTAAATTCATATTCATACCTCATTTATGAATTATATTTCATTGTTTCATTTACCTGATAACTAATTTTTTTTCCATATTTCTTTTTTTAAAAATATTTTATATTTTATAGCCCCAAAACTCCATATCCGGACTATTTGGATGTGGGCTGTGAAACAGGAATGCTCTCACCTGAGCTTAAGTCACCCTGCTCACTATCTGTATCTATCTGTATAAGTGCTCAACCGAGCTTCTCAAGTCAAGAGCGCTCTCACCCGAGCTTAAGTCATCTCTTGACTGAGTAAAATAAATGAATGCATGCATTTAGGATCAATGACGCTCTCACCCGACCTTAAGCTACCTTGTCCATATAACTATTATCATATTATTTAAAATTAATATATATATATATATATATATATATATATATATATGTCACCCATTATTTAAAATACCAAATTACTAAATTTTTATTTCTGGACAGATTTCTACCCTGATTTTGAATTGCACCTTTCACCTATTTTGGATTCGAATTTGACTTATGGTATTCTATGAATTCTTAGATTAATGTCTTATCTTTTATATACAAAAAGAATCATATAAATATGAATTTCTAGCTAAAGTTATGTCCAAATAATCATATAGTGCTCAGTAAAAATATGTCCAGTATTTTTCAGAATATTTTTAGGTTTTAGATTTTGTATCAAATTTTAGGTCTAATATAAATCATCACTAGCATTTATACTCTTCATAAACCTTTTGTATCTATGTGTCTATTTTCATTCCCAACTAGTTTTATCATCATCTAAGTTCCAGAACAAAAAATATAATCAACATACCATAGAATGTTTAGAAAATAATTACCCAGAATTTTCTGAGTATTTTCAAATCCGAGAATTTGTAGAAATTTTTAGACCAACTTAGAATCAGATATAACATTTACACTATTTATAATAGTTTTAGGTCTATGTGTCTAGTTTCCATTCCAACTGATTTCATCCCGATCCAAGTTCCATAACAAAAGATATAAACAAAATACCTTGCCCTCTTGCAATAGTATACACCTCAGTCCATTGTGAGAAGCATTGCTATATATCACATATTCCTTATCAGGGACTGGTTGTGTCAAAATGGGAGCCTCAGTCAACATCTTCTTAAGTCTCTCAAAGCTGTCCTGACATTTTTCTGTCCATTCAAATTTCACATCTTTCATCAGTAATATGGTCAAAGGAGAAGCAATCATTGAAAAGCCTTTAACAAACCTTTTGTAATAACCGGCCAAACCGAGTAAACTCTTGATTTCTGTCACATTACGGGGAGTCTTCCAACTAATAACTGCCTCTATTTTGCTGGGATCAACTTTGATGCCATCTGCTGACACAATGTGTCTAAGGAAAGCCACATCATCAAGCCAAAACTCACATTTTGGGAGCTTGGCATAAAGCTTATGTTCCTTGAGAGTCTGCAAAACTATCTTCAAATGTTGACCATGTTCTTCCTTATTCTTGAAATACACTAAGATATCATCAATAAAAACCACCACGAACAGATCCAAATATAATCTAAAGATTCGGTTTATCAAGTTCATAAAGGCTGGTGGAGCATTTGTTAAACCAAAAGACATCACCAAAAAATCACAATGCCCATATCTGGTTCTAAATGTTGTCTTAGCTATGTCTTATGTCTTAATTTTTAATTGGTGGTACCCTAATCTCAAATCAATCTTAGAGAAAACTCCTGCACCCTTCAGCTGATCAAAAAGATCATCAATTCGTGATAACAGATATATGTTTTAATAGTTATCTTGTTCAAATGTCTATAATCTATGCACAACCTCATAGACCCATCTTTCTTCTTTACAAACAATACCAGTGCACCCCATGGAGATACATTTGGTCTGATAAAACCTTTATCTAATAACTCTTGCAGCTGTGCCTTTAATTCCTTCAACTCTGTTGGTGCCATTCTATACGGTGCAGCTGATATTGGTGCTGTACCTGGATTGAGCTCTATAAAGAATTCAATCTCTCTATCGGGAGGTAGCCCTGGTAGGTCATCTGGGAACACTTCTGGGAATTCATTCACTATAAAGATGTCCTTAAGATCTGGACCTTCCTTCTTAGTATCAATCACGTGAGCCAAGTAGGCTTCACATCTCTTTCTGATCATTCTTTGAGCCTTCATCACAGATATCACTTGAGCAGGTGATATAAACCTTTTGCCTTCCACTACTACCTCTTCTAGTTCTGAAGTTTTAAGAACAACTATCTTAGATCGACATTCCATTACTGCCTCATATTTAGAAAGCCAATCTATGCCCAAGATAACATCAAACTCGGGGAATGGCAATTCAATCAAATCTGCTAAAAATTATTTCCCATGCACTATTAAAGGGCAACTTTTGTATACCCGGTTAACAATCACACTGTGTCCCAAGAGATTTGTCACCTTAATCTCATATTCTAGATTATCACCTTTTCAAACCTTAAGCTATTATAGTTGTTTTAAGTTTTTGAAGAGAATAAGAGGAAGGAGCGAGAGCGAGAGCGAGGCTAGGGTTCTGAACTTTGGAAGAAGAAAAAGAAAATAACATTTTTATACTCATGGTAAATACCCTATTAGGTTCTCCCTTGTTTTTGCCAAATATCCACTTAAATCCTTGGTTTTTATCTTATTATTATTAACTTATCCAACCTTTCTATTTATTTTATTTAACACACATAACTTAATAAAAATTCACTTATAAATATTTTTATTATATTTTATTTCCAAATTTAGTCTCAAATAATTTTAATTACGATCATTAAATATGTTAATTATCCAAGCCTAAATTGTCAGACGTTACATTTCTCCCTCCTTAATAAATTTCGTCCTCGAAATTTATCTGATTGTTTATGTTGAAAACAACTGGGAATATTGTGCCTTCATCACTTCTTCGCTTTTCCATATTGCTTCTTCAATTGAATGATTCCTCCATAACACTTTGACTAATGAGACTCGTTTATTCCTTACTTCTTCATTTCACGAGCCAAGATCTCCATTGGTTCTTCATCGTATGTTAAATCTGGCCTTACATCAATGCTGTTGGTTGGAATAATATGAGAAGGATATGATCGGTACCTCCTTATCATGGAAACATGAAAGACATTATGGATCTTGCTCAACTCTGGTGGTAAAGCAAGTCTATAGGCCACTGGTCCAATTCTGTCTAAGATATCATAAGGTCCAATAAACCTAGGGCTTAACTTGCCCTTCTTTCCAAATATGAGGACCTTTTTCCAAGGGGAAACCTTGAGAAACACCTTGTCTCCCACTTCGTACTCTGTCTCTCCTTTTGAGATCTGCATATGATTTTTGCCTTTCTGAAGCCGTCTTCAACCTTTCTTATATAATCTTCAACCTTTCTTGTATAATCTTCACATTTTCTTCTGTTTCTTGGACTAACTCTAGTCCCACTAGCTTCTTCTCACTGAGTTCTGTCCAACACAATGGTGTTCGACACCTTCTACCATAAAGTGCCTCATAAGGACCCATTTCAATGCTTGACTGATAGTTGTTGTTGTAGGCAAACTCCATCAATGGTAGGTATTTGTCCCAACTTCCCTCAAACTCTATTACATAACCCTTCATCATGTCTTCCAAAATCTGGATTGTCCATCAGTCTGAGGATGAAAAGATGTATTGAAACTAAGGTTAGTACCCAAAGCTCTTTGCAGACTACCCCAAAACTAAGAAGTGAACCTGGGGTCCCTATCTGAAACAATGAAAACTGGCACTCCATGAAGCTGTACTATTTCATTTATATATAACTCCGCTAACCTGCTTAATGGGGAGTCCCTCCTGATGGGCAAGAAGTGAGTTGACTTCGTTAATCTATCCACAATCACCTACACAACATTATATTTTTTTGGTGTCAAAGGCAACCCAATCATAAAATCCATGGTTATTCGTTCCCATTTCCATTCTGGAATTGTGATTGACTGTAATAACCCTGAAGGTATCTAATGTTCCGCCTTGACTTGCTGACATGTCAAGCACCCGGTGGTGAATTCTGTGATCTCATTTTTCTTACCTGACCACCAATACTTATTCTTCAAGTCATGATACATCTTGTTACTTCTTGGGTGCATGATATATTTTGTCTCATGTGCTACCTTTAAGATCATCTGTCTCAAATCTTCCATATTAGGTATGCATAATCGACTTTGGTAGTATAAACTATTATCTGAACTAATTGTAAAATCAGGTCTCTCCCTCTTAGAGACTGACTCAACTATCTCAACTAACTTGTTATCTTGTTTTTGTGCATCTTTGATTTCTTGGTTGAGAGTCAAACGAATGTGTAATTTTGCCAAAGTCTTTCGGCTTAATACATCAGCCACAGCATTGGCCTTACCTGGATGGTAGTCGATCACATAATTGTAATTCTTGATCAACTTTAGCCATCTTCTTTGTCTTAAGTTCAATTCCTTCTGGGTAGGAAGATACTTTAAGCTCTTGTGATCGGTGTACATAAAACATTTTCCCCCGTACAAGTAATGGCGCCATATCTTTAAAGCAAAAATAATGGCAGCCAGTTCAAGGTCATGTGTGGGGTAATTCTTCTCATGTGTCTTCAGCTATCTAGAAGTGTAAGCTACTACCTTGCCCTCTTGCATTAGTATACACCCCATTCCATTGTGAGAAGCATCACTATAGATGACATATTCCTTATCAGGGACTGGTTGGGTCAAAATGGGAGCCTCAGTCAACATCTTCTTAAGTCTCTCAAAGCTGTCCTGACATTTTTCTGTCCACTCAAATTTCACATCTTTCATCAGTAATCTGGTCAAAGGAGAAGCAATCATTGAAAAGCCCTTAACAAACCTCCTGTAATAACCAGCCAAACCGAGTAAACTCCTGATTTCTGTCACATTACGGGGAGGCTTCCAACTAATAACTGCCTCTACTTTGCTGGGATCAACTTTGATGCCATATGCTGACACAATGTGTCGAAGGAAAGCCACATCATCGAGCCAAAACTCACATTTTGGGAGCTTGGCATAAAGCTTTTGTTCCTTGAGGGTTTGCAAAACTATCTTCAAATGTTAACCATATTCTTCCTTATTCTTGAAATACACTAAGATATCATCAATAAAAAACACAATGAATAGATCCAAATATAATCTAAAGATTCGGTTCATCAAGTCCATAAAGGCTGCCAGAGCATTTGTCAAACCGAAAGGTATCACCAAAAACTCATAATGCCCATATCTGGTTCTAAATGTTGTCTTAGCTATGTCTTCTGTCTTAATTTTTAATTGGTGGTACCCTAATCTCAAATCAATCTTAGAGAAACTCCTGCACCCTTCAGCTGATCAAAAAGATCATCAATTCGTGATAACAGATATATGTTTTAATAGTTATCTTGTTCAACTGTCTATAATCTATGCACAACCTCATAGACCCATCTTTCTTCTTTACAAACAATACCAGTGCACCCCATGGAGACACATTTGGTTTGATAAAACCTTTATCTTATAACTCTTGCAGTTGTGCCTTTAATTCATTCAACTTTGTCGGTGTCATTCTATACGGTGCAGTTGATATTGGTGCTGTACCTGGATTGAGCTCTATAAAGAATTCAATCTCTCTATCGGGAGGTAGCCCTGGTAGGTCATCTGGGAACACTTCTGGGAATTCATTCACTATAGAGATATCCTTAAGATCTGGGCCTCCCTTCTTAGTATCAATCACGTGAGCTAAGTAAGCTTCACATCCCTTTATGATCATTCTTTGAGCCTTCATCATAGATATCACTTGAGCAGGTGGTAGAAACCTTTCGCCTTCCACTACTACCTCTTATAGTTCTAGAGTTTTAAAAACAACTGTCTTAGATCGACAGTCCACTACTGCCTCATATTTAGAAAGCCAATCCATGCCCAAGATAACATCAAACTCGTGGAATGGAAATTCAATCAAATCTGCTAAAAATTCTTTCCCATGCACTATTAAAGGGCAACTTTTGTATACCCGGTTAACAATCACACTGTGTCCCAGGGGATTTGTCACCTCAATCTCATATTCTAGATTTTCGCTCATCATACTGTTTTGACTAGGTGTGCTCGTGCATCCATAGGAATGTGTAAAACTAGGATCTATTAAAGCACATAAAATTGAGTCATGTAAAGAAAACATACCCACAATCACATCAGTGGCTTTTTGGTCCTCTCTGGCCTTTATAGCATATGCCCTAGCTGGAGTCCTACTGGGTCCCGGCCTGTTGATTATTTCTGATGTGATCTGATTAGGTCCTGCTCGACCTCCTCTAGTTTGAGTCTAATTTTGAACCCAAGCTGATCCTGCAGTCTGTGTAGGTGCACTAGTAGTCATCAGAGGGCAATCTCTTTTCATATGGTTCTTGGACCCACATATGAAATAAGTATATGTGACCATCCAACATTCTCCTCTATGGCTCTTGTGGCAGGTACCACAAATTGGAGTGCTCTCGGGTAGCCTGTGTATGTATGCTACCGACCGCATATGTAGCCCTGGAGGGTTGCCCCCTCCTGTGTAGTCCACCTGGTGTATAACTCCTATTATGTCCCCGACTCCTTCTATGAGACTGTCCTGGGTAGTATCGACCTTTCTTGCCTATAGATTGGGCCACTGGAGTTATTGTCTGCTTAAAAGCTTCATCTGCTCTCTTTCTCTTTCTCTTTTCAACACCAACCGCGGATGCAATTAGTTGAGTAAAGTTGACATGCTGAAGTGCAGTCAGAAAATCCCCAATCTCTGTATTGAGGCCATCCTCAAACTTCTACACTTATCTCTCTCACTCATGATAATCTCTGATGCATACTTACTCAATCGAGTAAACTCTTTCTAATACTCTGTCACTATCATCTTGCCTTGCTTAAGGTTCAGAAACTCCCTCATTTTCTCATCTATGTAAAAAGGAGGAACATATTCTTCCTTGAACTCAGTGATAAAGAATTCTTATGTAATAGGCTTTGGAGCATCTGGTTTCAAAAGAACTGACTTCCACCAATCATAAGCATCTTTCTAGAGTAAAGATATGACATATCTTGCCTTTTGGTCAGTAGGAACCTTAAGCTCATCAAAGACTCTTTTGGTCTTTTCTAACCAATATTCTGCTGCAGCAGGATCGTCATCTTTTGTACCTAGAAAATTTGTGCTTCCATACTTAAGAAGCTTGTCCATCTGTACTTTCAGTTTCGGTGGTGGAGGTGGAGGAACTAAAGCAGGTTGTGGTACCACTCTTGCGATCTGTTGCAGCAAACCAGCCATTTGCTGCATCAAAGGGTTTTGGTCCTGCTCTGCATGTCCAGGAACCTCCTGGGTTGCGGCTGGTATAGCATTCAGACCCTGAACACTAGCTACATTAGACTGGTTCGGTGCTCCAGTATTAGGAGAGCTATTGCTTTCAGTAACTTCATGCGCCTGAATTTCCATACTCTCTTCTAATCCTACAAGTCGATAGAGAAGTAGCCCATGTCAGAGTCATATGAGATATACAATGCATGCATGATAAACTTTTAGCCCACTTAGGTCTAAGATTGCCTAAACCTGGGCTCTGATACCACTAAATGTAACACCCTCTTATATAGTTAGGAATAATCCCAACTATATAGGAGAATGTCACCTTCCTATTATCTTAAAATTCGTTTGAATTAAAGTTTCTTCCATTTTAGTTATTATATTTTCATATGTTAATTAATTTTTTTTCATGATAACAATATGTCATACAATTAATGAATCTATTTTTTTATGCAGAATTAACAAACCATGACCATATTTTTAAACATATGTTTGGGCTTTCATTATCCCGATGTTTACAAAATACATATGTTCCAAATAAAATTACATGTTCTCAACATAAAAAGACATGTAAAACTTTTGAAAACCATAATTATACTCATCACCCATGACATGTGTACAGGAATAAAATGCATGTCATATAAAACACCAACCCTCTGATGTGGATTTACTTTATTTGACTCTATATGACCTTGTTCTCTTCCTGTCAACTTTTCTCTATAGGCTCCAAATCTACATATGGGAAAACACCCACACGCTAAGCAACCTAATGCTTAGTGGTACATATATGCGTAAATATTCATACATACACTTATGATATATCATAAAAATTTCATGTTCATATTATCCAATTTTGCATAAAAATAATCATAAATAATAATCCATATATCACAATCCTTTTTATAGCAATATAAAAAAAAAGAAATCAATTTATCATATATCAATATAGAATATTGCATACCTGGTTTACTGGTTCAATACATATACATGTCATAATTTATAAAGGTAAATTCATATTCATACCACATTTATGAATTTTATTTCCTTGTTTCATTTACCTGATAACTAATTTTTTTTCATATTTCTTTTTTTAAAATATTTTATATTTTATAGCCCCAAAACTCTAAATCCGGACTATTTGGATGCAGGTTGTGAAATAGAAGCGCTCTCACCCGAGCTTAAGCCACCCTGCTCACTATCTGTATCTTTCTGTATAAGTGCTCAACCGAGCTACTCAAGTCAAAAGCGCTCTCACCCGAGCTTAAGTCATCTTGACTGAGTAAAATAAATAATTGCATGCATTTAGAATCAAGGGCGCTCTCACCTGAGCTTAAGCCACCTTGTCCATATAATGAAAATTTTCATATCATCATAATTTCTACGGCACCGTAAACCTCTCAATGGCATGCCATCTATCCTATTTCTAGTCCTAAATTAGAAAATTTGGCTTAATTGATGTTATCATCTTATTATTTACATAAATCATCAAAATTCACATATTCATAAAAATTTCCAGTTTACATGCCCTATACATATAAAAATTTTGCAATCTCATTTGAAATTTCAAATCACAACACATCATATTAATTTAGTCAATACACAATAAGCATTTTAAATATAACTATTATCATATTATTTAAAAAATATATATATATATATATATGTCACCAATTATTTAAAATACCAAATTACTAAATTTTTATTTCTGGACAGATTCCTACCCTGATTTTGGATTGCACCTTTCACCTATTTTGGATTCGAATTTGACTTATGGTATTCTATGAATTTTTAGATTAATGTCTTATCTTTTATATACAAAAGGAATCATATAAATCTGAATTTCTAGCTAAAGTTATGTTCAAATAACCGTATAGTGCTCAGTAAAAATATGTCCAGTATTTTTCAGAATATTCTTAGGTCCGAGATTTTGTATCAAATTTTATGTCCAATATAAATCATAACTAGCATTTATACTCTTTATAAACATTTTGTATCTATGTGTCTATTTTCATTTCCAACTAGTTTCATCTCCATCCAAGTTCTAGAACAAAAGATATAATCAAAATACCATAGAATGTTCAGAAAATAACTACCCAGAATTTTCTGGGTACTTTCAAATCCGAGAATTTGTAGAAATTTTTAAACCAACTTAGAATCAGATATAATATTTATACTCTTTATAACAGTTTTAGGTCTATATGTCTAGTTTTCTTTACAACTGATTTCATGCCGATCTAAGTTTCATAACAAAATATATAAACACAATACCATAAAATATTCAGAAAATAACTATCCAGAATTTTCTGGGTACTTTTAAATCCGAGAATTTGTAGAAATTTTTAGACCAACTTAGAGTCAGATATAGCGTTGATACTTTGTATAAAAGTTTTAGGTCTATGTGTCTAGTTTCATTTCCAACTGATTTCATCCTGATCCAAGTTCCAGAAAAAAAGATATAATCAAAATACCATAGAATGTTCAGAAAATAACTACCCATAATTTTCTGAGTACTTTCAAATCCGAGAACTTGTAGAAATTTTTAGACCAACTTAGAATCAGATATAGCATTTACACTATTTATAACAGTTTTAGGTCTATGTGTCTAGTTTTCTTTCCAATGGATTTCATCCCGATCCAAGTTTCATAACAAAAGATATAAACACAATACCATAAAATATTCAGAAAATAACTACCCAGAAATTTCTGGGTACTTTTAAATCTGAGAATTTGTAGAAATTTTTAGACCAACTTAGAGTCAGATATAGCATTGATACTCTGTATAAAAGTTTTAGTCTATGTGTCTAGTTTTTCATTTCCAACTGATTTCATCCCGATCCAAGTTTCAGAACAAAAAATATAATCAAAATACCATAAAATATTCAGGAAATAACTATCCTGAATTTTCTAGATACTTTTAAATCTGAGAATTTGTAGAAATTTTTAGACCAACTTAGAATCAAATATACTATTTACACTCTAAATAAAAGTTTAATTCTATGTGTCTATTTGCATTTCCAACTAATTTAATCCCGATCCAAGTTCCAGAACAAAAAATATGGTCAAATACATCAAGACTGTTAAAGACGAATTTTAACAAAACCAACAAACACAACAAGTTATTTGTTCACTCTTTTTTCAACATCAAACATCATTGTAATGCAAATAAAATGCACAAATGAATAAATAAGTTCATATGTATAAACCTTGACGCAATGAAGTCTAAACCTTGGCACAATAAAGTCTTAACCTCTTCAAACCTTAAGTTATTATAGTTGTTTTAAGTTTTTTAAGAGAGGAAGAGGAAGGAGAGGAAGAAGAAATGAGTGAAAGAAGAGATAATTTGTGTATGGAAGAGTGAGAGAGAGGTTAGGGTTCTGAAATTTGGAAGAAGAAGAAGAAAATAACATTTTTATACTCATGGTAAATATCCTATTAGGTCCTCCCTTGTTTTTGCTAAATATCCACTTAAATCCTTAGTTTTTATCTTATTATTATTAACTTACTCAACCTTTCTATTTAATTATTTTATTTAACACACATAACTTAGTAAAAATTCAATTATAAATATTTTTATTATATTTTATTTCCAAATTTAGTCTCAAATAATTTTAATTACAATAATTAAATATGTTAATTATTCAAGCCTAAATTGACGGGCGTTACATGTCATTGTAAGCAAAAGTACCATATTAGATGACATGGCAAAAAAGCTCATAATTGATTTTTAAATCAAACCAGTTACCATTGAAATTCAAATCGGTTGTATATGTCGTCCAAGCGCATGGTCTTTAAATCTGAAAGTTGGGAAAAGTTAGGGTTCATTCACTTTCTCCATACAAAAAGCTTTGATAAACAAATAAGAAAAGAGAAAAATTACATAGTTCATCACTTTTATTTATTTTTTCTTAAAAATACTTTACTATTTTTGAAAAGTTTAAAAGATATCTTTTTTTTTATTTATAACTTTTATCTTTTAAGAATGCTTCATTTTAGATTATATATTTCAATTTTGTATCAATGAGTACAATAAAGAAAAGTGATAGGATTATAAAATGAAGAGCACTCCTCATGGAATTGTCGAAAAACGAAGTTGACGTTGACTTTATTCAAACGAATATGACTGGGTACTATTGATGATATGTTAGGCATCGCATTATGTTGTGTTTATGAGATTAGGGTGTGCGGGTTTCGAAGATCTTAAGCACTAAGAATCGTTGAGAGAGAGGGAGGTGGGACTTTGCATTTCAAGATCTGTCACATTATCGCTCAAATTACCATTTGCTTAGTCGTTAGCAATTATTTTATCATATAAACTCATAGGTGAATCTTAAGCAGGAGAAAATATGCACATTATTGAATTGTAATTAATTAACGTAAATAACTTTTTTGTTAGGGTTTGCAATAGTATACTACATATATATCTTAAATATACTTTATGCATGCACATAGTATATTACATGTATATCTATACACTTAAGATATACTGTGATAAAAAAATGAATATTTTTGAAATGATAAATTTTAAAAGGTGTTTTTTTGAAAGTGGGTAAAAAAGAAAACATATTTGTAAATACTTTCTTGTTATGACATTTACATAAAAAAAAAACTATAAGGAAATGAATAAGAGACCCAAATAAATAATTACAAGCAAAGGTCCAAGGCCAGTTAAAACGCAAATTATATTATAGATCCGTACTCACCTTGCATCATGGACATATCTAAAATGATACCATATTGTTAAATGATTTACATGTGTGTGATGTGTTTAAATACAACATTTACTCTGCAATAGTTTTTATTTTATTTTATCATATTTTTCTTCTTTAAAGAGAGAAAAGAAAAAATGAAAAATTTCAATCTATTCAATATCTATTTTAAAGAAAGAAACTTTTTAATTTATATATTTGATTTTATTTTTAGTATTCTTGTTAATTATTATTATTATTGTTTGATATGAAAAACCATTAATTGATATATTTATGGATGAAAATAGTTAAAAATAAAGACATTTGTACTAAAAATGAGTCATATAGAGAAAACAAATTGAGTTGTAGGAGATTGGAAATGATAAATTTGATAGAAAATTTTAGTAAAAAATTGATGAACCTATTAGTTGATGACCATGTAAGTTAAAAATGATGAACTTGGAAGTTATAACTAATACATTTGTAAGTTATATATGATGAACCTGTAAGTTATAAATAATGAATCTATAAGTTATTTATGATAAACCTATAAGTTAAATTTGATAAACCTGTAAATTAAACATGATAAATCTGTGAGTGGAAAGTGATAAACCTATAAGTTATAACTAATTAACTTGTAAGTTAAAAAAAATGAATCTGTACGTTATAATAGATGAACCTGTAAAATTATAACCGATAAATCTGTAGGTTATAAAGGATGAATCTGTATATTATAACTAATGAATAGCTGATAAATCTATAAGTTATCATAGATTTATGGATAATGTATATATGTAAATAATTAAGTTACGAAATGAAATGATTTAACTACTGTTCAAAAATATATGGTAGATTATCATTTTTTTCTTTAAATAAGGGTAAATGTTGGTGGGCTAGCTAATGACTAATGAGACACTTCCTAGCTAATTAATTAATGATAGTTTAAACTATGAAATGATAATATATAATAATGAAACATTTGAATCTTTTTTTTTCTTAACTTTGGTTATCTAGTTTTTTAATCGATCAAGTGGTCTCACTCTCATAGATAATTTTATTTGGGAATCAATTGTTAAGTATTGACATAAATTAAAAAGTGAATCACTTAAAGGGAGATAATTATAAACTCCACATCCACACTAAGATTTGAATCCCCCTCCAACTAATGGACACGAATTTATACCTACCAATTAACACTGAATCTTCTCCTGTTAACGAATAGAGATAAATCAATTTGATTGTTTGTTATGATAGAAGCTGATATGTATAAATCCAAATGTAATTCCATGATAATTAAGTAGGCTGTTTATAGATCTATAAATTCATGTAATCATCATTCATCAATACACAATGAAGATTTAATCGTTCATCTGACTTGAACATTTTACATCTCCAATCTAAAATATTAAAAGTGGTAAATGGAAAATGTAATTGCATAAAGTATTAGAAGTAGCTGGTAAATGACAATAGTTATTTTATAGGTAATTAATGTAGTGATGGATCTCACATCCATTGGAAACTAAAGGAAGAAGTGTATTATTATTATTGTTGTTTTTGATACAGATGACGCTTTGTTTCCCCCTTTTGGTCCTCTAGCACAACAGTGTTGCTTGATTGGTTTACTTTACGCTTTATAGCTGATGATGATGTTATTTGATGTAATAAGCATCTACGTTTATATTATGGCCAATTTAATTATTTGTTTAATCACAACTTATTACGCATGTTAATTGCACCGATAGTTACTGAACTTTCTATTATTTGTCATAAAATTATAATATTTTTTTTTCTTGTAGAAAAATCACTAAACATTGCTTCCTATTACACTATAATCATCTCTAAAAATTTGGGTGAGCTGACAACCGAAAAAATTATGCGTCACCTAAGTTGGCACCAAATTTTGCCTCCTCATCATCCACGTAAATAACATGTCAATAACTTCAAAACATTGTGTCACGTTAGCCACTATGTGGAAGATCCAGCTCGAGAAAGATGACACTTTAAGATTAATTTTACTAGTGGTCATTGAATTTTGCTTCATTTTCCTCAAAAATCACTAAACTTTTTTTCATTTGAAAAAATTACAAACTTTGTTTTTCTTTCGCTTAAATAACTTCCAACTAAATGTGATGAACTAGTAACTGCAAATCTAACATGACAATTTTTGCCCTGATAATGAACCAAGAAGGGGGGGTTGAATTGGATATTAAAAATTCTTAACTTTTAAGTGCGGAATGAGAAGTTAAGTAGAGTAGGGATATGAAGGTTATCACATGAAATTTATAGAGGTTCGGGTGTTAACAAATCATACTCCTCTCCCCAATTTCAATTGAGAGTTTCACTAACATACTAAGTACTACAATAGAGTTTTACAAGCTCACTCTCAACTATGATGTTTCTATCAATGGATCACACTTAACCTAGAAATCCCTTGCATTTTAATGGCTCATAACAAACCAATTTTTTGTGTTTTAATGGCTCACAATAAACCAATACCTTGTATTTTAATGGCTCACACAAACAACCCTTAAATGTTCTACTCTTAACTCAATATACCCAAACTCACTTGAGCAATAGATTACAAAGAAAAACACTCACAAATCTATAATGCTCTGAAATTATGAGCAAAAAGATTTTTAATAAATAAATGGCTACAACAAGATTTTGATTCGAAGTAATTGTTATTATTTTGTTCTGGATTCATAAATGACTTGCATTTATACTTCAATGGCGAATTACAGCCGTTTGGTTGCATTTAATGCGAAAATAGTCGTTGCACCAACTCTTAATTTCGCGCCTGATATGTTTCTCTTTCTTCTTTCACGGTCGTGAATGTTTTTCCAAGCCGTGACTCAAGTGGTGACTCTGACCTTGAAGCATTCTGAAAGGAATTGAAGTGTTTGATCACTGGCGTGAATATCCTTCCAAGCAGTGGTCCAAGTGGTGACTCTGGCTGTGAAGCTCTCTGGAGGAATTTGACATATTTTCTCATGGGCGTGACTAATATGATCATTCACGGTTACTTTAAATGATGGGTAATTGGCGCTAAGCTACATCACGGGTGTGACATAAACAGTCACGGGCGTGAACATGCTATTTCTTCAATTTTTGACTTTTAAAGTTAGTCTTCCATTCTTGCATCATATTCCATACCATGTTCAATAAACTTAGAGAATAAGTATGTTAAATACATTATTGCTATTTTATTTGGTAGCATCAAAATGACAGAAATACCCTTCAAGGTTCAACAACAATTGATGTAGCTCTAGACTTTTGCCAAAAATTTGAATCTATTGTCCCATTTTTCAAAAATAACGATTTATGGTGGTTCTATCAACTGAATGTTTTCTAGTAGTGCTAGATTTGAGACTGAATTTTCACCTCAACCTGTTAATGCTAGTAAAGTGATTACTGGAACTGGGTTTTATGCCACATCAGCTGTTAAATCAAAATTTCAATTTTCTATTCATCACATTTGGTCATAAGTTATTTACTGAAAAGAAAATAAAGTTTTGTTATTTTTTGGAAAGAAAAAAAATTTAGTTATTTTTCTGAAAAGTGAAATAAAGTTCAGTAACCATTAGTGAAATTAACTCTGATGTGTCATCTTTCTCTAACTAGATATGTCATGTGACAGTTGACGTGACATAATTTTTTGAAATTATTGATGTGTCATTTACAGGGATGAAGACATGGCAAAATCTGGTACCAATTTAGCTATCACATCATTTTCTGGTTGTCATATCACACCAAATGGTAGGAGATTAGACCATGGTGCAAAGGATAAAGATCTAATTCACTTGGAACTTGAAAAAGAACTTGATGGGGTATGTTGATCCTTGAAAAGAAAATGAGTGAGCCAAAATTCAAAATAACAATCGTTATTAGTAGCGAATTTATGTATAGGAAGAAGATTTCTAACAGTTAGTGGAACACATAAAACATTCAAACAAAGTTTCTTCAAAGGAGAATGAAGTGAAGTATAATGATGGGAAAGCCTTGACCATTGACAACATTTGATTGCTCAGCACTAACAAACTCATTGACAATTGCTTATATTTTGAAGATTGGTTATGACATGGTAATTGGTGATTAAAGAAAGGAACCAAGTGATAGGTTTGGTAGTGTGAGAGTAATAGGCTAAGGGTGAGGGAAAGGGACGTGGTTGAGAGTTGAATATGGGATTATAAGGTAGATGTCATTTGTGGCATAGGGGTTATATGGTTTTTCAGGCCCTATATTTGGCAAAGGCCACGGGTACGAGTTGATGTGTAACGCCTGTAATTAGGACTTAATAATTAATATAGATTAATGAGATATAAGTATGTAATTAAGGGTTATGGGAAAAGAGTTGAAAAGAGTCAAGAAAGTGAAATGTCACAGGGTTCATACTTGTGACAATACTTTCAAGGTTGTGAACTATCACGAAATGAAATTTTGGGTTTAAGCAGATTCACGGTCGTAAAAGTAGTTGTCATGCCTGTGAACATCGTCTTATATAAAATTTCAACAGTTGTTTTTTCTTTCTCTCACAACCTAAAATCAAAAGTAAACCCTAGAATTTAAAGTTTTCTCGTACCAGAGACCAATTCCTTATATTTTTCTTTGATTCCCAACCTTCAACACCTAAGCCAAAGCAAAAGATTATGGTTTAAACAAGTTTTTTTTAAAAAAAAAGAGAGCAAAAAGAAGTGGCGTTCTTGACAAATCCAAACCTAAAAAGGAAAAAAGGAGTCAAATCTTCTATTTCAACTATGTTTCCTTCAATTGAGGTAAAAAATCATGTTTCCCTTTCATTTTCATAAGTTTAATCATGTCTAGTTTGTTATGGTAGAGACTCATTTCCAAATGAGTTGGAGTTTTGGGTAATCAATAAGTTTTTATAGCTTAAAACCCCTCTTTAAGTTTTTAAAGGTTATATCATGTGTTAGTAAGAAGTTATATGAGATTAAGATTGTAAGAAGGGTTAAAGTTATAGTTTAAGAAGGGTTAAAGTTAGAGTTTTCATGGTACTAAAAGCTAAGTTTAAGGGTTATATATTTTGATATAAATATGTTATATATGATAAGAGTTGAAAGAGGATGTGCTGAAACCTAGCAAAGGGATAAACAAGCTTGAGAGAAACTTGATTTTTGAGGCTCCATTAGAGGTATGTATATATATGCATTCAAATTCCCAGAATATGACATGTTGTGTGTTAATTAGGTGATAATTGAATTGTATGCTTTATATGATAAGTGCAAAGTTCAAATGATGTAATTAATTCCATGAGACATGATATTAAATATGAAGTGTCATAAATGCAAGTGTGCCTTGAATGAGCATTAATGTTGCTTATTGTGTATATGTAATAAATGTGTCTAAGTCATATTAAATGGAATGATGAGCTATGTTGCCTAGAAATTGAACAAAGAAGGGGGGTTGAATTGGATATTAAAAATTCTTAATTTCTAAGTGCGAAAAGAAAAGTTAAGTAGAGTAGGGATAGGTAGATATCACACAGGAAATTTTATTGAGGTTCGGGTGTTAACAAACCCTACTCCTCTCTCCAATCTCAATTGAGAGTTTCACTAACACACTAAGTGTTAGAATGAAGTTTTACAAGTTCACTCCCAATTATGGTGTTTTAATCAATGGATCACACCTAACCCAGAAATCTCTTGTGTTTTAATATCTTACACAATAAACCAATTTCTTGTGTTTTAATAGAAGAAACCGGTAGTTTACGATTCTGAATTGTAAAAAAAAGAGCAACGGTCATGAGACTGTTGCTCTCCCCCCACTCATTTACATAACATACACATCACTTTTTTTAAATATATTAATTAAAATTAAAATATAAATAGAATGAAAAAAATAAAAATATCTCTTATAATAGAAAAATAACATATATTTTTAGGGCTATTATTGTAATTTAATTTTCAAATTTTTTCTCTATAAATACCAAATTCATTTAAATATTTTTCATTTCCTAGACAATCTCATTCTTAATTTCTCTACAATTCAATCTCTACATATATTCCTAATTTGTCTCTAATTACACTCTCAATTATTATTTCTCTCTAATTTCTTTCTAATTATACCTCTACATAATCTCAATTTTTTCTTCAATTCTTCAATTCTCTCTAATCCTCAATTCTTTCTTAATCCTACAATTCTTTTTTCATTATATTTTTCTATATATTTTTTTAATAATCTCCAATTTTTTTCACAAAATTTAATCATAAATAATGTCAAGCTATAGTGGAAGGAGCAATTTTTTGATGAAAATATTATTGATTTGAAATTTTTTATTGAAATTTTAGATGAGGAGGGGAAGTTTGAAATTTCAATTGAAGAAAGCTAAAGAAATAGGAGTGATGAAAAACCGGATTCGACGGCGGCATCATCTGAAAAAAAATTGAATATCTGATATTTTTCAAATTCATTTCAAGAAAATTCAAAACAATGATGGGTCATTTGATGTTGTGTATAATTATTATGCACAAATATATAAATTTAAAACTGGAGGTGATTATGTCATATTTCGAAAGCACTTGCAAAACAAACATACTGCTCAATTTGGAATAGAGAAAAGACAAAGTCAAATTTCTGGATACGCAACATCTTCTTCCACTTCTCAATTATTTCAATATAATGATGAAAAATTAAAAAAGAATTGGTAAAAATGATAAGTATGAAATATTTATCTTTTAGCTTTGGTGAAAAAATATGTTTAGTTAATTATTGTCAAAATGCATTAAATCCATCTGCTAAATGTATACCTAGAAATACCTATAAACGTATTTTATATAATTTATATAAAGAAAATAAAAAAGAATTACTCAAAATATTTTCTTCTTTGAATGAATGTGTTTGTATTTGTAGTGATATTTAGAATGATAATTGGCAAATGCATTCTTATATTCAAATAAAAATAATCATTTCAAAATTTCAACGTATAATTTCTCTAAATCAAAATTTTCTTTTTTATTATAACAATCAAACTTATTACACAAAATCACAAATTAATATTCAATAAGTTATTTTTTTCTCAATTATAACTTATTAGTTTTACAAATTTATAATTTAGACAAATTAATATTTTATAAGTTAATATTTTTTTACTCAAAATTCTCATTCTTTCTAACTAATTTGTTCCCTAAAATTTTTCACTTAGTTATAACTTAATATTGTTTTTGCTTCATTTTATAAACAAATTGATAAGTTAAATTATATTTTTTGCTTCAAATTTACCCAATAATTAATTTTAATTTCTAAACTTTAAAGTTTAATAATTTTAATTGTATTTATTTATTTGTTATTAATTATAATTTAAAAAAAGAAACCGGTCGGACTGTTGATTTATGAATCGGAACCAGCCGGTTCAGAACCATCCCCTTACCGACCCTCCCTGGTTTCGGTCAGGTCCTTTTTTTTGTGGGATTGCAGAACAGGCCGGTTTTGAATCGTGGCTGGGCCTAGGTCTAAGTGCTATCAAAGTTCCTCAATAGCCACATATCGAACAAACGAATCTAGGTGTTGTACCGATCCTACAGAAGATGGCCGATATTTTGCAACAGTTGGCACAAGCCATACCACAAGCACCACCATAGCCAGCACTATAGCCGCTACCCCTAGAGGTGACAAAGATGAAGATAGATAGACTCTAAAAGTATGAGGCTACTAAATTTCATGGCAAAGATGAGAATGATCTCGCCGCAATCGAGTTTTGGCTAGAGAAGATTGAGAGAGTCTTCGAAGAGTTGGAGTGTGACAAAGAGCACAAGGCTAAGTATGCAATATCATTGCTTCAATAACATGCATGTGAGTGGTAAAAATTAGTTATGAAGAAGCAACAAACTCCATAGTCTCCAACTTGGGAGTACTTTGCTATAGAGTTTAAGAAAGAATATGGGCCTTGAGCCTATATAGATGAGAAAAGAAGAGAATTCCTAAATTTGTGATAGAGGGGCATGACAGCTTCCTAGTATGCAAAGGAGTTCATACGGTTGAGTAGATATGCCATCTATTTTATAGAGGATGAGAGTGATAAATGTTGGGCCATTCCAGTAAGATCCATTCGTTACATAAAAGGTACCTTTTATGTAATGGCTGGGCTACTGGAATCAGAATCTCAGCCCGTTGCCACAGTAGGCCCACCCGCCGTCTCACTGAGACTAACGAGCTGCTGGGGTCCATGGCCCAATACCTCCAACCCATCACTAGATACACAATCAATGTTGCTTGCCACAGTAGGTTGTTGAAGGTAAAAGTCGAACCATTGACCTCCCTTTAGCCTCAGTAAGAGACTACCAATTGTACCATGGTACAATTGGTAGTTTCTTATTGAGGCTAAAGGGAGGTCAAGGGTTCGACTCTTGCCTCCAACAACCTACTATGGCAAATAGCATGACTGTGATTCCAGTGATGGATTGGAGGTATTGGGCCATGGACTCCGGCAGCCTGTTGGTCTCAGTGAGACGGCGGGTGGACTACTGTGGCAATGGGCTAGGACCCGGATTCCAGTAGATCCAACCGTTACAATTTGAATAATGATATAGGATATCATGTTATTTCCCTACAACTTAGGGACTTCTTTACACTTGTATCTGCCATTATCAGTATAAAGAAAAGAAGAAATAAAAGAGTAAAGAAGGACATTAGAAGACCCACAACTAGTGTGGCACAAATTACCGACAAGAGAGGCCAATTAGTTTTAGAATAGTCCCAGGGTAGGGGATAGAGCAAAGAACATAGTCATTCATTGTAACATATTTGATTTTTTCCATATACATTTGTACAATATCTCATTTGCGCATATATATTTTGCATATATATCACTTGAACACATGCATAATATGCATTTTTATTTAAATATATTCATGATATACAATTAGTTTATTTTCAAGTGTTTTACAATTGTATAGAAAATGCATATGTATGTTTTATAATATAGATGAAAATGATACGAAATTAATATTTAAGTGAACAAATAGACTAGATTGAATTAATAAAAATTTGACATGATTAATTTAATTAAATTAAAATAAGTGATTAAATTATATATATATATATATATATATATATATTTTATTATTGGTTAGTAAAATTGGGTAAGTATTTATATGTATACATGAATGTGTGTATATGTATGTATGTATGTATGTATGATGATGATGATGATGATGATAATAATAATAATAATAATAATAATAATAATAATAATAATAATAATAATAATAATAATAATAATAATAATAATAATAATAAAATATACAACAAAAGAAGAAAAAAAGAAAAGTAAAAAAAAAACAAGGAAAAAGGGACGGGTGGAGAAAAAAATGAAAACATACAACAAAAGAAGAGAAAAAGAAAAGTAAAAAAAACAAGGAAAAAGGGACGGGTGGAGAAAAAAATGAAAAGGAAGACAAATTGTTTGACTTAGGCTAAGTCCTTATTTTCTTCTTTTTCCTCTTCTTCTTTTTCTTCTTCTTCTTCTTCTTTGCTTCATTTCTTCAGTCCATTTCTTGAAGTTCCAACAATATTTTCTTCTCTTTTCACTCTAGAAATTACAGCAACAAAGTTAGCCAAGGGTGATTATAGGTGAGTAAACAATTATTTTGTGTTAAACTTGATTATGGTGCTTAGGGTTTATAAATAGGCAGTATATTGTGCCATGGTTTTGATGATCTTAGAGATCAAATATGAAAAACACAAAAGTTGTTTATTTATGTCTTATATTTATGGATATATAAACATTTTTGCAAGATGTAGTGTATAGAATGAGATATCCTCTCTTTACTGAAACTGGTCCGGATGTGAACCCTAAGTAAGTTAGCTACTGTGTTTATTCGTTTTGAATATGATAAAGCCATTATTTGAAGTATCTAAAAACATAAACATTGTATATATATGTGTTATGTATTTGTATACCAAATTTCAAGTTCATATGTCCTGTAAATTTGGAGTTATGGTGAATGGAACCATGACTGTTCCATGATTTAAACTGCCTACTGAGTGCCCTGGGCAGATCTAGCAATGTATTTGGCTAATTTAAGCTCGTTAGAGCTAGATTCTGTAAATTATCAAAACCCTAAAGTTATAAGTAAATGTCTTAGCTAAAGTTTTGTACTAATTTCAGCTTAATATGTTTTGTATAGACTAAGTTATGGTCTTTGGAAGTCATACTGGTCCAGAAGCATATTTTGGACCAGTGAAATATTTCTTATAATTTTAAGATCTTAGAGACATAATTGATAAAATTTTTAAACATGGAAAATGTTCCATTTGAATCCATATAAGTTTATGTAAAGTTTCATTAAAATAAGACTTATATATTATAAGTTATGATGAATCAAAGCTGGTACCCTGAAACTGCCTAAGGGCAGAAAGTATAACACATTTAGAAATTCCACCAAAACTTGTACAATGATCCAATTAGTTTGAAATTTTACTATGTTATATAATTATATGTTAATTGTCATTAGGAACAAGAATCAGATTAGTTGGTCACAGAAAATGTTATAGGCAAAACAGTCTCATAAGATCACACTGCCTTATAGGAAAAATTTTAATTATTGATATGAATAATGCATATTAATTTGTTTAAGCCACATTAAGTTTCTCTAGTCATAAATTAACCAATTATATTTTAATATTAGGCTCAAGACAAATTGGAGATACACAAGAAGAGGGTAGACAATAAGTTAAGGGTTGGAATCAAAGGAAAAAAGGTGAGTCTAATTATCAATTGAATTCTTTAGTGCATATGAATGTTGCTTGCTATGTGATTCATATGATTATGATGATTTTCCTTGATAATATGATGATGAATAATTTGTGACATTTTGTGGTACATATAAGTTTGTATACTTGTAGTATATTTGAGGTATATGATTGACATATGATATATATATATATATACATGGTATATGTATAGTATATGTATGGTATATGTGATAAGATACAATGGTTGATGAATATGTAAGTACAAGTGCATATGCATAATGACTTAAAAGACGATGTGACTAGTTAATCAACATTGCAAAGCAAAAAAAGAGGCATATGACCCAACAAATGTGCAAATGAAATAAATGATCAAGCTAGCTAGAAAATGCAAATGTTCATATGACAAATGTTCACATGGAAATCCGAAGCAATATCTGTTTAACCTGGTCACAACAAAATAAAATGAATAAGCATAAGCATAAGTAAAGAAAAATTAATGAATACTTGATTTTATCTATATTTATATGTTATTGACTGATGAAATGGAGTATAAAGCGTGTATTAAGTATACTTGTTATTTGCTATTATGAAATACTTGGTGCTTTAGAACTCATTTGATGGTTATTCTCATTGAGTCGCAACTCACCAAATGACATCATTTTTTTTCAGGTAGAGAAGAGTAGTAGTTCATATTTAGGTGCGTATAAAAGTCATGAATCAAATGTCACCGGCCGAGCCTCCTCACTTTCTCTCCCTGCATTCCACAAAAGCATAAGAACATATCATTTATATTTGGGGGTTGAATACTTGCATATGTATAATTACATGGAATATGTACTAAGATATATATATATATATATATATATATATATATATATATATATATATATATATATATATATATATATATATATATATATATATATATATATATATATATATATATATATATATATATATATATATATGCGGTATATATATGTATAAGGTATTAGGTGTTATATTTTTTGTATCAGAGCAGGGATAGCCTCCATGGGAACATGCATATGCATATAAGCATGATAACATATGTATAAAATGTGTTGAACATTATGTAGTGACATAATTTCATTTATTTTAGAGTCATCATAAGACATGATTCACCATGGAGAGAGAGACTGACTGAAATGCATCCTCATGAGGCATCACCTCATTTGTATAGAGATCAACCAGCACTAGGAGCTTGAGCTCTAGTGCATGCATCCCAATCATCAAATGCAGAAATGCCATGTGAAAACCCAGAACAAGAAGTACATTGGCCTGAAAATTCATAGAGAAAGGCGTTACGATAAGCTAAGAAAATAGGGTGCAGTTGATTTCTATGGTTCGACTGATCTAGTTGAAGCAGAAACATAACTTAAAAGGACACATAGGGCATTGAATATGATGAGATGCACTCTAGAGGAGAAATTTGATTATGCAGTATCTTTGCTTCAAGGTAATGCCTATGAATGGTGGGAGACAGTCCCAGATAGTGATGCATAATCTCCAGTTCTAACATGGAATGATTTTCTCAGAGAATTTCAAAATAACTATATGCCTGAAGCATATTAAGATGAGAAGAGGAAGAAATTTCTAAATCTAAAACAAGGGAACATGTTAGTTGCTGAGTATGAGGTGCAATTCAACAAACTTTCTCATTATGCCACCTTTATGGTCTCTACTGAAAGAGAAAAATGCAGAAAGTTTGAAAAGGGCCTCAAGTATGAGATCAAAAATAGACTCACAATTACTGATCTTGATAGTTATACCAGACTCAGAGCTGCTGCAATTAGAGCTAAAAAGTTAATGAAAGAAGCTGGAGAACAACAAGTAAAAAGGGTGACACGAGAGTTTGCTGGAGAGTCTAGTAGAGGATATGGAAAGAAAGCTAGACATATGTTGAGCTAGTCTGGCAATAGAAGTGGGTACTCTAGTTCTAGAGATCGAGGCATGACTTTCTCTTATCCAGGCAGAGGACAAAGCCAGTATCCAGAATAGAGGCCTACTTGTATTCATTATGGTAGGCAACACACAAGTGAATGCAGAAGGCTCACAAGAGCTTGTTATTTCTGTGGGTCCTTAGATCATATGTATAGAGATTGCCTAGAAAGAGCTAAATTAGCAGAGACCAATAGAGGCAGAGGACTATCTGAGACTACAATTGAAACACCAAGGGTTAACATTACCAGTGGGACACATGTCAGAGGTAGAGGTAGGGACAGAACTGGTGCAATAAGTAGAGGAGTGACCAGATCTGAGGGAAAAAGTTCTAAACTCCTTCCACAGGCCAGAGTATTTGCTATAACTAGGCAAGAGGCAGTTGATGCTCCTGAAGTGGTTACTAGTAATATTTACATTTATGATATATTGGCATTTGCATTGATTGTCCCAGGATCCACACATTAATTTATATCATAACATATGACATCCAAACTGCATCAAAAGCATGAGTCATTGGGATTTGATATAAATGTGAGTACTCCACTAGAAGCAGTAGTAATTGTGAATGAGATATGTCGTGACTGTTCGATATTCATTGATAAAGTTTAATTGAAAACTGATTTGATCTTATTATCATTGCATGAATTTGATGTAATATTGGGAATGGACTGGTTAACTAAACATCATGCCATAGTGAATTGTTTTTCTAAGGAGGTAATTTTAAAGTCCTCTGATAAATAAAGGATTGTGTTTAAAGGAGAAAGGAAGTTGGTACCTGTATGTTTGATTTCAGTAGTTAAAGCTTTTAAGATGGTGAAAGGAGGGTGTGAGGCTTTCTTAGCCTATGTGACAGACACAAGAACTCATGATATTATATTAGAGAATATTTTAGTAGTGTGTGAGTTCCCAGATGTATTTCCAGAGGTTTTGCCTAGGTTGCTACTAGATAGAGAGATAAAATTTACTATAGATTTGGTGCTTAGGGCCGCACCTATTTCTATATCTCCTTACAGGATGGCACCGATTGAGTTAAAGGAACTTAAAACTCAATTGCAAGAGTTACTTGATAAGGGATACATTCGACCTAGCATATCACCTTGGGGAGCCCTAGTGTTGTTTGTAAAAAGGAAAGATGGAACGATGAGATTGTGTATAAACTATAGACAACTTAATAGAGTGACAGTGAAGAATAAGTATCATTTACCTAGAATTGATGACTTGTTTGATCAGTTACATGGAGCTCAAGTATTTTCTAAGATTGATATGAAATCAGGTTATTATCAGCTTAAGATAGCTGAGGTAGATATTCCTAAAACTGCATTCATACTAGATATGACCACTATGAATTTCTAGTCATGTCATTTGGATTAACCAATGCACCGGTTGCTTTCATGGCTTTGATGAATAAGGTATTTCAGCCTTATCTGGATAATTTTGTTATTGTCTTCATAGATGACATTTTGGTGTACTATAAAAGTAAAGAGGAACATGAGATGCATTTAAGAACAGTGCTTCAGACTCTGTAGGAGAAACAATTGTATGCAAAGTTTAGTAAGTGTGAATTCTGGCTTGATCATGTTGTGTTTCTTGGACATATAGTATTGAGAAAAGGCATAGAGGTTGACCTAAATGTGTCAGAATTGTGTAGTTTTTTGGGTTTAGCCGGATACTACCGTAGATTTGTTGATGACTTCTCATTGATTGCTAGTCCTTTGACCAAATTATTGAGAAAGAATGTGCCTTTCAAGTGGACTCTAGAATGTCAAAGGAGTTTCGATGAACTAAAACACAGGCTAACCTTAGCACCAGTGTTAACAATCCCTACAGGTACAAGTGGGTTTACAGTATATAGTGATGCTTCTCACCAAGGCTTGGGATGTGTGTTAATGCAACATGGTAAGGTGATAGCTTATGCATCCAGACAACTGAGACCACATGAGATCTCATATCTAGTGCATGATTTAGAATTGGCTGCAGTTGTATTTATATATAAGATTTGGAGGCATTATTTGTATGGTGAGACATTCCAGATCTTCACAAACCATAAAAGCTTGGGTTACTTGATGACACAAAAAAAGTTAAACATGAGACAAAGACGATGGTTAGAGCTATTAAAAGATTATGACTATACAATTGAATACCATCCAGGGAAAGCCAATGTGGTAACAGATGCATTGAGTAGGAAGGCCAGTAGCAGTGTAGCTCACTTGCAAGCATCATTTTTTCCATATTTGATTCAATTACAGTCCATGAATGTTCAATTGAATATGCGTGATGGTGGATCATTGATTGTTGCTCTTCAGGTCAGACCTATATTGAAGGATATGATCAAAGTTGCACAGAGTAAAGATCCTAAATTGTGTGAGAAAATTGAATTAGTAAGGCAGGGAAATAGTAAAGATTTTCAATTGCAAGACGATGTACTGATGTTAAAGTCACACATATGTGTTCCAAACACTGAGAACTTGCGTCAGGAAATAATGAAAGAGGCACACAATGCAATGCACCCTATGCAATGCACCTAGGGATGACAAAGATGTATCACAGCTTAAGGTCTCATTACTGGTGGCCAAGAATAAAGAAAGACATAGCAGCATATGTTTCCAAATGCTTGACATCTCAGCAGATTAAAATTGAACACTAACCACCAGTTGGTAAACTATATCCTTTACCAGTGCCAAAATGGAAATGGGAAAAGATAACAATGGATTTTGTTTATGGATTGCCCAGAACTCCACGGAAAAATGATGCAATATGGGTGATTATTGATAGGTTAACCAAGTCAGCACATTTTCTACCTATCAAATGGGGTGTACACTTGAGAGTTTGGCCAATTTATATGTGAATGAGATAGTCAGATTGCATGGCATTCCAGTATCCATTGTATCTGATAGAGATCCACGGTTTACTTCACATTTTTGGGTGAGTTTACATAATACATTGGGAATAAAATTGAATTTCAGTATTGCATTTCACCCACAGACTGATGGACAATCAGAGAGAACTATACAGACATTAGAAGATATGCTTAGAGCTTGTACTATGGAATTCAGAGGTGCTTGGGATGAATGTATAACATTGGAGGAATTTGCATACAACAACCAATATCATAGCAGTATTCAGATGGCACCATATGAGGCATTGTATGGTAGAAAGTGCAGAAGCCCTATCATTTGGGATGAAGAAAGTGCACGTGCATTAAAAGGGCCAGAGATAGTACAAGATATAGTGGATAAAATCAAAATTGTAAAGAACAAACTAAAGGCAGCACAAGACAGATAGAAAAGTTATACTGATCAACATAGAAGGGAGATGGAATACGAATTGGGTGAAAGGTATTTCAACAAGTATCTCCATGAAAAGGAGTAATCCAATTTGGCAAGAAAGGTAAATTGAGCCCAAGATTCATAGGGCCTTATGAAAATTTTGAGAAGGTTGGTCCACTGGCATACAGATTGGCTTTACCACCAGATATGACTCAAATTCATAATGTATTTTCATGTGAGCATGCTTAGAAGATACATGTCAAATCCTACACATGTACTCAAAGATCAAACCATTGAGATTGTAGATGACATAAGTTATGTTGAAGAACCAGTGGAAATCATCGGATACAAGACTAAATAGTTGAGAAACCGAGAAATACCTTTAGTTAAGGTATTATGGAGAAACCATTCACAAGAAGAGGCAACATGCAACATGGGAAATAGAAGAAAATAGGAAAAAGTAATATCCACACCTATTTCCAGGTATTAAATTTCGAGGATGAAATTTTTAAAAGGAGGGGAGAATTGTAACATCTTTGACTTTTTCCATATACATTTCTACAGCATCTCATTTGCGCATATACATTTTGCATATATATCACTTGAACACATATATAATATGCATTTTTATTTAAATATATTCATGATATATAATTAGTTTATTTTCAAGTGTTTTACAATTGTATAGAAAATGCATATGTCTGTTTTATAATATAGATGAAAATGATATGAAATTAATATTTAAGTGAATAAAGAGACTAGATTGAATTAATAAAAATTTGACATGATTAATTTAATTAAATTAAAATAAGTGATTAAATTATATATATTTTTATTATTGGTTAGTAAAATTGGATAAATATTTATATGTATATATGAATGTATGTATATGTATGCATGTATGATGATGATGATGATGATAATAATAATAATAATAATAATAATAATAATAATAATAATAATAATAATAATAATAATAATAATAATAATAAAAAAATTAAAAAAAACATACAGCAAAAGAAGAGAAAAAGAAAAGTAAAAAAAAAAAAAGGAAAAAGGACGGGTGAAGAAAAAAATGAAAACGAAGACAAATTGTTTGACTTAGGACGGGTGAAGAAAAAAATGTCAGGTTCATATGTCCTGTAAATTTGGAGTTATGGTGAATGGAACCATGACTGTTCCATGATTTAAACTGCCTATTGAGTGCTCTAGGCAGATTTAGCAACTTGTTTGGCTAATTTGAGCTCATTAAAACTAGATTCTGTAAATTATCAAAACATTAAAGTTATAGGTATATGGATTAGCTAAAGTTTTGTACTACTTTTAGCTTAATAGGTTATGTATAGATTAAGTTATGGCATTTGGAAGTCATACTAGTCCGGAAGTCAATTCTATTCTGGACCAGTGAAATGTTTCTTATAATTTGAAGACCTTAGAGATATAATTGATAAAAATTTTAAACATGACAAAATATTCCATTTGAACCCATATAAGTTTCTGTAAAGTTTTATTAAAATATGACTTATATATTATAAGTTATGATGAATCAAAGTTGGTACCCTGAAACTGCCTAAGGGTAGAAAAAAAAACACATTTAGGTTAATATTAATTATGAACAAGAATCAAATTAATTGGTTAAGTACAGAAAAAATTATAGGCAAAACAGTCCCATAAGGTCACACTGTCTCATAGAAAAAATTTTAATTATTGATATGAATAATGAATATTAATTTATTTAAGCCACATTAAGTTTCTCTAGTCATAAATTAACCAATTATATTTCAATATTAGGCTCAAGACAAATTAGAGATACACAAGAAAAGGGGTTGACAATAAGTTAAGGGTTGGAATTAAAGGAAAAAGGTGAGTCTAATTATCAATTGAATTCTTTAGTGCATATGAATGTTGCTTGCTATGTGATTCATATGATTGTGATGATTTTTTCTTGATAATATGATGATGAATAATTTGTGACATTTGTGGTGCATATAAGTTTGTATACTTGTTGTATATTTGAGGTGTATATATATATATATGGTATATGTATAGTATATGTATGGTATATGTGATAAGACACAATGATTGATGAATATGTAAGTACAAGTGCATATGCATAATGACTTAAAAGACATTGTGACTAGTTAATCAACATTGCAAAGCAAAAGAAGAGGTCTATGACCCAACAAATGTGCAAATGAAATAAATGATCAAGCTAGCTAGAAAATGCAAATGCAAATGCAAATATTTACATGACAAATGTTCACATGGAAACCCGGGGCAATATCTGTTTAACCTTGTCACAACAAAATAAAATGAATAAGCATAAGCATAAGTAAAGAGCAATTAACTAATACTTAATTTTATCTATATTTATATGTTATTGACTGATAAAATGGAGTATAAAGCGTGTATTAAGTATACTTGTTATTTGCTATTATGAAATGCTTGGCGCTTTAGAACTCATTTGATGGTTATTCTCACTGAGTCGCAACTCACCAAATTGCATCATTTGTTTTAGGTAGAGAAGAATAATAGTTCATATTGAGGTGCATATAAAAGTCATGAATCAAAAGTCACCGGCCGAGCCTCCTCACTTTCTCTCTTTGCATTTCACATAAGCATAAGAACATATCATTTATATTTGAGGGTTGAATACTTGCATATGTATAATTACAATGAATATGTACTAAGATATATATATATATATATATATATATATATATATATATATATATATATATATATATATATAAATGGATTTAACTTGTAAAATTTACTAACTTTTAAACATAATGTTTAAGTTATTAATATATGTGATGTTATAGGCTATGATTAAAGCATCCGTATTGATTGTGAAATTATTGTTGATAATATGAGATGAGTTAAAAAAACCAATTTCTCTCGCTGTAAACATGAATTTTATTTTATTCTTATTTCATACGTGATAATTTAATATAAAAACAACATATGCGGTATATATATATATATATATATATATAAGGTGTTAGATGTTAGATTCATAATCTAGTTCTTTCATGAGATGACCTCTCTCTAACACTACTTCAACTACCGCCAGCACTCATACAACTAGAGATCTTGCTCCCTTATGTTGGACATGTTAGAAAAACCAACAAGGAGAATGTTGGTTAGCTTTAGGGGCTTACTTCAAATGTGAAGCCCTAGACCATAAATAAAGGTGCAAGAGTGTTCTCCAAGATTGATTTAAGGTCAGGTTATCACCAGTTGAAGATAAAAGAAAATGATATAGCCAAGACAGCTTTAAGAACCAGATATGATCATCATGAGTTTTTGGTTATGCCATTTGGTCTGACCAATGCTCCAGTAGCTTTTATAAATTTGATGAATCATATTTGTAGGCCATACTTAGACCAACTTGTAGTTATTTTCATCGATGATATCTTGGTGTATTCTTAAAACCAAGCAAAGCATAATCAACATTTAAGAACAATGTTGCAGATCCTTAGAGGTCATAAGCTTTATGTTAAGCTATCTAAATTTGAGTTTTGGCTTGATGAAGTAGCTTTTCTTGGACACATCATGTCAGTGGATGACATCAAAGTTGATTCCAATAAGGTTGAGGCAATATGAAATTGGAAGCCTCCCCATAATGTGATCAAAATAAGGAGTTTTCTTAGTTTGGTAAGTCACTATAGGAGGTATGTGAAAGGTTTTTCTTTGATTATTTCTCATTTAACTAGGCTTTTGAGAAAATATATGAATTCGAGCGGAATGATAACTGTCAAGCTAGTTTCAACAAGCTCAAGAGTATGTTGATGAAAGCTCCAGTTCTTACACAGTCAATTCCTGATAAGGAGTATGTCATCTATAGTGATGCTTCTCATAACGATTTGGGGTATGTCTTAATGTAAGAAGGAAAAGGTTGTTGCTTATGTATCCAGACAATTGAAGCTACATGAAAATAATTACCCCATATATGATCTTGAGTTGGCAGCCATAGTATTTGCTCTAAAGATATGATGCCACTACATATATGGGGAAAAATATTTTAGCTACACCAATCATAAGAGCTTAAAGTATCTTTTGACATAACAAAACTTAATTTAAGGCATAAACGATGGTTAGAATTAAACAAGAACTATAACTGTGTCATCGACTATCATCCAGGTAAGGCCAACGTCGTAGTCAACACTTTAAGCAGAAAGACCATAACAGAGTTGAATGTTTAACCTACTTTCATCCAAGAGATTAGAGATGCATAGATACAAGATAGCAAGCTAGTTGAGATCGCAGAAATGATCTCCAAGGGGGAGAGACCAAAGTACACAATTGAGTCAGATGACATTTTATTTTATCAAAGCCTCTTACGTGTGCCTAATGTTACAGAGTTAAGGCAAAGGATTTTAAAATAAATGCATGAAACCATGTTTGCCATGCATCTAAAAAGTAACAAGATGTACCATGATCTAAAGGGAAGGTATTGGTGGGTATGAATAAAGAAGGATATTACAAAGTTCACGATAAGATACTTGACATGTTAACAAGTCAAGACAGAATATCAGGTACCTTCATGTTTGATGCAACCGATTACAATACCAGAATAGAAATGAAAATGGATCACGATGGACTTTGTGATTGGGTTGCCCATGACTTCGAGGAAGTTCGACTAAATAAGCTAGCAAAACTTTATGTGAATAAGATAATAAGACTTTATAAAGTTCTAGTCTCCATCATATCAGATAGAGATATAAGGTTCACATATCAGTTTTGGGAAAGTTTACAATGAGCTTTGGATACCAAACTTAGTTTTAGCATGACTTTCTACCCATAGACTGACGGTTAGTCGGAAAGGTTGGTACAAATTTTGGAAGACATGATGAGAAATTGTATTATCGAGTTTGAGGGAAGTTGGAAAAAACATCTACCATTAATAAAGTTTATCTACAACAATGGCTATCAATCTAGCATTCATATAGCTTCTTATGAGGCACTATACGGTAAGAAGAGTCGAATACTGTTATATTGTACATAGCTCAGTGAGCAGAAGTTAGTAGGGTCAGAGTTGGTGTAAGAGAGAGAGAAAAAAAATGAATATTATACAAGAAAGGTTAAATGAAACTTCAGATAGACAAAAATCATATGCAAATCTCAAAAAAAAAGAGATATAGAATATAAAAGAAAAGGCAATGTATTTCTCAAAGTTTCTCTAGGGAAGAATGTCCTAAGGTTCGGAAAGAATGACAAATTAAGTCCTAGATTCATTGGACTATATGAGATCTGAGAGCAAATTGAGCCAGTCATCTATAAAGTTGCTTTACTGCTAGAGTTAGATACGATTCACAATATTTTTCATTTCTCCATATTGAAAAGGTACAAATTATATCCTTCACATGTCATTACAGCCGAAAATATAGAGGTGAGACTAGATCTTACGTATAAGGAATAGTCGATTGAGATATTAGCTTAAGAGATTGAATAGCTCAGAAATAAGTAAGTACCGTTAGTCAAATTCCTATAGAGGTATCATGTAAATGAAAAGCCTACATAGAAAAGTGAAGAAGTGATAAAAATACAGTACCCCCAACTATTTCAATACAACACTATAGGTAATTTCGAGGACGAAATCCTTTTAAAGAGAAGAGAAATGTAATGCCCGTAATTAGGGCTTAGTAATTAATAAGGAATAAAGAGATATAAGTATGTGATTAAGGGTTATGGGAAAAGAGTTGAAAAGAGACAAGAAAGTAAAATGTCACAGGGCTCATGCCTGTGATAATACTTTCATAACCGTGAACCATCATGAGATGAAATTTTAGGTTTAAGCAGATTTATGGCCATGACAGTGGTTGTCATGCTTGTGAACATCGTTTGACATAAAATTTTAACAATTATACTTTCTTTCTCTCAGACCTAAAATCAAAAGTGAACCCTAAAATTCAAAGTTCTCTTATACCATAAACTAATTCCTTATATTTTTCTTTAATTCCCAATCCTAAATACTTAAGCCAATGCAAAATATCAAAGTTTAAACAAGTTCTTAGGAAAAAATCCAAGGCAAAATATTAAAGTTTAAAAATGTTCTTAGGAAAAAGAGAGCCTAAAGAAATGGTGTTCTTAAGGAGTCCGAATCTTAGAAGGAAGAGATGAGTCAAATTTTCTATTTCAACTATATTTTCTTCGATTGAGGTAAGGAATCACATTTTTCTTTCATTTTTACAAGCTTTCATAACTTTAATCATGTCCAGTTCATTATGGTAGAGACCTATTTCCAAATGAGTTAGGGTTTTAGGTAATCAATAAGTTTTCATGGCTTAAGACCCTTCTCTAAAATTAAAGTTTTCATCTTTATGGCTTTAAAGGCTAAGTTTAAAGGTTATAAATTTTGATATAAATATGTTATATGTGGTAAGAGTTGAAAGTGCAGATGGTGAAACCCACCCAAAGGATAAACAAGTTTGTGAGAAGCTTGATTTTGAGGCTCCATTAGAGGTATGTACATATATGCATTCAAATTTCCAAAATATGGCATGTTGTATGTTAATTAGGTAATAATTAAATTATGTGCTTTATATGATAAGTGCAAAGTTCAAATGATGTAATTAATGCCAATAGATATAATATTGAATATGAAGTGTCATAAATGCAAGTGTGCCTTGAATGAGCATTAATGTTGCTTGTTGTGTATATGTAATAAATATGCCAAAGACGTATTAAATGGCGTAATGAATGATGATGGCCTAATGGGTGAAAGAGGTAAGTAAAAAATAGTTAAATGTATATAGAACATAAATGCTTGATAGGATGACTTATGAGAACAAAAGTAGTAAATGAAATGATTCTATATTTAAATGATACTTTAACATGATGAAATGCATAATGTGATGAGTATGTTGATAGGAAAAAGGTTATCATAGGACAATCCTTAGAGTTTTGCATGTGACTTGCAATAAATGCATGTTTTAATGTTATTAACCACTAAAAAATTTAGATTCACGTCTGTGACTAGATGTTCACGATTGTGAATCTCATCTTACGAACAATATCACGTATGTGACTATATTCTTCATGCTCGTGAAGTGAGTGCACAAAATAGATAAAAACTTTTATGACTTAGTTCACAGTTTGGTTCATGTGTAGGGTTACCTGTGACTGAGGCGTTCACAACCGTGGACATATAGTTCACGCTCGTGAAACCTATTTAAAACGATACATGTTATTTTCTTAAATTATTAGAATGCAATGGCTATACACATGCTTTTATGATGATATATTTAAAGTATGCTTTTATGATTTCCAGCACAAAAATGTTACATGATGAATTTTCACATGAACAAAGTATATATGCTATATGATATGAATGCTATAATAAAGATCTTATAAACAAGTAAAGCCCAGACTCGATACTAAGACTATAAGTAGGATAGATGACATGTCATTAAGGGGATTTATGATACTGTAGTTATGTATTTACTCAGTAAATATGGTTTAAGCTCATAATGCGCCATTGACTTGAAGAGCCTGGACTAGCACACTTAATTATAGATAGTGGCAGGGTAGCTTAAGCTCGGATAAAAGCCTCTATTCATAATCCATATCCGAATAGTCCATGTTGAGAACTCTTGGGCAATGAATTAAAAGTGATGAAAGAACATAATGAAATGAAAACGAGGTTCAAAGACAAGTATGCATGAGTATATCTTTAAGAGTTATACGCTACAGTTACGATAATATGTCTGTTGATGTTATTCCATCCTATAAGGTAAGGTAATGAAAAAGAGTGTCCTCGATCATCAACATATGCAATTAATATTTATATTTAGTCAATGTGGCTTAAGCTCCGATGATAACACTTTTGACTTGAAAAGCTAGGATGAACACACATACAGTTAGTGAGTAGGATGACTTAAGCTCGGGTAAAAGCACTCCTGCTTCACAACCAGCATTCGGATAATCTGATTTAGAATTTTGGGCGAAGAAGAAAAAGGAAATGGCAAATTTGACATGCAGATTTTATTGTAATAAATAAATTGTTTGTTATGATAATGTACATGTTGAAAATCGTTGTGATGATTTATATATATAAATGCATCCTAAGGTATAATTACGACATGAATTTTACATGTTGATGTGATGATCAATGGTTGCCATAATTGATTACTAAACATGAACATGAATGTGAATGAATGTAAATGGAAATGCATGTTACACCTTCACACAAATGAATGTCATTTTGTATGTTTGACGAGGATTACATCATAATAGAGTGTAAAAAAAGTAAGTTTCTTCTTTTATTATCATGTTTGAACTTGAAGATCATATGAGTTAGCACATGGTTTTAAAATGATAAGAGGTTGGCATGACACGTAGGAATTACATTATCTTCAACATCAATGTTGACTAGGATATATGTGCTATCTAATATTTAAGTATTATAAGTTGTGTCAGTGCTAGGTATATTATAAGGATTTCTCATGTGTATACGTAAATATATTGTAATAGTAATTCGTAGGACGATAGGTAATTAAGAGAGGAAAGATGATATGGAGATAGAGATATGCATACATAAATGGTTATTATAAGAAAGTAAACATGCCTACACATATATATAAATATATCATACTTATAACATATCACATGTATGAAGATTATAACTTGTATGTATATGTACCACTAAGCATTATATGCTTAGCGTGTGAGTGTCTTCTCACATGTAAGTATGGAGACATAAAAGGTCATTGGAAGAGAAGAACAAGTTGCCAAGAGTCATATGGATAAGCAGACATCTCGAGGTGATATCATATATTAAAGTTTTTTTTTTATTTTGTATATCCTATGGGACAAATAAAGTTGTAAAATTTATATCATTTGAGTTGTATAAATCCATTTCAAACATGTATCACATAATGTTATATATATTTTTCATAAAAGTTTTAAAAATAATCATCATGACCATGATCTGTCAATATATTTTGCAAAGTTTTAAAATTTACCAAATTTTATTACGTAACGTCATATCATTCGCTTATATAGTGAGACTTAGTCCTATTATATAAGAAGGTATTACAAATTGTCTGTTTTGAGATACAGATCCAAAGGCGTCACCTAAGGCAGTCCAAACTTCATAGGATGATTGCAATCCAATGAGAAATGGAAAAACTTATTTTCTAAAAGAAATGAGCAACTAGGGGTGGAGCATTTGATCATTTTTGAACCAGTTTTCATAGTATGGATTTGGTTCTTGAGAATTGGGTATTGTTTTTGAAGGAGATGGAATAGAGCCATCAATATATTTATAGAGGTTTTGACTGTTTAAAAGACAAAGAAATTGAGTTTTCGAGACAAGATAATTTTTTGGAGGAAGTTTAATTAACTAAGAAAGTATAAGAAGAAGTGGAGATGAGAGTGGCGGGAGATGAGATGAATTTTCAGGAATAATAGATATGATGACTAGTTTTTAAGGCTTTAATACCATGTAAAGTTTAGAGAAATTGTATTTTTCATTGATTGCATCGTACAACAAACAATATTTACATATTAAAAGTGCTGGTACAGGTATAAGATAAACGTTAAGTAACAAATATCAAATATGCAAAATGTGATAAAGAAGAATTTTAAGTTGATAAAGGATGATACTTATATGACTTATCCCGAACATGATTGACCACACATCTATTATTATTATTATTATTATTATTATTATTATTATTATTATTATTATTATTATTATTAATGCTTTGTTTCCCTTTGGTCCTATAGCACAGCTTTGTTGCTTGATTGGTTAACTTTAAGCTTTACAGCTAATGATTATGTTATTTTATGTAATAAATATCTACCATTAATTGTTTATATTATGGCCGTCTCAATTATCTGTTTAATCACAACTTATTAGGCGGCATACATTTTCTCTTTAGCAATGAAAATGACCCTTAATTTAATTTAAATTCACTGAACTTTTATGAAATTGTAACTAAAAAAAATTAATGAGAAAATATATAAACTTTAAAAATTTAACTTTAAAATTATGTTGGTCAATTTTGATGATTTATAATCTGAAAAAATAAGATGAAATGTTATATGACGCTGGAAAGATGGAGTGAAATGCAACATAATTTTACAGTTAAACTTAAAAACTATTTTTTTGTTACAAAATTTTCTTTTTTTATTTAGTTGCAATTTAGTATAGAATGAAATTAATTCCCAAATTCCCCAATCTTTTGTTTTTTTTTGGTAAAAGATCTCCATACATTTGCAATTTGGTATAGAATGAAATTAATCCCTAAATTCCCCAATATTTTGTTTTTTTGCCAAAAATCTCCATACGCCTAATCACTTTGAAAGTTGTTTTCGCTATTCCTTTCTTCCGGTAAGGTTTTTGGTTTGAGAACTTCCATTGAATGGAGCCTATATGGTTAGATAGTAATCTGGTTCGTGAAAAAATTAGTTATTATTGCATAATTTGGGATCAGGATGTTGTTGTCGAGGTCCACCATTGGTTTGCAGGTCCGTATTGTTGATGCTGGTTTTGAGATTATTATGATTCAGTCCAAGCTGTAAATTTTGGCTTGCGGGAGTTGGAGATTATATCTAGAAGTTAACACATCTGCTATTGTATGATTTATGAAGATATTATGACTGAGCTGAAATTGAATATGGAACTATTCTAATTTCACATATAACAATTTGGAATTTATGCAGTAGAAAGATACGGGGGATGTGAGTCTATGTTAATATATAGATGGGTGTTTTTTTTTCCTTGTTATATAAGATGAATTTACGTGATCTTATGCTGCTATTTCCTATAATGTGTTGTTTTGGAATAGAAACATTGCAATTCATGGGAAGAAGATGACTGCTATGTAAAGAGGGTAATTTTGTGTATTAAAAAAATACCGTTTGGGTATGAGTAAAAAAAAAAATTAGATAAATTCAATCTAATGTATAATTTATGGACTAATTCAATTATATAATGATATATATATAAATTTATTAATTGTTAACAAGTGTAAATAAAATAAGTTATATATATATATATATGATTGAATAAAAAAAATATTACCGAGGGGGAAGTTGGGTCAATAGAAGTCTGATGTAGCAACATTTTCCCAGATATTTTGAAATGGCTCACCTGCCAGGTGTCATTTAAGGGTGTAGAACATACTCTTTACGAAAGATCAAGTTAACATGCAAAGCTGAGGTGCACAACTGGCTAATTTGGACAAGTTGAGGGGTATTTATATATTAAGCTTGCAGTTTTAGCATAATAGCACACTTGCTACATTATGGACTAGCTACTATTTATATGGGACTCATCAGGTCGGATGGCCAAAAATGATTGGTGCACGACACGCATAGTATGCAGCAACATATAAACTAAACGGATAAAATGAACTATACAGTTACCATTTCAGATAAAGTGAATAATTTCTATCTTAAATCTGAGGTGCTTGTCTTGTAAAGTTGTACAGTTGTACGTACTGAAAGCTAAGTCTACCCAACAAGCATAAATTTATAAATACGGCACAAACGTGGAGAAAAACTTGATCACTCTTGCTTGCATAAGTCTATAAATAACCCTCCTCCATTAACAAGCATAAGGCACACACACACAAAACAAACATGGCTTCAAAACCAGGAATTCTCACTGACTGGCCATGGAAGCCTCTTGGCAGCTTCAAGGTTTATGTTGTTGTTGCTGTTCTTCTTCTTCTTCTTCTTCTTCTTCTTCTTCTTCTTATTATTATTATTATTATTATTATTATTGTGATGTGATTTTATTTCATGGTGCAGTATGCAATTGTGGCTCCATGGATAGCACACAGCATATACTCATTCATGGTGAAAGGAGAAAAGGAGAGGGATTTCACCTACTTTATGATATCCCTTTCTATCTGGATAAGGTTCTTACATAATCAGCTATGGATTTCTCTTTCTCGTTATCAAACCGCCAGAGGCTACAGGATTGTCGACAAAGCCATTGAGTTCGACCAAACTGACAGAGAAAACAATTGGTTAGTGCAAATTTTTATCCTATACATCTCTCTTACAAATTAAATCTTAGAAATTAAGCGCATATATATATATATATATATATTTGGCAGGGATGACCAGATTATTATGTCCGCTATAGTGCTCTATACTGCATATATGGGAATTCCACAGCTATCAAACTTGCCCATATGGAGAACAGATGGTATAATTATAACAATATTGCTTCATGCTGGTCCATTGGAGTTTCTATATTACTGGTTACACAGAGCATTGCATCACAACTATCTCTATACAAGATATCACTCTCATCATCATTCCTCCATTGTCACTCAGCCCATTACCTGTAAGCATTTATAATTATTTCTTGCTTTTGCTTAATTTCCATACTGATCAGAAACAGAAACCTTTCAAAGGAAAAAAAAAATCAATCTTATATGTATTTTTTCTTCTTCTTATTTTTTTTGGCAGCTGTAATCCATCCCTTTGCTGAAATTATGGCATATTTCATGCTATTTGCAATACCAATATTTAGCGTGTTATTTTCTGGAAGATCTTCTATGGTAGCAATTTTTGGTTATATCTTTTACGTTGATTTTATGAATAATTTGGGACATTGCAATTTTGAGATTTTTCCAGTTTGGCTCTTCTCCATCTTTCCTCCTCTCAAATATCTTATGTATACTCCCTCGTAAGTCTTTCTTCCTCTATTTTCTTGCTTATAATCTGTGGTGGTTTCATGAACAAATTAACAATAATTTTGCATGTAATAAAGAAGTTTTTAATTTCTTTAAATATATGGTAGATTGTCATTCTTTTCATGGAAACATGTGGAGTTCATTGTACTTATAAAAATCAGTCAAATTCCTTTTATATTCTTTTTTGATACACATTGTCTTTTTTTCTGTTACAATCAGTCCCTACATCTTTAATTTTGGATTTAATTATATATTGATATAGCGTTGAAGTGGCAAAAACATAAACGTTCACCAAATCGCATATCACATGTGCGTTACGGTAAATTAATAAGACTTCGAACACAAAATTGAATAGTTTGTGCTGATTGTAACAAGAAAAAAAAAAGTACAAGGGACAATTTCTATAAAAAATGAATACAGGAGAAACAAAGCGATCAATTGTGTTAATTACAAAGAACTCTATATATATTAAATGAAAAAATCAGTTATTAATTTATTCCATAAAACTTCAATTAAATAAGAAATGGGACTAACGGTTCTTGTATTATATGCAGATTTCACTCATTGCATCACACGCAATTTCGGACAAATTATTCGCTTTTCATGCCGTTTTATGATTATATATATAATACAGTGGACAAGTCTAGTGAGAAAGTGCATGAAGTTTCACTCAAAAAGCCTAAAGAGTTGCCTAATTTGGTGCATTTGACTCATTTTACAACACCGAACTCCATTTATCATCTCAGATTAGGATTTTCTTCCTTGGGGTCAAGACCCCTTACTTCAATTTGGTATCTCTGGATTTTTTGGCCATTTACATATTTATTCATGCTTATTACCTGGCACTTCGGCTATACATTCATAGGAGAGAGGAATTCTTTCAAGAATGTTAAATCACAAACCTGGATTATTCCGAGATATAAATTTCAGGTAATATTCATTTATTCTAGTTATTTTTATTTTCATTAATAACAATTTGTATACAAGTTATGTTTGAACATAACACAATTGAGTTAAACAAATGTCCATTAATAAACTCATTTCAATTTGAAGAGTAAGTTTTTTGTTTTTCCTTTTCTTTTTTGGGTATAAATTTCTAATATTTAATGAAAGAAACGATGGTTAATAATTCATAAATTTTGTAGTACTTTCTCAAATGGCAAAGAAGGGCTATCAATAACTTGATAGAAGAAACAATTCTAGAAGCCGAGGGCCAAGGCGTTAAGGTGCTGAGCTTAGGGCTTCTGAACCAGGCAAGTAGAGCAGCCTTTTTTTTGTTTGCCCCCCTAAATAATTAATATAGGAGACCGTTTACTCGTTAACATAGAAGAATGATAACTAATTATAAGAATATAATTAATTACAGGAAGAAGAGCTGAATAGAAATGGGAAGCTTTACATAGAAAAGTACCCGAAGCTAAAAATAAAATTGGTGGATGGAAGTAGCTTAGCCGCAGCTGTTGTTCTCAATAGTATTCCCAGAGGCACAACCCGAATTCTCCTCAGAGGCAACCTTACAAAGGTTGCAATGGCCATCACTTCAGCTTTATGCCAAAGAGATATCCAGGTGTTATTTATCTCTTGAATTAATAATGTTTTTCTTTTTTAAAGAAAAATAAAGGGTTTCTTTGAAAAGAAGAAAAGAATTGAACCAAAATTGTTTATTCATGAGCAGGTTTCTGTATTGAATGAGGACGAGTATAGGAAGATAAGGCTTCATAACCAGACTGCAACTGACGTTGTCCTCTCTGCAAGTCATTATGATCAAAAGGTAAAATCTTTAATTAATATATAGTTACCTTCTCTTGGACGAAAAATAAGATTTAATACACTATATACGGAAACTTAATACAGATATGGTTGGTTGGAGATGGGTTGTCCGAAGAAGATCAGTGGAAGGCACCTAAAGAAACATTGTTTATACCATTTTCACAATTTCCTCCAAAAAGAATTCGTAAAGACTGCTTCTACCATATCACCCCTTCAATGTTAACTCCTCCTTCTCTTCAGAATTTGGATTCTTGTGAGGTTGGTGATTAATGTTCCCATTTCCTTACTTTGCTATAATTTTGTTGTATAATTAATAGAATGAAATTAATTATAGTTAGACATAAAAAAAAAAAAAAAAAAAAAAACTGCATAGGATTTATTCATGCTGTGGAGGATTGGAAGGTGGACGAGTGTGGTGGCGCCATATTCAATATTGAACACATTTGGAAAGCTAGTCTTCGTCATGGATTTCACCCTTTATCTGTCCCTATCACCAATTAATTATCTTAATTGTAATCTTTTTCCCCATTTTGTATCCTTATAGCCTTTCAAGGATATGCATATGACCAACTATATAATTAGCTATACATAAGTTTGTCTTAACTGATGTATCTTAGCTCCTTAATTTGTATGTTTTTGGTTATGCTGTTCTGCTTTAAATAGGTCCTTTAGCTAGCACTAAATAAGCTGCAATGTATCTCTATATTTGTTAAATTAATATCATTAGTAGCACAGCTGAATTTTTTCTTATTTTTTTAACTATGAGTTCGTCCCGAATAATACAGTCATCTCTCCTTCTTCTTCTTTATTCTATATTCATCACACTTTCTTTGTCAAACTTACACCCAACAACTACTGGACTTGAAAAACTCAATTTACTCCCTTTCTTAACTAGTGAGATCTGACCGAATTTAGAATCATAGTAGGACAAAGTCTAGTTACAAATTGTATTTCTACGACATGAGATTTATGTTGGAGAAATTGTGAGCAAACATCAGAGTATATAAAAGTAACTAATGTTTTAAAAATTGGACTAGACCAGTCGATCAAATCGGTTTAATCGAAACCGGTGACTAGTCCAGTTTGATTCAATTAAAAAATCAGCGAAAGTAAAAAGTCGGATTGGACTAGAAAATTTAGAAAAAACTGGGAACTAGAAAAAATTGTTTTTTAAAAAAAAAACTAAAAAGTTGGAGATTTTAGGAAGATAAATAATATCAACATTTTCTCAAGCATTTCCCTCCCTACATTTCTAAAAAGTGACCTTTTTTTAAAAAAGTATTACCTTTTTATTATAAAATTAATGATATTTTATAAATGAAAAGATACGTGTCTTTTTACAGTAGAATTGTTTGGTGTGAAGTGCATGAGAAAGTATTGGTGACATTCTCTTTTAGGAAACAATTTTGATTGAATGATAAATGATATATTGAATGAATAAATAAATAAATAAAACAAAAAATAATAAAAAATCATTAAAATTAGATATAAATAAAATTTACATATGATACCTCAATAGTATCATTAATAAGGTATATAATTAGCATGTAAAAAACATATAATTTTTACTTAATAAAAGTAAATTGAATATACGGTAATGAGCTTTCTCAATCTCAAATACAATATTTTCTTTAAAAAAAATTCAATTTATTCATTAATCATATTCATGTTATATTCTATTTTATGCATCGAGGAATAACAATTACTACTTTTTAGTGAATTTGAGTAAAAATATAGTATATATATAACATCCACCATCATGTATATATATTCTAGAAGCACATTTATAACATTTGTCATATTTTATAGCATAAAACACATCAGCATACAAGATTAAGAGAATTAATATGTATATATGTACTAACTTTAAATAATATTGGAGCCTAAACCCTTTAAGATTCCTAGCTTTCTTGTCCTCATGGATGATCCTCATATCTGCCTCTAACTCCTATCCACACGAAAACGTCACCCTTAGCCCTTAATACCTAAAAAATGGACACAAACCACTCCAAACTTGAGCTTAGGTTTCACCTCACAACTCACCCTTTTCACTTAGGTTCAAGCTTCAACAAGGTTTAACAATAGAGTTTTGGGTGTTTAAGGAGGTGAAAATGGTAAAGAAGATGAGTGTGGTGTGTAGGTTTAGTTTATAGGGGCAGTGGAATAGCTAAGATAGCAGAAAAAATATGAGGGAGAGAGAAAATTGCAACTCTGTTCACTAAATCTATTGAATATCGTTCACATTAGTGAAAACATCTTCACAATTATGGACTCAACCACAACATTCAAAACCTTGAATGGGCATGAACAACTTCAAAACTATGTCGTTAACACAACACTCTCACTGGCATAAACAGTCATTCATGGGCGTGAAAGCATCCTTCTAACTATTTCTAACCTTTTAATCTACTCACACTCACTCATAACAACCCATCTAACTTATCGACTTTAAAAATCGAACATTCCTTCCCCCTTTAATGAAATTTTGTCTTCAAAATATACTTGGTTATTTGAGTTGAACAACTAGGGAATATGTAACTAAGATAAGATAATGTGTAACACCCCCTACCCTTCAATATACTCATCTGTATACCGGACGGATAAGAGGTGCTACCGGAAATAAAATTCTTTTCAAAAATAAATATTCATTTAATTTAAAAATAAATATATTTAATATAAGAGATTTAATATACACACTCTTCTTTTCTTATTTATATACATGCTGTAATGAAATTTAAAAACTTATATATATACATATCAAAATATAAACATATCAAAATATAACAAAAAGACCAACCCGCTCTGGGTGGCTACCACTGCTACCGTTGTGCTGCATAATGCAGGTCCCCAATTCAGCGTCTCTATCTACAAGTCAGGACGCTCTCTGCTACTCTGATGACCTACGCGAGAGAAAAACAAACTCCCGCGCTGAGTATATAACTCAGTGGTGCAAAAACTCTTATAATAATAGTTATTAAAATAAAATATACATTTTTCTATAAATACAATAATATAATATTTTTATAAAACTCAATATATCGTTGAGTTCTCAAATATCTAAATTTTTCATATGCCCACATATTATAACATCCTAGACTTGCTCCTAGGGAATCAAAGGGGTATCATATTACATCTCAACTTAGGATCCACAGAAATACACAGGATCCAAATGTAATATGACTCAGCCCACAAAAATGCACAGGACTGAAAAATGTATCAGGTGATCCACAGAAATGCACAGTATCACAGTATTTCTTTAGTCCACAGAAATGCACAGGACCATAATTTTTACCCTATTGGCATGCCAACAATACCCTAGCTCATATCTAGGCTAATATGTGGAAAAAATTCTCAAAATCATAATTCACTTCATTTTTCAGATAATAAATAAATATTCTTTCAATAACAAAATAATTATCATCATAGATAATTTTTAACATTTAAATTTTCTGAAATACAAAAATATATATATATAACTCAATAATTGCAAAAATGCAAATTTTCACATAATTTATATTTATATGACTAATATTATAAGGATAGTTGCACTAACCTTCTACGCTCTGCCGATATCTGCCGGCTCTTTCCCCTTATCTCGGGGTAGCGTCTGTCTCGATGTCGTACCTAGAGATAGAAAATTAATATTAGCCATTGAAATCCTTACGACATAAAATCTAGTAAAAATTAAATTTTTCGCTCTCACGAATATCTAGATCCTATAATTAAAAATTTTCTTATTACGCATATTTAATGCATAAATTCCGGTTTTGGTCGTCATCACGCTTTCCGGTGCGACCAAAAATTCAAATATTAATTTCCTTTTATAATATTTGATTTTCTTTATTTTTCCACCTCCAAAACTATTTTTCTCCATTTATTTCTTTTATTTTTCTAGTGTCCATTTCCAATTCAAGAATTCTCATTAATTCCATAATTACTCTAAAAATTCCAAATAAATTCCTACCATCAATTTAACTCATTTTCTTTCCTTTTCCATCATCAATTTTACCAAAACAATATTCAACAACTCCTAATAAATTTTTCCATAATTAGGCTAAAAATCTAAAAATTCTCCAAAAATTCTATTAAATTTTTCTTCCATCCAAAAATTTATTTTCCACCTCCATATACTCCAATTCACTCCATTATCTTCAATTTAAGGCAAAATTCCTCCAAAATAATTTTTGTAAAATTTAGCCATAATTATGGAAATTCTCTAAAAATTCCACAAAAATTCCTAAAATTTATTTTCATCAATTCTTCACTCAATCCATCATCCTCAAGCCTTATTCTCTTCATTTCCTATTTTTCTCCAATTTTTCAATATTTTTTCCATAAACCCTAATTTTTCTACCAAGCAATTCTCAACAATATTCAACCACAATTCAATAAACAATTATGGCAATAATTAAATCAACAAAATCATATGGAGAAAGGAACAAAATCTCACCTTCTTCAAATGGGTATCAAGAAATTTTTTGATTTCTTTTTTTTTTTCCAAATTTCCACCCTTTTTCTCTTTTTCTCCTCACCAATCTTATTCTAATTCTTTTAATTGATAATTAATATGATTTGAAGAAGCAAAAGTGAAGAGATTAAGGAATTTGGGGCTTGGAGATTCTCGGCTATGGAGGAGAGGCAAGGAAGAAGATGAGAAATTTGATATTTTAATGAAATTCAATTTAATTTCCTTTATATACCCCAATTAAATTAATTAATCACACTTAATTCCTTAATCAACCTCCTTATTGGCCAATAGCATAATTAACTATCTCTTAATATTGACACATGGCCCAATCAAAATCTAATTAATTTTGACTTGACAAATTTTCAACCAATCAAAATTTTTCTTCATTTTTCTTCATAATAAATTTTAAATTCTCTAAAATTCAACCTCCAAACAACTTAATTTCATCAATTTAAATATTCCAAAAATTATAAAATAATTTTCTCTTCGAAACGGTCACTTCGATTTTGCAAAATGACCACCGAAGTAAAAATCGAGTTTTTTACGGGTTAATCATTTTTCTTAATTTGACCTGTAAAAATTCATCCGTCGTCCGATTCCTAATTTATCAGTTTTAAAAATCTTTAAATTAAATTTCGATCACATTGACTCCATTTTGATCATAAACACATCTCTCTAGCTCCCGATCCGAAAAATCAGGCTGTAAACCTGAACTGATGATCAATTTTCCATAATTCAAACTCTAAACCTTAAAATTTCACCTTATAACTCCACCTATGACCTTTAAATAATATTTTCTATATTCCGGTATATTTAAATTAAAATTTCACTACCGAGCGAAAAATCCAATTTCGACCCGAGCCTGTCGTCTCGATTTGCGTGCATAACACAAAATTGCATTGTCTCATTTGATAAAATTTCTATTCATTTTATCATATTAATATACTTAAATTTTTATATATTTATCCGTATTTAGAGTCCGATCGTACACCTTTATACTGCAGTATAAACGGCCGCAGTACACGTATACGGTCAGACTCTAACTCGCGGATGTGACAATTCTCTTCCCCTTAAAAGATTTCGTCCTCGAAATCATACCTGGTAAGTCACCACTGAATAGCTGAGGATGTTGGCTCCTCATTATCTCCTCGCTTTCCCATGTCGCCTCTTCAGCTGAATGTCTCCGCCTGAGGACTTTCACTAGAGGTATCTGCTTATTCCGCAGTTGTTTCACTTCTCTGGCTAAAATAGTTATCGGTTCTTCCTCGTACGATAAATCTGGTTGTACCTCAATTTCCTCTACCTGTATGACATGGGCTGGATCTGATTTGTACCTTCTAAGCATTGACACATGAAATACATTGTGAATTTTCTCCAACTCAGGAGGTAAAGCCAGCCTATAGGCTACTGGTCCCACTTGCTCAATTATCTCAAAAGGCCCAATAAATCTGGGACTCAGCTTGACTTTCCTTCCAAAACGTAGTACTTTCTTCCAAGGAGATACCTTCAGGAACACTTTGTCACCAACCTCATATTCGATGTCCCTGCGTCTCAAGTCTGCATAAGACTTCTGTCTATCACTGGCTGCTTTAAGTCTATCTTTGATAATTCTAATCTTCTCCTCTGTCTGTTGAACCAAGTCGGGTCCCATTATCCTCCGTTCACTGAGTTCGGTCCTACAAATTGGAGTTCTACATTTCCTGCCATACAGTGCTTCATAAGGAGTCATGCCAATACTTGTCTGATAGCTGTTATTGTATGCAAATTCCATCAGTGGCAAATACTTATCCCAACTACCTGTTAACTCAATCACACAACTCCGAAGCATATCCTCAAGCAACTGGATAACTCGTTCCGATTGTCCATCTGTCTGAGGATGGAACGCCGTACTGAAGTGGAGTCGAGTACCCAAAGATCTCTGTAAGCTCTTCCAAAAATGTGAGGTGAATCTAGGATCTCTATCTGAAATGATAGATAATGGCACACCATGCAACCGGACTATCTCTTGTACATATAATTCTGTTAATCGATCCATAGAGTAGTTCATCCTGACTGGTAAAAAGTGTGCAGACTTCGTCAGCTTATCAACAATCACCCATACTGCATCATGTTTTCTTTGAGTCAATGGTAGTCCTGACACGAAATCCATAGTAACTCTTTCCCATTTCCATTCCGGTATGGCAATAGGTTGCAGTAACCCTGATGGCAACTGGTGTTCTGCTTTTACTTGTTGACACGTCAGACATCTGGTAGTATATTATGAAATGTCTTTCTTCATACCCGGCCACCAGTAGTAAGGCTTCAAATCCTGATACATTTTATTGCTGCTAGGATGCATGGAAAAAGTCGATTCATGTGCCTCTTTCATTATATCTCGTCTCAATTCTGAGACATCAGACACGCATAGTCTGCCTCTATAATAGATACCACCGTCAGCTTCAACTGAGTATTCCGGTTTCTCCCCATTGGAAATGAATTCTCTTATTTCAATTAACTTGGAATCATGCTTCTGAGCTTCTTTGATCCGAAAGACCAATGTAGGTAGAACCCTAAGCTCTATCATTCAAAGAAAAATCTTTAAGAATACATTATTATAAGAATTCAGATGTCTAATTGTATTTAGTATTCGAATTTACCTGCTAGAGTCTTTCGACTCAAAGCGTCAGCCACAGCATTAGCCTTTCCAGGCTGATAGTCAATAACACAGTCGTAGTCTTTAATAAGCTCTAACCACTGCCTCTGTCTCAAATTTAGCTCTTTCTGTGAAGGTAAATACTTTAAACTCTTATGATCTGTATAGATGTAACACTTCTCTCCGTACAGATAGTGTCTCCAAATTTTCAAAGCAAAAACAACAGCTGCTAGCTCCAGATCATGAGTAGGATAATTCCTCTCGTGCGGCTTCAATTGTCTAGAGGCATACGCTATCACTTTACCCTCTTGCATCAGTACACAGCCTAACCCACTCAGTGAAGCATCGCTGTATACCACAAACTCTTTTCCTGCAGTGGGTTGCGTCAGAACTGGTGCCTCTGTCAATATAGTCTTTAATCGATCAAAGCTTGCTTGGCACTTATCTGTCCACTCAAATTTAACATCTTTGCGAAGTAATCGTGTTATGGGAGTGACTATGGAAGAGAAACCCTTCACAAATCGTCTATAGTAGCCTGCTAACCCAAGAAAACTTCGTATCTCAGTTATATTTTGAGGCGGCTTCCAATTGAGAATGACTTCAATCTTACTAGGGTCAACTCTGATCCCATCTGCTGATACCACATGACCTAGAAACCCAACTTCCTCGAGCCAAAACTCACATTTCGATAGTTTAGCATACAACTGTTTCTCTCGTAGTGTCTGAAGCACAATCCGAAGATGTTGATCATGATCCTCTCTATTCCTGGAATATACCAGAATATCATCAATGAAAACTACAACAAATTGATCTAAATAGGGTCTGAATATCCTATTCATCAGATCCATAAATGTTCCTGGCGCATTTGTTAGCCCAAATGGCATGACTAGGAACTCGTAGTGGCCATATCGAGTCCTAAAGGCAGTCTTAAGCACGTCACTCTCCTTGACCTTTAATTGATGATATCCCGGTCTCAAATCAATCTTGGAGAATACCCCTGCACCTTTCAACTGATCAAACAGGTCATCTATCCGTGGCAGTGGGTATCTGTTCTTCACTGTCACCTTGTTTAACTGTCTGTAATCAATGCACAGTCGTAGGGTGCCATCCTTTTTCTTCACAAACAACACAGGTGCACCCCAAGGTGATATACTGGGTTTAATAAATCCCTTATCCAGCAACTCTTGCAACTGCACTTTCAATTCTCTGAGCTCTGCTGGTGCCATTCGATACGGTGTGATGGATATGGGTGCAGTACCAGGTAACAACTCAATGACAAAGTTTATCTCTCTATCCGGAGGCAACCCAGGCAAATCCTCAGGAAACTCACAAACAGTAGGAATGTCCTGAAGCCTCGGATTCTCTTTTCTGGTATCAACCACATATGCCAAATAAGCTTCATTGCCCTTTCTGATCAACCTTTGAGCCTTCATAGCAGAAATAACATTAGATGACATCTTCCTTCTAACATCTTGTACCACTCTATCCTTGCATCTAGGCTTCTTAAAAATTACCTTTCTAGCGGCACAATCAACTATTGCCCCGTGTCGAGCTAACCAATCCATCCCTAATATGACATCATATTCATGGAATGGCAACTCAATCAGATCTGCAGGATATAGCTCACCCTGACTCATTAAGGGTAATTGTCGATGCATTCTGTTAACCTTGGCACTATGACGCAAGGGATTCGTCACAACTATATCATAATCTAAGGTCTCAATCTCTAAATGCTCCCTAAGCAATAATGTAGTGCATATATAGGAATGTGTAGAACCGGGATCAATTAAAGCATATATATCAAAACCAAGTAAAGAAAATGTACCAACGATAACATCTGGGGCATCATGCTCCTCTCGTGCTCTCATAGCATATGCTCTGGTAGGTGCGGTGTGGCTACCTCCTGGCCTACTAACAGTCTCCGACCCGGCCTGCACTGATCCAGTACGACCTCCCCTAGCTTGACCTCTGCCTCGGCCTCTAACAGGTACTGATCCCTGTGTCAAAATCGGTCTTTCCCCTATAGGCTCTGCACTCTGGTCTCTGTAGGGACAATCCCTCCTGAAGTGGCCTGTCGCCCCACAAATGAAACAGGCTCTGGATGTCAGCCAACACTCACCAGCATGATATCTGCCACACTGCTGACACTGAGGACGAGGAACAAATCTTCCCCCTGCTGAACCCGGAGTACTAGCAACTGATGGTACTGCCCTAACAGGCTGTCCTCGCCAGACTGATGCGTCTGAACCTCTAGATCCCCTCTGGAATCTGCTACCAGAAAACCTGGTCTTCTTACTAGTGGATGAACTGGCACCCGACTGAAAATGTGGTCTCTTGGGGTGGCTCGAAACTACTGTCTTCATCTCCTCAGCCACGACCTCTTCAACTACCTCAGCAGCAGTTCTCAAAGCAGTAAACTCCTTAATCTGTGCTCCAGCCAACCTAGCTCTAATAGGGGGTTGCAGTCCCTTTTCAAACCTCCTACAACTATTAACCTCATCTGCAATAATACCCCCTGCATATTTACTGAGTCGGGTGTACTCCTTCTCGTATTCTTCCACAGTCATATCCCCTTGTCTGAGGTCCAGGAATTCTTGTCTCTTTCGATCAGTATAGGCCCGGGGAATGTACCTCTCTCTGAACTGCTCCAGAAAAAACCTCCAAGAAGGTGGATCAGGTGTCTGGGGGCGTTGTAATATTGTCTTCCACCAGTCATAAGCCCCCTCCTGCAGTAGAGACTCTGCATATCTATATTTGTCTCGTGATGTGCAATCCATCTGTCGGAACACTCTCTCTACCCTCTCCAACCAATATTCTGCAGCTGCCGCGTCATCCTCTCTGCGGCTATAGAAATCTGGAGCTCCCAATTTCCGAAATCTCTCAAATCCCATCTCAGCAGTGGCTGGTCTGGCAGAACGCCGTAAGATCTTAGCCATATCCTCTAACAACTCCTCTCTAGCTAGACCCGAGACCGGTGCATGTCTCTCATGTCTATGTGATCTATCCGATCCACGGGTGGATACACTGCCCTCAACTATCCTCCGTCGAGATGAAGGGTGTGAAGCATCAGTGTCAAGTTGCTCATACGTATCTGGGGTCTCTTCTCTAACGCTCCGCATTTGAAATCTATAACCCTATAAAACACAATAGTGACCCACATTAGGAAGCAGTAGCAGTTATATTTATATATTCAAATTAGTTTTTTCAAAAACCAATGCATGAGCAGAAAATCTTAATTCTACCCCTAGCTATCCTAGAATCGCCTAAACCACGCTCTGATACCAATAAAAATGTAACACCCCCTACCCTTCAATACACTCATCTGTATACCGGACGGATAAGAGGTGCTACCGGAAATAAAATTCTTTTCAAAAATAAATATTCATTTAATTTAAAAACAAATATATTTAATATAAGAGATTTAATATACACACTCTTCTTTTCTTATTTATATACATGCTGTAATGAAATTTAAAAACTTATATATATACATATCAAAATATAAACATATCAAAATATAACAAAAAGACCAACCCGCTCTGGGTGGCTACCACTGCTACCGCTGTGCTCCATAATGCGGGTCCCCAATTCAGCGTCTCTATCTACAAGTCAGGACGCTCTCTGCTACTCTGATGACCTACGCGAGAGAAAAACAAACTCATGCGCTGAGTATATAACTCAGTGGTCCAAAAACTCTTATAATAATAGTTATTAAAATAAAATATACATTTTTCTATAAATACAATAATATAATATTTTTATAAAACTCAATATATCGTTGAGTTCTCAAATATCTAAATTTTTCATATGCCCACATATTATAACATCCTAAACTTGCTCCTAAGGAATCAAAGGGGTATCATATTACATCTCAACTTAAGATCCACAGAAATACACAGGATCCAAATGTAATATAACTCAGCCCACAAAAATGCACAGGACTGAAAAATGTATCAGATGATCCACAGAAATGCACAAGATCACAGTATTTCTTTGGTCCACAGAAATGCACAGAACCATAATTTTTACCCTATTAGCATGCCAACAATACCCTAGCTCATATCTAGGCTAATATGTGGGAAAAATTCTCAAAATCATAATTCACTTCATTTTTCAGATAATAAATAAATATTCTTTCAATAACAAAATAATTATCATCATAGATAATTTTTAACATTTAAATTTTCTGAAATATAAAAATATATATATATAACTCAATAATTGCAAAAATGCAAATTTTTACATAATTTATATTTATATGACTAATATTATAAGAGTAGTTGCACTAACCTTCTACGCTCTGCCGGTATCTGCCGGCTCTTTCCCCTTATCTCGGGGTAGCGTCTGTCCCGATGTCGTACCTAAAGATAGAAAATTAATATTAGCCATTGAAATCCTTACGACATAAAATCTAGTAAAAATTAAATTTTTCGCTCTCACGGATATCTAGATCCTATAATTAAAAATTTTCTTATTATGCATATTTAATGCATAAATTCCGGTTTTGGTCGTCATCACGCTTTCCAGTGCGACCAAAAATTCAAATATTAATTTTCTTTTATAATATTTGATTTTCTTTATTTTTCCACCTCCAAAACTATTTTTCTCCATTTATTTCTTTTATTCTTCTAGTGTCCATTTCCAATTCAAGAATTCTCATTAATTCCATAATTACTCTAAAAATTCCAAATAAATTCCTACCATCAATTTAACTCATTTTCTTTCCTTTTCCATCATCAATTTTACCAAAACAATATTCAACAACTCCCAATAAATTTTTCCATAATTAGGCTAAAAATCTAAAAATTCTCCAAAAATTCTATTAAATTTTTCTTCCATCCAAAAATTTATTTTCCACCTCCATATACTCCAATTCACTCTATTATCTTCAATTTAAGGCAAAATTCCTCCAAAATAATTTTTGTAAAATTTAGCCATAATTATGGAAATTCTCTAAAAATTCCACAAAAATTCCTAAAATTTATTTTCATCAATTCTTCACTCAATCCATCATCCTCAAGCCTTATTCTCTTCATTTCCTATTTTTCTCCAATTTTTCAATATTTTTTCCATAAACCCTAATTTTTCTACCAAGCAATTCTCAACAATATTCAACCACAATTCAATAAACAATTATGGCAATAATTAAATCAACAAAATCATATGGAGAAAGGAACAAAATCTCACCTTCTTCAAATGGGTATCAAGAAATTCTTTGATTTCTTTTTTTTTTCCAAATTTCTACCCTTTTTCTCTTTTTCTCCTCACCAATCTTATTCTAATTCTTTTAATTGATAATTAATATGATTTGAAGAAGCAAAAGTGAAGAGATTAAGGAATTTGGGGCTTGGAGATTCTCGGCTATGGAGGAGAGGCAAGGAAGAAGATGGGAAATTTGATATTTTAATGAAATTCAATTTAATTTCCTTTATATACCCCAATTAAATTAATTAATCACACTTAATTCCTTAATCAACCTCCTTATTGGCCAATAGCATAATTAACTATCTCTTAATATTGACACATGGCCCAATCAAAATATAATTAATTTTGACTTAACAAATTTTCAACCAATCAAAATATTTCTTCATTTTTCTTCATAATAAATTTTAAATTCTCTAAAATTCAACCTCCAAACAACTTAATTTCATCAATTTAAATATTCCAAAAATTATAAAATAATTTTCTCTTCGAAACGGTCACTTCGATTTTGCAAAATGACCACCGGAGCAAAAATCGAGTTTTTTACGGGTTAATCATTTTTCTTAATTTGACCCGTAAAAATTCATCCGCCGTCCGATTCCTAATTTATCAGTTTTAAAAATCTTTAAATTAAATTTCGATCATATTGACTCCATTGTGATTATAAACACATCTCTTTAGCTCCCGATCCGAAAAAATCAGGCTGTAAACCTGAACTGAGGATCAATTTTCCATAATTCAAACTCTAAACCTTAAAATTTCACTTTATAACTCCACCTATGTTCTTTAAATAATATTTTCTATATTCCGGTATGTTTATATTAAAATTTCACTACCGAGCGAAAAATCCAATTTCGACCCGGGCCTGTCGTCTCGATTTGCGTGCATAACACAAAATTGCATTGTCTCATTTGATAAAATTTCTATTCATTTTATCATATTAATATACTTAAATTTTTATATATTTATCCGTATTTAGACTCTGATCGTACACCTTTATACTGCAGTATAAACGGCCGCAGTACACGTATACGGTCAGACTCTAACTCGCGGATGTGACATAATGTACCAAAAACAGCATCTCCATGCTCATAATCTTCTATAGCTCTCATGACGTAGACTCTTATAAGTGCTCTACTAGATCCTAACCTATTCACCGTCTTAAAATTGGCTTGGTTGGCTCCACTTCTAGCTTGACCCTGTCTCTAGCCTTGTGTTGATTGTAGCTCTCGAGATTGTATAGGAGTCTTACTGAACTGTAAAGGGTAGTCTATCTTTAATGATCTTGAGCCCCACACCTATAGCAAACCCTTGTAACTAACTAACACTTCCTATGTGGTTCTTGTGGCATATCCCATAAATTGAAGCAACATCCCTAATAGTCTAAGTTGGTGTACTAGATATGGCTAATGTGGTCCTAAAGGGTAGTCCTTTTCTAAACGAACTTGATTGAAAATGGCTATATCCTGATCCTCTATTATGTGAATGCCTTGAAAAGAACCAAAGTCTCTCTCCTAAAGTCTGAGCCACTCAAGCTACTGGCTTCCTATAAGCTTCCTCTGCTCTTTTTATCTTCCTCTTCTCCACGCTTATGGCAAAAGATTCCAGCTTTGAGAAACTCACATGCTGGAGAATCATCACAAAATCTTTGATATCTGCATTGAGGTCATATTCAAATCTACAACACTTATCAATCTCGTCTGTGACCAAACCAGATGCATATTTACTCAGGCGAGTAAATTCTCTCTAGTACTCAGTAATCGTCATCCTTCTTTACTTTAGATTTAAGAACTCACTCTTCTTCTTATCGATATAAACTCAGGGGACATATTGATCCTTGAATTCAGCCATAAAGAACTCTCATGTTAATGGCTAAAGAAACTCTAGATTTAACAAAACTGTTTTTCACCAGTCATAAGTATCTTTTTGTAGAAGAGATACAATATATTTGGTTTAGTGCTACTCAACACACTCTAACTTGTCAAATACTCTTTCGGTCTTCTTTAACCAATACTCAGCAAAAACAGAGTCGTCCTTACCCTTGCTAAGAAAATCCATAGAACTATACTTCTTGAGCTTGTCAATCTGAACCCTGGGTATCTTTTATGGTCGTGACGATGAAGGTGAAGCTGCTTGTAGCACTACTTGAGCTAACCTCTATAAAAAAGCAGCTAGATTCTGCATCAAGGTATCATGAGCCTGATCCACTAAACCCACCATCGGCTATTATGGAGGAACTGGTGCGACACCTAGAACACGAATACTCGCAATACTGGACTAAACTTAAGCCCCAACATTCAGAGGACTATTGCTCTTAACAACGTCGTAAGGTTCTATCTCCATTACTCTCTCACTATATTCCTACAGTTGATAAAGAAATGGCCCATGTCAGTCAGATAAGGTGTTTCATGCATGCATGACAAATCTTTTACCCCACATAAGTTTAGAAACACCTAAATCTAAGCTCTGATCCAAAATATAACTCCCACCATCATGCATATACATTATAGAAGCACATTTATAACATTTGTCACATTTAATGGCATAAAACACATCAACATACAAAACAAAGATAATTAATATACATATATGTACTAACTTTAAATAATGAAACCTAAACCCTTTAAGGTTCCTAGCTTGCTTGTCCCCTTAGATAATCCTCACCTATGCCTCTAGCTCCTATCCACACAAAAACGTCACTCTTAGGCCTTAATACCAGAAAAATGGACACAAACCACTCAAAATCCAAGCTTAGGTTTCACCTCACAACTCACCATTTTCACTTAGGTTCAAGCTTCAATAAGGTTTAATAATGGATTTTTTGGTGTTTAAGGAAGTGAAAATGGTGAAAAAGAAGAGTGTGGTGTGTAGCTTTGGTTTATAGGAGTGGTGGAGTAGTTAGGGTAGCAAAAAAAAACATGGGAGAGCCGAAATCGCAACTTTGCTCACCAACTTTGTTGACTATTTATTACAAGAAAAATACAATTTAGCAATGAAAAATCCGTCGCTAAATTTATAAATTTTGTCGCTAATTTCAATTAACGACGAAATTGTAATGGATTTAATTTATCTCAGAAAAGCTCATCAAAAGACATTTAGCGACATATATGAATTTCGTTGTCATTAAAATGTGATCGCAGGAGGTGATATGGCAATAAGTTAGTAAAAGATTTGCGATAAAAAAATCTGTCATTAATTGGTAATAGATTAATTTCCAACTCTAAAATTTCTACCGCATTTCAATCCCTCACACCTGATACATTAGTAACAAATTTTTCTGTCATCGCTAATTGTAACAAGCATTTAGTGAAACTAATTATATATATATAAAAATTGTAACAAAATTATTTTTGTAATTTTAAATTTAAATGAATGAAATGCAATTTTTTTTTGAATGAGTCATAAAATAAATATTAAAATATTTTAGAAACTAATTTTTTAAAAAAATTTACATTTCAAAATATATTAAATATTCAATAATTAATAATACTACAATATTATTAAAATATAATTCTACATGCTATCATAATGAGGTAGATCTCCCTATGGAGCTGAAACTGAAATGTAGTCAGAATAAGTCATCTCTACTATTAATTGTTGCATCTTTGAATGTATCTTATATTGAGGCTCGAGTCGAAGTTTTTCGAGCATTTGTTCTTATATCTGTTACTTCTGTGACTCTAATATAATTTGAATCTCTTGCTGCATATATTGCATAATAGTACCATACAATTGTTCTACATTAATATCCTGTGATGTGGCTGTGATGTGAAAGGAGGAGACTATAGAAATTAGAAAACTCACTGGTGAGTTTTTAGGATTTTTTCAGGTTGTTGAATCTATGGGAATTCCTTGTACCAGTCCAACGCACTTCTTGCAAAGCCTGAATCATTATTACCTGTATTATAAAAATGGGTATAAAAGTATTGAAAGTTGAAGCTACTTGCATGTTATAAATCAATCAAGCTTTCATACTGACTGCATGGAATCGTGAGATCATTTTTTTTATTATAAAAAGAAATATATGGTTGAGTGCTAAAGATTACCATACTTATTATTTAGAAATGAATGCAATTATAAAAAGGATTTGAAATTGAAAAAAATATAACCATCGTCATTCGAATGGTTGAGTACAAAAAAAAAATTAATGAAAAAAACTCAAAATTTAATGTTTTACTTATAATATTTTAAAATTGGAAGCTTAAATAACTGTTTCAATCATAAATTGAAAAAATGTGTTGTGCATTTCACGGTGTGGAAAATGCAGATGAAGATAATACTATAATACTTGTAGTAATCAACTCCAACTAGCAGACCTTTAGCAATTGTCAAATCTTCCCCCACTACTGTTTCTATTTCGGCCACGTTATTTGTTTATTATAATAATACTGCACCTATATAATATACTTAATAAATTTAATCAATGCAGGCATTTCATTTTTCAAATGCAAACTGCATTATTCAATATCTTGAAAATACTTTGACCACATAATTCTGTTTTGTACAATTAAGTACATTATCACAAAGAGGAGAAAGGCAAATAAAATTAAGTAAAAGAAACAAGCATGTGGATGCATGTATTACGTGAATTTACCTTATAATTTGTTCAAATTTTATAAGGTGAATCAGCTAGCGCATCATGCAAACAAGATAGTTAGATTTGTTTGTTTTCAACTTTGTTTAATTAAAATCCATTTCCCAAACTAAAAATTGGAGCTAGATTTCAGAAATAAAAGAAATTCAAATGAATTGCTACCATACTTTTATTCTGCATTTTTCCCATTTTGCAGCCGTTTCTACGAATTAAACTATAGTTAACTTTCCTCTAGAATTGGTATTAATCATTTCTGGTTCCATGTGTGAAGTGTCTCTGCTTTTTATTGATATTTGCAGAAGTTTATTTCTTCATCATATTCAAGCAGATTAACCAAAGAACAAAGGCAGACATATCTATAAATTTGCAGGTATCCATTTTTTATTATTATGCCACAAATAACAACACCAAGCCTTCAACTTCCCACTGAAAAAATGAATCCAAATTTGAGGAACAGATATCTAAGAAGCCTTCAACATATTTTAAAGATAATATGTTCATGCATCAATTATTTGACTTACTTTATTTCAGATGAACCAAACAAAAAAGTAGCCAACTTACATCTTCTTCACTAGTAGTCCTTGGAACAGATCCCACAAAGAGTTTCACAAAACTGCCCCTATCAAAATGATCTGAAAAGATAATTAAATAAAGGCCATTAGCACCTTAAGGCAAAAGAAAATGGCTTTGAAGATAAAAGTAAGGTGGAAAGACAATGAGATTGAGATTCAACTTAAAACATGCAAGGTGATTATCTTTATAAGTTTATTTTCTGGAAATGTACCAATGGTGTCAATTCAAAAAAAAACAAATTGCTTGGAATAGATGGAATTTATTACCCGAGATATCTGCCAACTGGAAGAATAAAATTATCTCACAGAATTGCAGCCTATAAATAGATTTAGAAGCATATGAGAATATGACAAACAGTTCAGCCAAACAAAACATATCATAGAGGATGCCAATGGTAGTGATGGTGAATAAGTAATTAAGATGCTAAGAATTCAAAGTAAACAAAAGACAAAAAGGCAAGCAGATTAAAGATTTGAATGCCCCTCCTAATGCATTACAATTTATAAACAAACAGATTACAGAGGAACCACCAAAAATTTATGACTTCAGTAATGATCTTGATCTCATTTAAATCCCTAATTTGCATTTTTTCCCCATCCAATTGTTCTTACATCCAAGATGTTAATATTTTGTTCTCTCTCAGAGGTTATCGGTCAAGCAACCTGAGTTATTACACAGAATTCGTAAGGACAATGTTAGGCCTTATAACCTGTAGCCAACTTAAGAGCATCCACATCCCCTTGCAAACAGAATTGCAAAAGGTGATGTGGCAAAAATTAGCAAACTTGCAAATTAGCAAGTTTGCAACATATGAAAGTGAAGAGAGAGAATTTCATTTGAATAAAAAATTCTAGTAGGTTCCATTTTTATTATTTTATAATAAATTTAAATAAAATAAATATATAATATATTGTATATTAATTAATATATTTAAAAATAATTAATGTGCAATTAATTAAAGTAATAAAATTAATAAAATTACTTATAAAATTAATATAAATATTAATATTATTGTAATTATTAATTAATATTAATATTAAATATTTTTAAAATATTAAAATATTTTAATTATGTATTTTAATTAAAATAATTTTTATAATTTTTTATGTCAATTTTTGCTCATAAATGAAATATTATGTGTTTCCTTTAATTTTCATTAAATTTTATAATTAATTTTTTACATAATTTATTAATTTTAATATTAATTAATTTTAACAATAAAATTCAATTAATTTGACAATAAAAAAATATTTTAATTGTTAATAGTGAATAAGATATGTTAAAATATTAACTGGATTTCATAAATTGAAATTGATATTAATTAAATAAAATGTATTTGAAAGTATAATTAAAATTTTATTAATGTGTTAGTAGGGACCATATTTTGCAATTACAAAATAATTTCAGGAATGTGGACGCTCATTAGACCACATGGTGACGAATATCTATAATAACCCAAAAATCTTGATGAATTGATATTGAAAATGAATAGCAAAGCAACATGTAGGGATAACAATGTTTTCCCGTCCTGCAGTACTCTGCTCCAAACGGGACAGTTTTTTTAAATTATATTTTTTCCCGCTCCGATCCCAAAATTTTTTTGTTGGAGACGAGCGGGGATGGTAATTATATCCCCCGCCCTGATCCCCACCCCGAAAATATATTTATATATTTATATTATTTATATATATATAATAATTATTTATATTTTAATATAATTAATATTTTAAAAATAATAATAAAATAAAAATATAACACTTATTTTAAGTAAAAAATATTTTTTTATTTAAAAAATTATATAATTAACTAATTAATTAAAATCAAAAAATAATTTTTAACATTAAAAAATAAAAATTTTAAAAAAACTTCAAGGATCGGGGCGGGGTCGAGGATCTCCATCCCCATGTGGTGCAGGAACGGGGATCCAAATTCAGGGTGGGGGTCGCAGTCGGGGACGAGGAACTCCACCCCGAACCCGTCTCGTTGTCATTCCTAGCAACATGTAACAAAAAATAAATTAAAACTCACCGGGAGAACTTCCACATGTAGAGAATGGGTACCCACGCTTCTCACCCAAAAGATATCTATTTGAAAATTTAAGTTGAGCAAAATCCGGATGTAACAAGTTAGAATAAATGCTCAAAAAACACAATTAAACAACGTATCAAGCACGACAAAGTAAAAATGAACAAACTCTTTAGGCATATAAAGGAAAAAAATTAAAGAAAAATTTAAAAAATGAAATTTGTCGTACCAGTTGAGTGTTTGTATCTTGGGATTGTTGACTGAGATTTGTGTTTTTCTTTCTTTTGTTTCTGTTTTTGTTTCTTTTTTATTTTATCTCTTTGCCCCATTCCTTTCTTCATTCGGTGGGTGATGTGTTTTTGTTATACGACAAATCTTCACACAAAGATGAGTTTCTTTTTTGAGATCGATTAGAGATTTGAATAGCATAGAAGGGTTTAGAGGAGAGTGGGAAGAAGACGAACTTTATGCTTTTGGAGAAATGGGAAAAAGACAAAATTATGTTTCTAGGCATGGTGTAGGGCAATGTCCGGCAGTCATAGAAAGAAGGATATTGGCACAACAAATGGGAGAAGAAAATGAGCGGGCCGGGGTAGACTTATTTCAGTTGTCTTGGAAAATTAAGATTTTTTTTAGGTTAATAGAATAAACTAAAAACAATGTCGTTTTATAACTTTAATGTTAGCGATGGAACTAGTTTTGTCGCTAATTTATGACGGCAAATCCATCGCTAAATCATAAAGTATTGAACAAATTTCTACAGCATTAGCGACAAACTTATTACATATCTAACTAATGTAAAAACAAAATCATTACAATGTTAGCGACGAACTTATTCTGTCACTAACTTATGGACATAAAAAAGTAAACTTTTGCGAAGGAAATAGTCCATCGCTAACTCATACACATAATAAAAAGTAGTACAAAATTAGTGACGTACTAGCATTCATCGCTAAATCTTAGTAATAAAAGTAATGACAAAATAATACAATTTTAGTGACAGATCAAATTCGTCGCAAAGCCTATGATTAGCAACAGAATATTTCATTCGCAAATGTTCTCTCGCCAAACTGTCACTAAGTTGTCACAACTCCAATGCCAAATTTTGACGTCGCATTTAGCTACCGCTTTTAGCAACGAAAGCTTTCTGTCACAAGTTGTCATCACTAATCTGTTGTTAAGATGTCACTTACACTTTTCTTAAGTTTTGTTATTATTAATATTAATTGTCTTTCCATCACTGATCTAACACTATTTAGAGATAAATTCAAGTTCATCGCTATTTTACTCTTTTTTTGTAGTGATCATTCACAGATGTAAAAATATCTTTATGTACAACATTCACAACTGTGAAATCTCATTCACGGGCACATAATATTCCACAATAATTTATTCCATTTTATACCTTAGTCCATATGGAATCAAATATGCTTGTTTGTGGCTAAGCAAGTTGCCTACAAAAACATTTCACTTAATAAGAAGAGAATAGGAAGACACATTTATAAAGAGGAATAAAATTTGAGTGAGAGATTAAATAAAAGATGAGGAGAAGACAATCACTAGTGGATTGAAGAGAACTCTAAAGAGAATTATCCTAGGGAGAGAATTACCTTCTTGAGAAACTTTCTTGAAAGATTGAGATTTTTCCTATATGAGAGAGGAAATTCCGATAAGAAAGAGAGAATACCAAAATCATATATATCAAAGCCAAAAAGAAATCAAAGGAAACCATCTAACAATTCAAGTGAAAAGGTGAACATGTAGGAGTCGGCCAAATAAGACTTTTTCAAGAATATCATTCTTTTAAAAAACCCTCTATCTTTATGGATCACGTATGTAAGTAATTAAGTCACGAAATGAAATGATTTAATTACTATTAGTGTGATTGATTGTATTGTGAATGATCATTTACCTAGGAACACTCATTTTGTTAATGCATATATAAACAAATTAGTATTACAATTTTTTCCATAGAAAACTAAGAAACTCAGAAAATAATGAGAGGCGAAGGGATGGCCTTGCTAGTAAAAAAGTGGTTAAGAAATGGCTTGATAATTTGCCCAAATGATTTTTCTTGCATGCGTTTAACAATCATGATAATCAAAGTTTTCATTTTTTACTATTTTCTAGATATTATAAAATCTTTAATTATAATGTCAACCTTTAAGAAAATATGTGATTATAAATCTTTAAAATTATCCATAATGGACCAGTAGCAGCAATTTTGAATATATGCAAGACATTAATGAATTTGGAGAGAGGTAAGAAAAATATTACTTTTTTCTTTATGTTTTTTTTATATAGGAGAAATATAGTAAAACATTTTATTAGACAAAAATTTGGACGAACTTTATTTGTTGGAAGACATGCATGGTGTGGTAATTGTTGGATATGGTACCACCACTGTGAATTGTGTTTCTCATTCATGTATAACTGATATTTTGTCATATTCATTAACTTAAACTCCGAGTCACATGTGTTGTTAAATTAACGCGTTAAACCGATATAAGTGTAAATTCGGATTTTGATCGAAATTAATCAAGATAATGATTAATAATTATGATATATGTCTAATAAAGTGTTTAAAAAGCTTAAAGAAGTTGATTTATGATAAAAGACTAAATTGCAAAATTTGATAAGTTTTAAAATCAATTTACAATTTACCGAGAATTTAAGAATTTAATGAAATATTTGCTATTTAAAATATTAAATTGGACATCTAGTATACATGTTGGCCAGCTACTCCATAAAAAATAAGATTAAGATGATAATTAAACCTAAATATCAAGATTTTGGTTAAATTATGGTGGGATCCATGTGAGACTTTTGGCTATTTTCTTGATTTTTCTTTCTTCTTCCTTATATCTTCTTCTTAACTTTTTTTTCTGCCTTCATGAACCAGTCCACGCTAGCCCTTCCATTCCCACCATAAGCAAAGCTTTATCTAGAGAGAGAAAGAGAGGAAGTAGAGGGAAAAGAATAAGGTGAAACTATTTTCATGCTCAATAAGCTAGAGGAAGCTAGAAATGAGGGAGAAAAGCAAGAAAAGAAGAGAGAGAAAACTTTCAAGTATTGATCAAGAAGAAAAACAATTATCGGTAAGAAGCTCTCATTCTCCTCTTTAACTTTTATCAAAGAAAATTATGGTTTTGAGCTCATTTAAAACTTGTTTAAGTAGAAAGAGAATTTAGGGTTTCATGAGAGAGAGTTTAAGGTTTAAAAAGTTTTGATAAGGTAAGGTATGTGAATTTTGTGTATTTTAGGAGTTCAAAGAGATAAAAAGCAAGCTCAAGCTAGCAAAGGCAATGAGAAAGCTATCTAGAAAAAGTGAAAGAGAAAAAGAAGAAGTTTGTGCATAACTTAAGACAATAACCTATATTTTATCTTTAAGTTGCATGATTTAAGTATTTCGCATATAAATGACTACAAATTAATAGTATTTTGTGATAAAATTTTGAGGATGTATGTTTGCTAGACTTAGGATGATATTTGGTAACAATTGAGTTATATTGATTGTGTATTTTTTATTGTAATTTATGGAGCAGTGTGTATATAAACTATTATAATTTAAGCTCTGGAATTTATATTTGTATGTTCTTAATTGAGTTTGAAAGCTAAGACATATGTATTTAACTTTCATTTAGACTATAAAATCTAAATATTTTTGCATTTTTCCAAAATAATACATAAATTTCGGACATAGAATCTATCTAGAAAATTATTGATAAAATTATTAATGACCAATCAGTGTTCAATTAATTATATCTTTTTCTAAAGAACTCCAAATTTAGTGATTCAAGTTGCATATTAAATATAAAATTCAGATTTAAAATTCTTAACAAGATTCTATAATTTAATGTAGATTGTAACATGATCAAAATTGATGTCAAAGATAAAACATAAAATCTGCCAATAATAGGAAAAAAAATGAATTGAAGAATTTGATGTGTAAACCAATGTGAATCTTGTTAAATTATGTAAAAATTACTTTCATTGAGTAATTATGGGAATAACTGAGTTATTAAATGTATGAAATGTGTGAATTTAAGAATTATAAAATTTAATGACATTAATTAAGCCCTAAAACACATAGCTTAGAACTAAAAATTTGAATAGTTTAACATGTCAATCAGGGGAATTATCAATGCCTATAATGACAAAATTAACGAAGTCGGTAATGACATGATAATTAAAGCCAGTAATTGAACTATTATTAATATCGGTGATAACATATATATATATAATGACATTTATATGCGCATACCATAAATGCCTAGGTGACACTCATAAATATTTGGATGGCAACTCTATTATCCTAGTTAGTGGTTCCTAGGTGTTATGGGTATAAATGAGCTAATAAAATTAAAAGAGTTCATGATATGTGAAATGGTTGTATATGTAATGATAGTATAATAAAATAAAATGAATATGAGATATAAATATATGAATTAGTATATATATATATATATATATATATATATATATATATATATATATATATATATATATGCTAGTGAACAATGAGATAATAAATTCCATGAAAAGTGTGCACCATAAAAGTATGATAAAATATATTGCATGAATTTTTGTACGTTATGAACATATGACAATGCATGTTGCATGATATAATATATTGCCTCATTTATATATACCACTAAGCTTAGAGCTTAGCGATAGAGTTTTTCTTTCGCGCAGATTTAGAGAGGTAGCTGAAGTTTATAGATAAAGGTAACGATGATTCTAGTCCAGTAAAACAGTTGATTTCTAGAAACTGTGGGTCACGACCTTTTGTATTTATATTTCTTTATTTTGGATTTATAAATTATCTTTTATGTCTTTGTAATTAACCTGATATTTTTTAAATATTATCTTATGTAAATAAAATGTATGTTATCTCTTTTATATCATTGAACTTTAAGTTAAAAAAATGTATGGCTTTCTAGCATTTATTAAAATAATGATTTGAAGAATACGATGTAGCGCTCTCTTATCCAGGCACTTAAGGCGAGGGTTTTACAAATGTATTTATAGAGTACAAATGATGAGGATAAAGAACAAAAACAATGGTCATCAATATCAATAATAGACTCTAAAAATAGAAATGGAGATAAAGATAAGATAGAAGCTAATCCCGTGATATCTGATAAGATGGAAGTTGATCCCATGATATCAGATAAGATAGAAGTTGATCCCATGATATTTGATAAGATGAAAGTTGATCCTGTGATATCTGCTAACACCCTATAGTAAGTCCATGGCCATCTCGAAGTGGTAGCTTGGAACAGAGTAGCTGAAATCGAAAGATGGACAGGGGCTTGATGAACAAATCTGCAAGTTGTTCTTAAGTGGGTAGGAATCGAATTTTAAGGGAACATTTGCCACTTGTTCTCACACAAAGTGAAAGTCAAGCTTGATGTGTTTTGTCCGAGCATGGAAAACTAGATTTGATGTTAAATAGATGTCATCAATGTTGTCACAATGAAGGACTATAGTTAATGGTAAAAATCCAAGTTCTCCTAGCAATGACTGAAGCCATAAATTCCCTTAAGTTGCTTTGGATATTGCTTTATATTTGATCTCAGTGGATGAGTGAGAGACAGTTAGTTGCTTTTTAGCTTGCTAAGAAATTAATGATTTATTTAGGAAATTGGCATACCCACTCGCAAACCTACTATCATTAACATCCCCTCCCAGTCACTATTCATATAGCATGTCAAATTGCAATCTCCGACACTTGAAAATTGTAGGCCTTAAGATGAAGTACCTTTAAGGTATCAAAAAAGTCTCTCTAAGGCTGCCTAGTGATGAGTAATAGGGGAGTGTATAAACTAGCATAGTTTATTAACACTGAAAGAGATGTCAGACCAGGCCTAGTTATCGTGATATATTGCAATGCTATAACAAATCGATAATATTGCTCTTCTTCTGGAATTATTGCACTAGTATTTCTAATAAGAGGAGGCTTGGTTGTAATGGGAGTGAGGCACGACTTGGATTTTATCATTCCCATTTTTTCCAATAAATGATGGATGTATTGGCGCTAATGGACAAAAATTCCATCAAAGGTGTGCTCAACTTGATGACCTAAAAAGTAATGAAGATCTCCAAGATTACGAATGGGAAATTCTTATTTCAGTTTAGAAATAACATCATGAACCAATGAAAGATTTGAGCCTATCATCACAAAATCATCAAAGTATACCAAGATAAATATAACATCAAATTTATATTTAAGATAAAATAAAGAGTAATTTGATTTAGACTCAAAAAATTTAAGAGAGTGAAGATAATGATTGAACCATTGAAACCAAGCAATAGATGCTTGTTTTAAAACATAAAATTGATTTATTCAAGAGACACACATGATAAGGCTTAGAGTAATTAAGAAAACTAGGAGATTGAGCCAAATAAATCATTTCCTAAAGCTTGCCATGAAAAAAGGAATTAGAGACATCCTGTAATACCATCACACCTCAGCAACACATGCCTAAATAAGGGAATGTTACGTCGAATCTTCAAATCGTTATTCAATAAATATCCAAAAACAACACTTTTTCTTTTTTTTTTAAATAACATAAAAGAAATAACATATTTTATTTACAAACATATAATTTATAAAACTTAGAGTAAATTTACAAAACCATAAAAGATAATTTGTAACATCCTTGACTTTTTCCATATGCATTTCTGCAGCATCTCATTTGTGCATATGCATTTTGCATATATATATATCACTTGAACACATGCATAATATGCATTTTTATTTAAATATATTCATGACATACAATTAGTTTATTTTCAAATATTTTACAATTGTATAGAAATGCATATGTCTGTTTTATAATATAGATGAAAATGACATGAAATTAATATTTAAGTGAATAAAGAGACTAGATTGAATTAATAAAAATTTGATATGATTAATTTAATTAAATTAAAATAAGTGATTAAATTATATATTTATTTATTATTGGTTAGTAAAATTGGGTAAATGTATATATGTATACATGAATATATGTATATGTATGTATGTATGTATGTATGATGATAATAAAAATAAAAATAAAAATAAAAATAATTAAAAAAAGAAAGAAAGAGTGGACGGCAAAAGAAAGAAATATAGCAAATGGGGTAGATAAGTTTTAACCTATTAGGCTCCATTATCTTCCTTTTTTTTTCTTATCTTCTTCTTCTTCTTCTTTTCTTCATTTCTTCAACCTATTTTCTCTCAAGTTCCAGCCACAAATTCTACCTTTTTTCACTTGGTTTTTAAGGCAAATTGATCCCTTGAAAGTTCGTTCTTGGTAAGTAATCAATTCTTATTTCTATAAGGTTAATTTGAGTTGCTAAGGTTCATTAATATGTACTGATTTGAACTCCGATTTTGATATCCATAGAAATTGATTCTGGAAAATCTTAAAACATAAACGTTGTTCCTTTATGTATTAGATTTATGGATATGTAAATATGTTTTCAAGATGTGGTGTATAGAATGAGATATCCTCTTCGTACTGAAACTAGTCCGGATGGGAACCTTAAGTAAGTTAGCTACTGTGTTTGTTAGTTTTGGGTATGTTAAAATCAATATTGGAAGTATCTCAAAATATAAAAGTTTTAGATATATGTGTTATGGATTTGTAAACCAAATTACAGATTCATAGGTCCAGTACGTTTTGAGTTATGATGAATGGAACCATGACTGTTCCATAATTTGAACTGCCTACTGAGTGCCCTGTACAGGTCCTGAAACTTGTTTAATTATTTTTAGTTTCTTAAAGATTGATTCTATAAATTATCAAAAATTGAAAGTTATAGGTATATTTGGTACTAATTGGAGCTTAATATATTATGTAAATAATAAGTTATGGTCTTTGTAAGTCATATTGGTCTAGAAGCCAATTCTATTCTGTACCAGTAAAATGTTTGTTATAATTTGAAGACCTTAGAGACATAATTGATAAAAGTTGTAAACATGAAAAATGTTTCATATGAACTCATATAAGTTTTTGTAAATTTTCATTAAAATAGGACGTACAGATTATAAGTTATGATGAACCCATATGAGTACCCTGAAACTGCCTAAGGGTAAAAAACAGAGTAGAAATCAGAACACGATTAGAAATTCCACCAAATATTGTACAGTAATCCAATTGGTCTGAAATTTTAATATGTTATATATAACGATGTTAATGTTAATTAGGAATAAGAATCAGGTTAATTGGTCAAATACAAAAAATTTTATAGTCAAAACAGTCTCATAAGGTCACACTGCCTCATAGGAAACATTTTAATTATTGATATGAATAATGTATATTAATTTGTTGAAGTCACATTAAGTTTCTCTAGTCATAAATTAATCAATTATATTTCAATATTAGGCTCAAGACAAATTGGAGATATACAAGAAGGGGGTAGACAATAAGTTAAGGGTTGGAATCAAAGGAAAAAGGTGAGTATAATTATCAATTGAATTTTTTAGTGCATATAAATATTGTTTGCTATATGATTGTGAGTCTAATTATCAATTGAATTCTTTAGTGCATATGAATGTTGTTTGCTATGTGATTTATATGATTGTGATGATTTTTCCTTGAAAATATGATGATGAATAATTTCTAACATTTGTGGTACATATAAGTTTGTGTACTTGTGGTATATTGGAGGTATATGTTTGACATATGATATATATACATGGTATATGTATAGTATATGCAAGGTATATGTGTTGGCATATGAGGTATATATGTGGTATATGTATGATATATGTGTTGCATATGAAGTATATATGTGATATATGTATGGTATATGTGTTGACATATAAGGTATATATGTGGTATATGTATGGTCTATGTGATAAGATACAATGATTGATGAATATGTAAGTACAAGTGCATATGCATAATGACTTAAAAGGTGTTGTGACTAGTCAATCGACATTGCAAAGCAAAAGAAGAGGCCTATGGCCCAACAAATGTACAAGGCAAAAGAAGAGGCCTATGGCCCAACAAATGTGCAAAGCAAAAGAAGAGGCCTATGGCCCAACAAATGTGCAAAGCAAAAGAAGAGGCCTATGGCCCAACAAATGTGCAAATGAAACAAATGATCAAGCTAGCTAGCAAATGCAAATGCAAATGCAAATGCAAATGTTCACATGGAAACCCGGGGTAATGTTCATTTAACCTGGTCACAACAAAATAAAATGTACAAGCATAAGCATAAGTAAATAGCAATTATTGAATACTTAATTTTATCTATATTTATATGTTATTAACTGATGAAATGGACTATAAAGTATGTATTAATTATACTTGTTATTTGCTATTATGAAATGCTTGGTGCTTTAGAACTCATTTGATGGTTATTCTCACTAAGTCGCAACTCACCAAATTGCATCGTTTTTCAGGTAGAAAAGATTAGTAGTTCATATTGAGGTGCATATAAAAGTCATGGATCAAAGGTCACCGGCCGAGTCTCATCACTCTCTCTCCTTGCATTCCACATAAGCATAAGAACATATCATTTATATTTGGGGATTGAATACTTGCATATTTACTAAATTTTTAAATGTAATGTTTAAGTTATTAATATATGTGATGTTATGAGCTATAATTAAAGCTTTCGTATTGATTGTGAAATTATTGTTGATAATATGAGATGAGTTTAAAAAAACAAATTACTCTCGCTGTAAACATGAATTTTATTTCATTTTGTTTCATACGTGATAATACAATATAAAGACAACATATACGGTATATAGATGTATAAGGTGTTAGGTGTTACATTTTTGGTATCAGATCAGGGATAGATTCTAAGGGAACATGCATATGCATATAAGCATGATAGCATATGCATAATATGTGTTGAACATTATGTAGTAACATAATTTCATTTATTTTAGGGTCATCATTAGACATGATTCACCAAAGAGAGAGAGGTCGGCTGAAATGCATCCTCGTGAGGCATCGCCTCATTTGCATAGAGATCAACCAGTACCAGGAGCTAGGGCTCCTACACGTGCATCACAATCATCACATGCCGAAATACCTTATGAAAACCCAGAACATGAAGTGCATGGTCCTACAATGTATAGGGAAAAACGATATGATAAGCTAAGAAAATAGGGTGCAGTTGATTTCTATGGCTCGACTTATCCAGTTGAAGCAGAAACATGGCTTAAAAGAACACATAGGGTATTGAATATGATGAGATGCACTCCAGATGAGAAGTTTGATTATGCGGTATCTTTGCTTCAAGGCAATGCTTATGAATGGTGGGAGACAGTTCCCGATAGGGATACACAACCATCAGTTCTGACATAGAATGATTTCCTCCTGGAATTTCAAAATAATTACATGCCTGAGGCATATAAAGATGAGAAGAAAAAGGAATTCTTGAATCTAAAATAGGGAAACATGTCTGTTGCGGAGTATGAAGTACAATTTAATAAACTTTCTCATTATGCCACCTTTATGGTCTCTACTGAAAGAGACAAATGCAGAAAGTTTGAAGAGGGCCTCAAGTATGAGATCAGAAATAGAATCACAATTACTGATCTCGATAGTTATACCAAACTCAGAGCTACTGCAATTAGAGCTGAAAAGTTAATGAAAGAAGCTGGAGAACAATAAGTAAAAAAGGTGACACGATTGTTTGCTGAAGAGTCTAGTAGAGGATATGGAAAGAAAGCTAGATATATGTCGAGCCAGTCTGGCAACAGAAGTGGGTACTCCAGTTCTAGAGGTCGAGGCATGACTTTCTCTTACCCAGGCAGAGGACAAAGCCAGTATACAGAACAGTGGCTTACTTGTATTCATTGTGGTAGGCAACACACCGGTGAATGCAAAAGGCTCACAGGAGCTTGTTATTTTTGTGGGTCATTAGATCACATGTATAGAGATTGCCCCAAAAAAAAGCTAAATTAGCAGAAACCAACAGAGGCAGAGGAATATCTGAGACTACAATTGAAACACCAAGGGTTAACACTACAAGTGGGACACATGTCAGAGGCAGAGGCAGGGGAAGAACTGGTGCAGTAAGCAGATGAGTTACCAGATCTGAGGGACAGAGTTCTAGACCCCTTCCACAGGCCAGGGTATTTGCTATGAGTAGGCAAGAGGCAGTTGATACTCCTGAAGTGGTTACTGATAATATTTACATTTATGATATACTGGCATTTGCATTGATTGACCCAGGATCCACACATTTATTTATATCATCACATATGAAATCCAAACTGCATCAAAAACATGAGTCATTGGGATTTGATATAAATATGAGTACTCCATTAGGAGCAGTAGTAGTTGTGAATGAGATATGTCGTGATTGTTCGATATTCATTGATAAAGTTGAATTGAAAACTGATTTGATCTTATTATCATTGCATGAATTTGATGTAATATTGGGAATGGACTGGTTAACTAAACATCATGCCATAGTGAATTGTTTTTCTAAAGAAGTAATTTTAAAGTCCTCTGATAAACAAAGAATTGTGTTTAAAGGAGAAAGGAAGTTGGTACCTGCATGTTTAATTTCAACAGTTAAAGCTTTTAAGATGGTGAAAAGAGGGTGTGAGGCTTTCTTAGCCTATGTGACAGACACAAGAACTCAGGATATTATGTTAGAGAATATTCCAGTAGTGTGTGAGTTCCCAGATGTATTTCCAGAGGATTTGCCTGGATTGCCACTAGATAGAGAGATAGAATTTACTATAGATTTGGTGCCTGGAGTCGCACCTATTTCTATATCTCCTTATAGGATGGCACCGATTGAGTTAAAGGAACTTAAAACTCAATTGCAAGAGTTAGTTGATAAGCGATACATTCGAACTAGCATATCACCTTGGGGAGCCCCAGTGTTCTTTGTAAAAACGAAAGATGGAATGATGAGATTGTGTATAGACTATAGACAACTTAATAGAGTGACAGTGAAGAATAAGTATCCTTTACCTAGAATTGATGACTTATTTGATCAGTTACATGAAGCTCAAGTATTTTCTAAGATTGATTTGAAATTGGGCTATTATCAGCTTAAGATAGCTGAGGTAGATATTCCTAAAACTACATTTCGTACTAGATATGGCCATTATGAATTTCTAGTCATGCCATTTGGATTAACCAATGCACCAGCTGCTTTCATGGCTTTGATGAATAAGGTATTTCAGCCTTATCTGGATAATTTTGTTATTGTCTTCATAGATGACATTCTAGTGTACTCTAAAAGTAAAGAGGAACATGAGATGCATTTAAGAACAGTGTTGCAGACTCTGCAGGAGAAACAATTGTATGCAAAGTTTAGTAAGTGTGAATTCTTATTTGATCATGTTGTGTTTCTTGGACATATAGTATCGGGAAAAGGCATAGAGGTTGACCCAAATAAAGTTATGGTCATAGTGAGTTGGCAAGCACCTAAGAATGTGTCAGAATTGCGTAGTTTTTTTTGGGTTTAGCCGGATACTACCGTAGATTTGTTGATGGGTTCTCATTGATTGCAAGCCCTTTGACCAAATTGTTGAGAAAGAATGTGTTGTTCAAGTGGACTCCTGAATGTCAAAGGAGTTTCAATGAACTAAAATACAGGCTAACCTCAGCACCAGTGTTAACCATCCCTACAGGTACAGGTGGGTTTACAGTATATAGTGATGTTTCTCACCAAGGTTTGGGATGTGTGTTGATGCAACATGGTAAGGTGATAGCTTATGCATCCAGACAACTAAGACCACATGAGATCTCATAGCCAGTGCATGATTTAGAATTGGCTGCAGTTGTATTTGCATTGAAGATTTGGAGGCATTATTTGTATGGTGAGACATTCCAAATCTTCACAGACCATAAAAGCTTGGGTTACTTGATGACACAGAAAGAGTTAAACATGAGACAAAGACGATGGTTAGAGCTGTTAAAGGATTATGATTGTACAATTGAATATCATCCAGGAAAAGCCAATGTGGTAGCAGATGCATTGAGTAGGAAGACCAGTAGCAGTGTAGCTCATTTGCAAGCATCATCTTTTCCATATCTAATTCAATTACGGTCCATGAATGTTCAATTGAATATGCATAATGGTGGATCATTGATTGTTGCTCTTCAGGTCAGATCTAAATTGAAGGATAGGATCAAAGTTGCACAGAGTAAAGATCCTAAATTATGTGAGAAAATTGAATTAGTAAGGCAGGGAAACAGTAAAGATTTTCAATTGCAAGACAATACACTGATGTTAAAGTCACGCATATGTGTTCCAAACACTGAAAACTTACATCAGGAAATAATGGAAGAGGCACACAATGCACCCAATGCAATGCACCCAGGGATGACAAATATGTATCACAGCTTAAGGCCTCATTACTGGTGGCCAAGAATGAAGAAAGACATAGCAGAATATGTTTCCAAATCTTTAACATGTCAGCAGATTAAGATAGAACATCAGGCACCAGTTGGTAAACTACATCCTTTACCAGTGCCAGAATGGAAATGGGAAAAGATAACGATGGATTTTGTTTATGGATTGCCTAGAACTCCACGGAAAAATGATGCAATATGGGTAATTATTGATAGGTTAACAAAGTCAGCACATTTTCTACCTATCAGATGGGGGTGTACACTTGAGAGTTTGACCAATTTATATGTGAATGAGATAGTCAGATTGCATGGCATTTCAGTATCCATTGTATCTGATAGAGATCCACGGTTTACTTCACATTTTTGGGTGAGTTTACATAATACATTGGGAATAAAATTGAATTTCAGTACTGCATTTCACCCACAGACTGATGGACAATCAGAGAGAACTATACAAACATTAGAAGAAATGCTGAGAGCATGTGTTATGGAATTCAAAGGAGCTTGGGATGAATATATAGCATTGGTGGAGTTTTCATACAATAACCAATATCATAGCAGTATTCAGATGGCTCCATATGAGGTATTGTATGGCAGGAAGTGCAGAAGTCCTATCATCTGGGATGAAGAAGGTACATGTGCATTAGAATGACCAGAGATAGTACAAGATACAGTGGATAAAATCAAGGTTGTCAAGATTAAGCTAAAGGCAGCACATGATAGACAGAAAAGTTATGTTGATCAACATAGAAGGGAGATGGAATACGAGTTGGGTGAAAAGGTATTTCTACAAGTATCTCCATGGAAAGGAGCAATTTGATTTGGCAAGAAAGGTAAATTGAGCCCAAGATACATAGGGCCTTACGAAATTCTTGAGAAGGTTGGTCCACTGGCATACAGATTGGCTTTACCACCAGATATGACTCAGATTCATAATGTATTTCATGTGAGCATGCTTAGAAGATACAGGTCAGATCCTACAAATGTATTTAAAGATCAAGCCATTGAGATTGCAAATGACATGAGTTATGTTGAAGAACCAGTGGAAATCATCGGATACAAGACTAAACAGTTGAGGAACCGCGAAATACCTTTAGTTAAGGTATTATGGAGAAATCATTCACGAGAAGAGGCAATATGGGAAACAGAAGAAAATATGAAAAAACAATATCCACACCTATTTCCAGGTATTAAATTTCGAGGACGAAATTTTTAAAAGAATAGGAGAATTGTAACATCCTTGACTTTTTCCATATGCATTTCTGCAGCATCTCACGTATGCATATGCATTGTGCATATATATATATCACTTGAACACATGCATAATATGCATTTTTATTTAAATATATTCATGACATACAATTAGTTTATTTTCAAATATTTTACAATTGTATAAAAATGCATATGTTTATTTTATAATATAAATGAAAATGACATGAAATTAATATTTAAGTGAATAAAGAGACTAGATTGAATTAATAAAAATTTGACATGATTAATTTAATTAAATTAAAATAAGTGATTAAATTATATATTTATTTATTATTGGTTAGTAAAATTGGGTAAATGTATATATGTATACATGAATATATGTATATGTATGTATGTATGTATGATGATAATAAAAATAAAAATAAAAATAATTAAAAAAAATAAAGAAATCATACAGCAAAAAGAAAAAAAAAAGAAAGAAAGAAAGAGTGGATGGCAAAAGAAAGAAATATAGCAAATGGGGTAGGTGAGTTTTAACCTATTAGGCTCCATTATCTTCCTTTTTTTTCTTATCTTCTTCTTCTTCTTTTCTTCATTTCTTCAACCTATTTTCTCTCAAGTTCCAGCCACAAATTCTTCCTTGTTTCACTTGGTTTTTGAGTCAAATTGATCCCTTGAAAGTTCGTTCTTGGTAAGTAATCAATTCTTATTGCTATAAGGTTGATTTGAGTTGCTAAGGTTCATTAATAGGTACTGACTTGAACTCCGATTTTGATATCCATAGAAATTGATTCTGGAAAATATTAAAACATAAACGTTGTTCCTTTATGTATTATATTTATGTATATGTAAATATGTTTTCAAGATGTGGTGTATAGAATGAGATATCCTCTTCGTACTAAAACTGGTCCGGATGGGAACCTTAATTAAGTTAGCTACTGTGTTTTTTAGTTTTGGGCATGTTAAAATCAATATTGGAAGTATCTCAAAACTTAAAAGTTGTAGATATATGCGTTATGGATCTGTAAACCAAATTTAAGATTCATAGGCCTTGTACTTTTTGAGTTATGGTGAATGGAACCATAACTGTTCCATAATTTGAACTGCCTACTGAGTGCCCTATACAGGTCCTGAAACTTGTTTAATTATTTTGAGTTTCTTAAAGATCGATTATGTAAATTATCAAAACATGACAGTTATAGAGATATGTCTTAGAGAAAGTTTGGTACTAATTGGAGCTTAATATATTATGTAAATAATAAGTTATAGTCTTTGTAAGTCATACTGGTCCAGAAGCCAATTCTATTCTGTACCAGTAAAATGTTTGTTATAATTTGAAGACCTTAGAGACATAATTGATAAAGGTTGTAAACATTCCAAATGTTCCATATGAATCCATATAAGTTTCTATAAATTTTCATTAAAATAGGACATACAGATTATAAGTTATGATGAACCCATATGAGTACCCTGAAACTGCCTAAGGGCAGAAAACAGAGTAGAAATCAGAACACGATTAGAAATTCCACCAAATATTGTACAGTAATCCAATTGGTCTGAAATTTTAATATGTTATATATAAAGATGTTAATGTTAATTAGGAATAAGAATCAGATTAATTGGTCAAATACAGAAAAAGTTATAGTCAAAACAGTCTCATAAGGTCACACTGCCTCGTAGGAAACATTTAAATTATTGATATGAATAATGTATATTAATATGTTTAAGCCACATTAAGTTTCTCTAGTCATAAATTAATCAATTATATTTCAATATTAGGCTCAAGACAAATTGGAGATATACAAGAAGGGGGTAGATAATAAGTTCAGGGTTGGAATCAAAGGAAAAAGGTGAGTATAATTATCAATTGAATTCTTTAGTGCATATAAATATTGTTTGTTGTATGATTGTGAGTCTAATTATCAATTGAATTCTTTAGCGCATATGAATGTTGCTTGCTATGTGATTTATATGATTGTGATGATTTTTTCTTGAAAATATGATGATGAATAATTTGTGACATTTGTGGTACATATAAGTTTGTGTACTTGTGGTATATTAGAGGTATATGTTTGACATATAATATATATACATGGTATATGTATAGTATATGCAAGGTATATGTGTTGACATATGAGGTATATATGTGGTATATGTATGGTATATGTGTTGCATATGAAGTATATATGTGGTATATGTATGGTATATGTGTTGCATATGAAGTATATATGTGGTATATGTGTTGACATATAAGGTATATATGTGGTATATGTATGGTATATGTGATAAGATACAATGGTTGATGAATATGTAAGTACAAGTGCATATGCATAATGACTTAAAAGGCGTTGTGACTAGTCAATCAATATTGCAAAGCAAAAGAAGAGGCCTATGGCCCAACAAATATGCAAATGAAACAAATGATCAAGCTAGCTAGCAAATGCAAATGCAAATATTCACATGGAAACCCGGGGCAATGTTCGTTTAACCTAGTCACAACAAAATAAAATGTACAAGTATAAGCACAAGCATAAGTAAATAGCAATTATTGAATACTTAATTTTATCTATATTTATATGTTATTAACTGATGAAATGGACTATAAAGTATGTATTAATTATACTTGTTATTTGCTATTATGAAATGCTTGGTGCTTTAGAACTCATTTGATGGTTATTCTCACTAAGTTGCAACTCACCAAATTGCATCGTTTTTCAGGTAGAAAAGATTAGTAGTTCATATTGAGGTGCATATAAAAGTCATGGATCAAAGGTCACCGGCCGAGCCTCATCACTCTCTCTCCTTGCATTCCACATAAGCATAAGAACATATCATTTATATTTGGGGATTGAATACTTGCATATTTACTAACTTTTTAAACGTAATGTTTAAGTTATTAATATATGTGATGTTATGAGATATAATTAAAGCTTTCGTATTGATTGTGAAATTATTGTTGATAATATGAGATGAGTTTAAAAAAACAAATTACTCTCGCTGTAAACATGAATTTTATTTAATTTTGTTTCATACGTGATAATACAATATAAAGACAACATATACGGTATATAGATGTATAAGGTGTTAGGTATTACATAATTTATCACCCAAAAATACAAAACAATATGACCCACAATATTTGAGTTCTGTTGCTTTATTTTATAGGATCACTGTTAACCTTATCTATCAATTTTAGCTCACTTTTCTCTAGATCTACGAAAGAGTAAATTCTCACGCTAAGCTTAAGCTTAGTGGTACATACAAATAAAGCAATAAACTATTTCATGCATCATGCAACTTTTTCATCATATATATAATGCCAAATTATTTATATTTCTTTCTTTTTCTTCATATATATATATATATATATATATATAGGGGAAGGGAGATAAGAAAATATGAGAAAAGTGAAGAGTACCATGTTCACACCCATGAATATTATGGTTCATGCCCGTGACTTATCAGGTATCTGAGACCAAGTCTTGTATTTTCTCTTGATTTTTATACCTTAAACACCAAACTAACACCAAAAAACAAAGTTTAAACAAATTCTTGTGGGAGAAGAGCATAAAAAAAAGATGTTCTTGAGAAGACAGACCTATAGGAGGAAAATGAGAGTTGAATTTTCCATCCTAACTGTGTTTCCTTCACTTATGGTAAGGAATCACATTTCCCTTTCGTTTTTATAAGCTTTCATAGTCTTTTTCTATGTAGAACCCATTTTGTTAGAGACTCGTCTCCATATGAGTTGGGGTTTCGGGTGATCATTAGTTTCCATAGTTAAATATCCTTTTTGAAGTTGTTTATAGGTTATGGTAGGTGTTAGTAAGGGGTTATATGAGATTAAGGTTGTAAAAAGGGTTAAAGTTAGGGCTTTTATCTTTATAGCTTTAAAAGTAAGTATATGGGTTATAAATTTTGATATAGATGTGTTAGGAGTTGAAGATGACGTGGTCAAATCCACCAAAAGGGTAAGTCAACTTGAGAGAAGCTTAGTTTTTGAGGCTTCATTAGAGGTACGTACATATATGCATTTAAATTCTAAATTTGGCATGTTGCGTGTGTTAAATTCTTTGAATGCCTTAAATTCTAGTTGATTGTAAATATGAAAGTATGTGATGCAATGAATGCCATGAGAATATGAGACATGAATGAAAATGCTTGAAAGGAACATTGTTATAAGTATGTCATATGTGTTTTAAATGGAATGCCAAGTTATAATGATGGAAAAATAAAAAGAAATATTGTGGAGGTTATAAAAAAGGTTGTTAAACCATAAATGTATGAATTGGCATTAAATGAGTTGGTTGGGTAATTTATGTTGTGATATATTCTAAGGGGTTTAAATGATGTTTTAACATGTTTTAATGCATGATGTGATGAGAATGTTGATAGGAAAAATGTTGTCATGGGACAATCCTTAAAGCCTTGCATGTGTTTTGTAATAAATATTTGTCTTTAATGTTGTTAACTCCTGGAAAACCTAGATTCATTTTTGTGATTAGGTGTCCACAACCAGGAATTTTATCCAACAAACAAAGTCACGTCTGTGACAATTTCTTCACACCCATGAAGAATGTGTGCAAAACAAATAGAAGCCTTCACGATCAAGTTCACAATTTAGTTCATGGGTAGGATTACCAATGAATAAGACTTCACAGCCGTGAACAAATAGTTCATGCTGGTGAAGCCTACTTTAAAGGATATATGTTGTACATTTTATGGTTATAATGCAATGGTTATGCACATGCTTTGAAAATGATATGTTTAAAGTATGCTTTTATGAATATTAGTACATGGATGTTACATGATGAGTTTCCACATGAACAAAGTATATATGTTATAAGATATAAATGTCATAATGAGGTATATAAATAAGACATATGAACAAGTAAAGTTCATGTTTGATACTAGGACTAGAAGTAGGATAAGTGGCATGCCGTTAAGGGGGTTTGGTATCGTAGTGGCTTAAGCTCTGAGAGTGTCATTGACTTGAGATGCCTCGACTAGCACCTATACTTATTCTCGTCAATGTAGCTTAAGCTCTAGGAGTGTTATTGACTTAAGATGCCTCGACTGGTACACATGATTATAGACAATGGTAGGGTGGCTTAAGCTCGAAAAGTGCTCATGTTCACAACCCGTATCCAAATTGTTGGACAATCATATCAAAGTAATTTAAGAACATAATGAAATGAAAAAAGGTTCAAAAATATAAGTATACAAGAATACACAATTAATATGTTATATGTTATTAAAAAAGAGTTATATACTCTCTTTCTTATTGTTCAATGTTTAATGAGTTATCACTATCATAAGGTAAGGTATTTCATATGATATTATGATTTCACTATCATACCATGACGTTTTATATACTGCAATAAATTTTTTTAATGCATGATTGCATATTAAATTTTTATGCTTATATGTACTACTAAACTTTCAGTAGTTTAGCATATGAGTATTTTTCCCATATAGGTTGGAGCCTTGTAGATAAAGTTGAAGTTAATCTAGAAAAACCAACCCAATATCAGAGATAATAGTTCAGACCCGATAAGGGTTGGTGATATCATATATCATTTTTTTGTATTTTATACATGACATACGGGTTTGGGTTGTTTACCTGCGTATACGTCTGTATTTCAAAATATTATATAATTATGTTAAGGCATGTATTTTTATAAATATTAGATCGGTTGAGCTCAAACATGATGATTTTAATTATATGATGGATCTTTGGATCAAGAATGGTTTTATGGGTGCATGTGATATGATATGAAACAAGTTTTATATGTAAAGGAGTTTTATGACAATGAAACTTTCAAAGGACATAAAAAGTTTTAAATATCATAGATTTTTCGCACACCAGATTTTGTAGAACTGCTCGTTTAGTCGGGTTAATCCTGGTTTGCCGAGAGGGTGCTACATATATTACCTGTGCATACACCACATGATCATTTTATATAGGAATCTTATCACTTCCAATTCATACACTCATTTTATGCAAATACTTTATCATTTCCTATCCTTATGTAAAAACAAGCAATTCACACATATAAATATATATTATACTCTTTACTTATTTCTTATCTTATTTATGCCCATAACACCTAGGAACCACTAATTAGGATAATGAGGTTGGTCATCTAGGTATTAGAAGAGTGTCACTCAGATATTATGGTATGTGCATACAAGTATCATCACTCACATTAACATATAAATGTCATCACCAGTATCAAGATATGTGTCATCATCGACTTTTATATACGTATCATCATTGGCATTAATAAACTCCCTAATTGGTATGTCAAACTATCCAAAATTCTAGTTCTAAACTAGATGCTTTAGGGCTTAATGCAATTCATTACTCATATCTTATTTATCAATCTCATACTTCGTTTTATTTCATTCATCAAATACTTTTCTTTTCATCAATTTCATAATTCTCTTATTTCCCTTGATTACATTTCCTATCATATAATTTGGTGCATAAAAATTTCTCATTTACTTATCAAAGAAACAAAATATTAAAAATAGGGTATTTACTGTCATGAATTCTTATTCACGCTTATGAACAATGTCAGACACACTGCCTTACAGTCGTGATCAGAATGTTCACTTCCATGAATAAGTCATGCCCATTATCCAAATTGGATTTCAAGTTGTTAATGCTTCTAGAATGAATATTGTCATTTCCAAGCAAAAGTCACACCTGTGAATTTAACCCTTCACGCCTATGTCCAAACTGTCATGCCCATGACTAACTATTGGAGATTTGTACTTTCACTTTTCTTATGCATTTCAAGCTTCTTCAAGCTATGAAAATGCCATAAGATACATTCTTACGATTCTTAACATATAATATAATATATTTAACATCATTTACATGTTAATATGTACATCAATCAAATCATCATCTCACTTATTGTCACATTAATCTCATTCTCTTAAGATTTATCATAATAGTTCATAATTAAATGCATTTTAAATATTACTATCATGCCAAATGCTTTTATCATGCAAATTATGGCAAAATATATTTTATTATCTTAAATTACGCACAAACCTCATTTCTTGCTCTTCTTCCACTTCCTAGTTTCCTTTTCTTTGCCTTTACTAGCTTGAGTTTCATCCTTCTCTTTTTGAACTCCTATAACATGCAAAAAAATCATCAAAAATCTTTCTTTCATCTTAACTCTTTAACCCTATCTTCTCTCTCCTAAAAACCTTATTCTTTCTCTTCCACCACAAGCTCTAAACGAGCTCTAAACTATGTTATGCTTTAGAAAAGATGAAAAAAAAGGGAAGAAACATCTTACTTTCACTTTTTTCTCTTCTTAAACAAAACTTTGGAGATTTCTCTCTTCTCTTCTCTTCTCTTGCTTATTATCCTTCATTTTTGCTTTTTCTAGCTTTCTTAAACGTTGTTGTGCATGGAGATGCTTTTAACTTGTCCTTCTTTCTCCACTTTCTCTCTCTAGAATTAAGGTTGGCTATGGAGGTTTTGAGAAGAATGGATGGAACTAATTTTGGTGCAGAAAATGAAGTTAAAAATAGATAAAAAAGAAGAAAAAAAAAAAGAAAAAAGAAAGAAGAAACCAAATTTCTAACCTTAGGTCCCACAATTTGACCTTATAACATCATATTAAGCTTAATTAACATACTAATCCTCTCTTTCTTTATTATGGCCTACCAACATATATATAAGTGTCTAAAATGTTTCTTGAAATTGGCTAACATTTCACTTAATATCCAATTTTTGATAAATTGTAAAATGACTCCAAACTTTTCTATATTTTGCAATTTAGTCTCTTACCATAATTTAACTTATTTACATTTTTAATATGCTTTATTTAACATCGTCCATATTTATTAATCATTATTTTTGATTAATTTTAGTCAAAATCCAAATTTAAATTTTAATCGATCTGACGTGTTAAATTAATAATACGTGTGACTCGGTACCTAAATTAATGGATATGATATTCAATTGACTCATACTCCAACCGCACATTATTGTTAGTGCCAAAATAGATTGAATTGTAATAACATTTATAACTGGGCTAAAGGTTTCTTTGTAATCCAAACCTGATTTCTGAGTGAAGTCTTGAGCAAACAACCTTGTTTTGCAGTGATCAATACTCTCATTAGAATGACATTTGATCCTATAAATCCATTTACTATTTACAACATTAGCATTTAAAGTTTTGAGCACTAGATTCCATGTTAAATTAGCAAGTAAAGCATTTAATTTTTGTGCCTTAGCAATATTCCACTCTTTATATTTACTGGCCTATTTGAAAATGTTGGGTTCGATAAGCAAATAATCTGGGGATGGTGAGTTGTGGATGGAAACATGGGCATGAAGTTTTTTGCATTGTGGTGGGTCTAAGTTGCATATGTTAAGTTCGAAAATAAGGGGTTGGTAGGTCTGAATATTTTGTTAAATCAACAACTAATTGAAGGCCAACTGCAAAAAAATTATAAAATAGCGACGAATATTAGTGATAGATTTTATCTATCACTAATTTGCGACGGAATACATGAATATTTAATGAAAAACTATTAAAATATTTAGCGATGAATTATTGACATATTAGTGATTAAATATTGTGACTAATATATTCCATAGTTAATGGCACTAGCTAAATATAGTGGCAAAAAATGACGTCATGATTAGCTACATAATAGGAAAAACTAAATAGCTATGACCAATTTTTGTTGCTATTTTATATTTAGCGATGGATACAATTCGCCGCTATATTTTTTATTTTTTCATAAAAATGTTGCAACGAAAATAGGTATGTCACTAAAAAAAATTTTGTCACTTGTTTAAGTTAATATATAGTGACCGACTTTAGTGATTGAAATAAGTCTATCGCTAATATTTACTTTGTGAAACGACATCATTTTGTTCAGAATGAAATGACACTGTTTTGTGTATTATTTATTTCTACGATAACTCTCATTCTTCATCTTTAAAATTGTAGAAGATTGCCACATCGTCGCCCCTCCTCCTTTCACTTTCTTCGCTCAATGTCGTACCTAGTGTCCTCTCCATTAGTAGCCCTCGATCCCCGCCTTTTGCCTTTCTCCACATCGTTCACTGTCAAAAGGTAAGCTTAAAACTCTTTTTTTTTTCTATTCACAGCTATTTATTGTGTTAATTTCAACATTCACGGTTTAATTTCACCATTAATAATAATTTTATTAATTTTAATCATTTCTTTTAATTTATTACCATAATCTTTGACATTTTTATATAAAATTTCCTTGTCATGATATTGATGCATTTCAAATCATAACAATTATTAATTGCTTAATATATATATATATATATATATATATTAATTTGTTTTATTTTTTTAATTACTCAATATATATATACTCAAGATGTAGCATGTTTTAATTTTTTTTTTCTACGTATATTGTTGATAATAAAAGGTTAATATTTATAAAAAAAAAATTATAATTATAGATGATTGTACAAAAAAATTCCTAAAAACCCGTCAAAACAAAACAATTTTTCATATTCAATAACAGAGTATAAACCCTAATAGTAAAGAAATAACAATAAAAAAAAATGGTGAAAATCTAACATGGACAGAATGAGTTGCTTAAAAAAAGTTGGTGATTTGCCACCTATATGAACAACAATGAAATGTGTGAAATTACAGAAAATGCAACACGAATTGTGCTTTTTTTCAAAAGTGATATTCTAATTTCGGCTACTCCCTCGTGAAATCAAAGCAAAATTTTCCAAATTCCACATTGTTTACAAACACGAAGTGTTCAGATTAAGGTTTAATCAAAACCCTTAAAAAGTGACAGTGAAAGAGGATTTAATTATATAGAAATTTAAGTACAATAAAACTGTAGCATACAAATGATATTTATTTTTATACTTGTGAGAAGAAAAATGAACTATATTCATTTAACCAACATTAAAATCGTATTTTAGTAATTTTAGCCAAAATTTAGGATCTCAACGTCATGACCAATGAACTATAATTATTTCTAAAAATCTCTTGAACTAAAATTTTTTGTTCTCCGAGATGTTAATAATTAAAAGTACACGTTTTGCAAACTTTAATATTCATGGACTTTAGGAAAAGAAGACTGCTGTGGAGAAGCACTTTAGAGATTTCGGCACTATTGAAATCAGAAAGTAAGAAATTAGTGTCGGCCACATATTTGATGAATGGGATGGTTGAAGAGGTTTTGGATAGCCACTCCCCTTCCTTTACCTTCTTAAATACACAGAGCTCTAGCGCAGTGCTGCAGCAGGAATTTTGGCATAAAGAGGCAGGACATGCAATGCATTATCAGCAACCCTTCAATCTCCTTTCCCGGGATTCCTTTACATTATCTTGAATAATATTTTTGTGCCTTACAATTAACGTTTTTGCAGTCTTTCCAGCCAATGCTTCAAAACCATCCTTTACTGAGAGAAGACTGCCTTTCTCTTCTACAACACCTAAACAAGAACGATCACCATCATTTTACTGACTGAAGACTGCCTTTTGCCAATGTTATCCCCTACTAGAAGAATATAAAGAGTCTTCAGTGAAGGTAGTACAATATGCTCAAGGGCTTCCATTAGCAATATATTGTTGTTTCAGGCAAAAAAAAAAAAAAAAAGAACAATGGAAAGCTGAATTGCCAAAAATTAGTAGTGACATTCTAAAAATTTTTTTGCACTAAGGCCAACCCCTATGTTTGAAAATTCATTCATGCCACCGTAGCATTTCAAATACTAAGGATTAATACACATCAAAACCTTAAATTTATTTATTTTTTTTCAATAAACTTTGCTCTCTGTTAAAAACTTCATGTGGCTCCTAGCATTTTTTTTTCCATAATCAAGAAAATACAGCACACTTTGTAAATATGTCAAAAATACAGGTCCTATCCGTGTTATTAAATGTGTTTTCCTAATGAAAAATCGACCAGAATGGCACGGATAATCTCTTGTTATCAAACTCGAAATGCTACTTTTATAGAATTGTTAATTGCTTAGGCGATCAATGCTTTTCTGGATTTTGAAAATGTTCTGGGTTGTTGCCCGTGAGAATATTAACTGTATCTGCCAGCACAAGCTATGATTGTTATTGGAATCAAGTCTTGTAGAATTAGTTCTGTTTCTGGCCTGAAGTTGTGCCCTTTTGCCTTTCGTTAAGAATTCTTAAATGCACTCTATGTAAGAATAGCTCAGCCACAATAAGTGGAATGCATTAGACAAGTTGTTTAATGATGTCAAATGTTGACTTTCAACTGGATCATGGGATTGCCCACTTAAATAGTATATTCAAGTTTTTTAAAAAAGAAAAGAAAAGAAAAGATGTACCTAAAGCTGTGTAATTTGGTCGATAAGATAGAATCTACTGACAAAAGTTGATATCTCTGATACTTTTTTTGAAATCAATAATTGATAAATTAAACACGTTCGTAATGAATTTCAGCTACATTAGTTCAATTCAATAATTCTTAGTGTGAAAAGTCCATTGAAAGAACTTGTCATTAAAAGATGAATTGTTATTTTTTTTCTTTTTCCTTATTTGATTAGTATATATGTGAGGAGTGAATCTTTTTTCTTTCTCCTGTAAACGTCCTGGACCTGTCCTATCTTATCAGTGTCTACATATATCAGAGGAATTATGTGAATAAAGCAGAAAACTGCTTTAAAATGTTATGTTGTTATCATTTCTTTTATACAAAGTTACATTATCTTAGCACAAGAAAGTTGCCTTCTCGTATTTTCATTTAATCCAAACAAGTTTCTTTATTTTTGGTTAAATTATAAGGTTTCACTCAATTCTTTCTTTCTGATGTGTTACAGCAAGAGAGGAACTAAATTATTTCAGTTGTTCAAAAAGAATAATCTGTAATCTGAGTGGGGTTGATAATTATCATGATCCATTTCTCCACGTTAAGTGGAATCATCTTTTTCTCTTAATTAATTTTATTTTATGTCTTTTTCTCTCGTTAAGGACTTACTATGATGGATGAGACTTTTCTTGCATTAATGCATTATGAATTCAGATTTTATATCCTTAGGCAGATTCCCCTTTTGGTATATTGACAGTTCCAATAATTCTAAAACCAATTGCAATATTTGGTCGTGAACTCGAGACTATTCCTTGAGAAAAATCTTCACAAAATCTACTTTAATTACACGAGAGGTTAAGAGAATGAAGGAAAATTTCTTCTCGTTAATTTTTTTTCCTTTTTTCTGTTTCAAGGACCTGACTGGGGGTTCGAGTTTGAGATCTCACTGTTCTAATTAAAAGAAATTCCTCGTTAATTTGTGAATAAGATTAAAACCTATGTTTATCATATTCAAGGGAATGCAATAATTGAAGTGGCTATAAAATCAAGCTTCTGTTGTACAAGCACAACTAAAATGAAAACTTTAGGTAGTTATGCATGTAAAATGAATGAATAGAAAATCAGAAAGGCAAAACGTCTCTGCCCAGAGGAAGAAGGCACTCTAATTATCAAAAAAAGAAGTGGTGGTGACATGTGAGTAGATTTCCTTTTAGGAGAGGAATAGTAATTGTCAAATAAAATCTTGGAATGTCAACCCATTGGAATGGCTATCTACTCATCCTCACTTCTCCAATTTTTAAACAGGGTGAAGCAATTTAGGTCTGATGGAAAGAAAAGAAAACCAACTCAAATCACTTTCGATATATATATATATATATACCAACATAATCTTGGTAGTGACCAACCATAGTCTTGCTGCCTATACAAGCAAAGGAAATGGAGAGCCAAAATCAGCTTCCATTAGCACAGGAACCTGCCAAAGGCACCACCTTCCTTAGAACTTGTTTCAATGGAGTTAATACCTTATCCGGTCTCCTTTCTCCTCCTTTTCATTTATATCTATGCGTTCATTATGTCACTATACAATCCATGAACATAGGATTTGAACAATGTTAAAAGTAATGTTGATTGTTTTGCAGGCGTTGGGATCCTATCAATTCCTTTTGCACTTTCTCAAGGAGGGTGGTTGAGCTTGATCCTTCTATTTCTTGTAGCGGTTCTGAGCTGGTATACAGGGTTACTCCTACGACGTTGTATGGATGCTGATCCACTCATCCAAACTTATCCTGATATAGGCCAAAAAGCCTTTGGATACAAAGGAAGAGCTTTAGTATCCATCTTTATGTATCTTGAGCTATATTTAGTAGCAGTGGAGTTTCTGATATTAGAAGGTGACAATCTGAACAAGTTATTTCCGAATATGAGTTTCAAAGTAGCAGGACTTAAAATTGGAGGGAAAAAGGGATTTATTCTGCTCACTTCCCTTGTAATATTGCCAACAACATGGCTAAGGAGTTTAGGCATGTTGGCTTATGTGTCTGCTGGTGGGGTTTTGGCTTCTGTTATTTTGGTTGGTTGTGTTTTATGGACCGGTGCAGTTGACGGTGTGGGATTTCATGAAGGAGATTTGCTTTGGAATTGGGGAGGTTTGCCTACTACTATAAGTTTGTTTGCATTCTGCTACTGTGGTCATGCAGTTTTCCCAACATTGTGTAATTCTATGAAAGATAGAAGCCAATTTTCCAAGGTTAGAGATGGAATTCAATGCAACTCCTTATTAATTTTATTTAACCCTATTCTTCTCTCGCTTTGCAGGTCTTAATCGTCTGCTTTGTTACAAGCACTATCACCTATGGATCAATGGCAGTTCTAGGCTATCTCATGTATGGAGAACATCTCAAGTCTCAAGTGACATTAAACCTTCCCATACGAAAAATTAGTGCAAAAATAGCAATATATACCACTCTAGTTAATCCCCTGACCAAGTATGCAGTCATTATTACTCCGATTGCCGAAGCTATCGAGTACAATTTTCATCTTGGCAAAAGTAGATATATTAGTATACTCATGCGAACTGCAATTTTGATAAGCACATTAGTTGTGGCATTAACCATTCCATTTTTTGGGTATGTTATGGCTTTTACTGGTGCTTTTTTAAGCATAACTGCTTCAATGTTGTTACCATGCCTTTGCTACCTGAGGATTAACAAGGCTGCTCGAAGATTCGGGTTAGAGCTGGTGGTGATTATGTGGATCCTGATAACTGGGTTCTTCTTTGCTGGAGTAGGTACATACACTTCCCTCAAACAAATAATAACCCATCTCTGAAAAAAATGATGCTATTAAGCTGATGAACTTCAGAATAAGAAAACTAATGTAATCGTTTTGCAATAATAAAGAACAGAAGAAAGCTTCCGCAAGTTAATTGCAATGAAATGTAGAGTTGATACGAAGTGAACAACGAAATTTTGGATGCTTTGCAGATTGTTGGAGTTCAGAGAATAGTATACAAAGAAAAATAAAAACTGCACAATTTGCAGCTAACAAAAGTCCATTTATAAAACAAAATCATCCAAGTAAGCCAACACTCAGACAAAATAATTGCCAACCAAGCAATGAACAAAAAGATAGAAAAGAAAATCGATATTGAAGGTCAAATTTTGTGCTTTTGATAAAAACTGCCTATAATTACTTCGGTATTCAAAAGATGCTGACTATTTGTGCTTGTTGGGAAATGACGCCAATTTCCCTATAGTCAGATTTATGAGAAAGCGAAGAAAATGCGAACTAATAAGACAGACAAGTTGATAACGGAGTTCGGCCAATTATGCCTACGTCTCCGGACTGCTGCAGATCTTTTACTGAAAGAAGAGAAATTTACCGAGTGTTTACAAACACTCACAACTCACAACCTCTCACTAATGCTACTCTCTCACTTTTTGATGGAATGCATTACAAATGAATTTCTAAGGCTATATATAGGCCTACACCTCCTCAATGGACGGTCAAGATTAATTTTCACCTACTTTGATGGATGGTTGAGATTATTTCTCACCTGCCGTCTCACCTACCAAATGTATGGTCAAGATTAATCTTCACTTACCATCTTACCAACCAAATAGATGGTCAAGATTAATCCCCACCCACCAAATGGATGGTCAAGATTAATCTTCACCTACCATCTGTTATGACCCTTTGCGTAGGATCTAGTCACAGGTCTGGACACTAGATAACCCTTCCTTGAAGCAATGGTGAATTGGTGAGACAGACTCGTCCTTGACAGAGCCCCCCCCCCCCCCTTTTTTCTTAATGCTAACTGTTTTTGAGAGAATAAATTCCTTCTTATTCAATAGAAATGCCTTTTTATAGGCTGTTAATAACAATGGAAAGTAGATCCTAAATTAAAGGTTCTGATTAGGAACTAAATAAAACAAGAAAGGAAACATATCAAAATAAACCAAAAAAAAGGAAACAAAGATAAAACTGTTTTTAATTGGGAAGTTTGGCTGCAATCACTGTGCACTCACTGCTGTTTACTTCCTTCTTTGATATTGCCTTCCAATAAAAGCATCCACATCATCACTCCCCCCTTCGTTTTTGAGCTTGTCCCCAAGCTCAAATTCTGGATAAACTTCCTGGAAGTTTTCAATGGGTTCCCATGTGGCATCCTCATGAGCACATCCTGCCCACTGTACTAACAACTCTCGTGTACCTCTATTGAGCCTGCTGCGAATAATAGCCTGGGGGATTGCTAAAACCTTGCCATCACATGTTGGCGGTAAATTTCCCACAACAGCTGGTGGAGGTCCTTTATACTCCTTGAGGAGAGACACATGGAACACATCATGTATGCGACTACCCTCCGGAAGCGCAAGCTTATAAGCAACAGATCCCACTTTGGCCATGATCTTGAAAGGTCCAAAGTATTTCGGGAGAAGTTTATGATACTTCTGTTTTGCTACTGTTAACTGACGATAAGGGTGAAGTCGCAGCCATACCCATTCCCCAACTGGAAAACTCAACTCTCTATGTCCTGAATCATAAGTGTTCTTCATTCGTTGTTGAGATTGCAAAAGCCTATCACGAGCAGCCTTGAGGACTGCATCTCTTTCCTGGAGAGCTGTATCCACTGCTTCCACTCTTGTTGAACCCGCTGAATAAGAAAGAAGCCGAGGAGGCTCCCTGCCATAAACCAACTGAAAAGGGGTGGTGCCAAGAGCAGTGTGATAAGAGGTGTTGTAGCAGTATTCAACCCAAGGTATCCAATCAACCCACTGTTGTGGTCGATCTCCTGTGAGACACCGTAAGTACATCTCAATAGTTCTATTAACAACCTCTGTTTGACCATCCGATTGAGGATGGTAAGCTGAAGAGAAGGCTAATTTGGAACCGCTAAGGCGAAATAACTCCTTCCAAAACATACTAAGGAAAACCTTGTCTCGGTCTGAGACTATTGATTCAGGTAGCCCATGGAGTCTAAACACCTCTGCAAAGAAAGTAGTAGCAACAGAGATAGCAGTGAATGGATGAGCTAAGGGTAAAAAATGAGCATACTTAGAAAGCCGATCAACCACCACCATAAGAACCGATTTACCCCTAGCCTTAGGCAAACCCTCCACAAAATCCATAGAGATGTCCGCCCAAACCTGGTGCGGCACTAGAAGAGGCTGAAGTAATCCTGCTGGTTGCAAGTTTTGCCATTTATGGCGCTGGCACACTAAACAATTCTGCACAAATTCTAATGTTGCACGCTTCATACCCTTCCAATAAAAATCCTAACGAAGACGTTGTATGGTTTTTTGCCCACCTTCATGAGTCATATCATGGATAGCTGAAATAACGGTTGAAACCAGTGGAGAGGTAGGAAGGAGATATACCTTTCCCTTAAAAAAAATCAGGCCATCTCGGATGATCCAATCGGACCCTAACTCCCCTTGCTCAATTCGTTGTTGTAGTTGAAACAATTCCTGAGAGGCTGCGATTTCTTGTCGAACGGCATCAAAGATTTCAGCGTGAGGAAAAGAGACTGCCATGAGTCTAAGGGAGTCTTCCTCGCGTCTAGATAACGCATCTGCAGCTTTGTTCAATTTTCCAGCCTTAAATTCCACCCGGAAATCAAATCCCATCAGTTTGCTGATCCAGTGCTGTTGAGGGGATGTGGTGAGACGCTGTTCCAATAGATATTTAAGGCTAAAATGATCAGTCCAGATGAGAAAATGTCTGCCCCATAGGTATGGTCGCCAATGAGACACTGCCTTGGCCAAACCTATCAGTTCCCGTTCATATGCAGCCTGTTTAATGTGTTGTTCAGCAATCTTACGGCTGAAAAAAGCAATGGGATGGCTATTTTGTTGTAAGACAGCTCCAATTCCGCTGCCCGAAGCATCACATTCCACCACAAATTCTTCCTCAAAGTTGGGCAACTTCAAAACTGGAGCTGCTGAAAGAGAGGCCTTTAATTTATTGAAAGCAACATCAGCCTCGGCGCTCCATTGGAAAGCATTTTTCCTCAAGAGACTAGTTAATGGTGCTGCCACTTGCCCATAATCTTTAATGAATTTTCTGTAGTACCCTGCGAGACCAAGAAAACCCCGTAAAGTCTTGGTGGATTGCGGTGTTGGCCAATCAGTGATGGCCTTAATTTTCGTTACATCAACTTCCACTCCAGCACCATGGATGACATGTCCAAGATAGGTCACCTGTGACTCACCAAAGAAACACTTGGACTTCTTTAGGAACAACATATTAGCACGCAAAAGTTCAAGAACGACCTTCACATGGTGCATATGTTCAACCCATGTTTTGCTGTAAATTAGTATATCATCAAAGAAGACTAAGACAAACTTACGCAAATGAGGTTGGAAAACTTCATTCATCAAACTTTGAAAGGTAGAAGGAGCGTTGGTCAGTCCAAAAGGCATTACTAGAAATTCAAAGTGTCCATGGTGAGTTCTAAAGGCTGTTTTTTCCACATCTGACGGTGCCATTCTGACTTGGTGGTAACCTGATCTTAAATCTAACTTTGTAAAATGTTGCGCCCCATGAAGTTCATCTAGTAATTCCTCCACCACTGGGATTGGAAATTTGTCTTTAACTGTGTGTGTATTGAGCTCACGGTAATCCACACAGAAACGCCAAGAGCCATCATGCTTTTTGACTAAAAGTACTGGGGAAGAGAATGGAGATCTACTCGGTCTAATGATCCCTTGCTGCAACATCTGTGCACATTGTTTCTCAATCTCATCCTTTTGTAGATGTGGGTAACGGTAAGGTCGCACTACTACTGGTCCTGACCCAGGTATAAGAGTTATGCAATGGTCGCATTCACGGCTAGGGGGTAAACCCGAAGGTTCCATGAATAGGTCTGTAAATTCAGCCAATAAAGTGTCTAAGAGTATAGTAACTGAATTCTGTGTTTGCATCAAACTAAGTCGTGGTTTTACATCTGGAGGTTGTCCTCGCCACAAGACCTTCTTCCCCTCTAAAACAAATCGCATAGTCAATGAACTGAAATCCCACAGGATTGGTCCAAGAGTGCACAACCATTTTACTCCTAGAACCACATCAAACCCCTCTAACGGAATAGTATAGAAATCAGCATGGAAGATGTCATTTCCAACCTGAAGTGGTACCGACTTGCAGATGCCCATGCTAGGTACACGTTCTCCATTTGCCACACAAACTTTCAGCCCTGTCCTTTTCCATACTTTCAGTCCCAGACTTGATATTAAACCTTCACGCATAAAGTTGTGCGTGCTCCCGGAATCTACTAACACTGAAACAGTAACTTCAGACACTTTCGCTAATAACTGCATGGTAGGAGAGTTGCTAGTTCCACTAATGGCATTTAGAGAAATCTCAAGATCTTCCCTTTTGTCTTCATCTGATTCACTATCGGCATCTGGAACCTCAATCCAAAATAACCTTTTACAATTGTGTCCCAATGTATAGGATTCATCACAGTTGTAGCACAGTCCTTTGGCCCTCCTTTCCGCCATTTCTGCTCGTGTAAGTCTCTTGACAAACGGTGCAGAAGAGGTCACCCTATTGCTGCTGCCCATTGGTTTTGCCGTTTGTCCTCCACTCTTGGCAATCAGACCCTTATTAGTGGAGATAGCAGATTCGTTGCTATTGGATTTGGGATTGGACCAGCTTAAATGGGTTCGCGAGGATAAGGTCCCCTGCGAAACCCTCTGCTTGCGCTCTAACGCCCTAGCCATATTCATTGCAATCCCAAGGTTTCCTGGCTGCTACAACTCAATGTCAATTCTGAGTTCTTCTTTCAACCCAGCTGTAAAAAGATCCACTTGTTGGCGTGGTTTAAGTTCAGAAGTCCTAGCCAATAACAACTGAAATTGGCGTTGATATTCTTCAACAGATCCAGTTTGTTTGAAATTGGCTAATTCTCCCAAGGGATTATTACTCATAGGTGGTCCAAATCTCACGTGACAATGTTCCTTAAATCGCCCCCAGTTCAGGTCTGTCTCCTCCAGTTCTAGTTGGTCAAACCATAATTGTGCCTCACCCAAAAGATGGAATGCGGCTAGATCTACCTTACCTCCTTCTGCAGTCCTTTGATTGGCGAAGAATTTCTCGCATCTTTTCAGCCATCCTAAAGGATCAGCAGTGCCATCGTAAGTAGGAAATTCCAGCTTGGAGTAACGAGGTACCATAGATCCTCCCGAATGTGGCTCAGATTTGTCTCCCAAACCTGAACTTTTGTTGTTGTCATGGATACTACTGTCTTGTCCCTCTCTGATATCTTTGTCAGGTCCTTTTCCTTTCCCCTTAACCGAGACTGATAGTTCTGCCATCTGCTCTTCCAGTGCACGTTGTCGTGTAGCCATTTGTTCCATAAAAGTGTCCAGCTTGGCTGCCAAATTTTCCGTGTCGCCCATGAAACCAGGCTCTGATACCAAGATGTTATGACCCTTTGCGTAGGATCTAGTCACAGGTCTGGACACTAGATAACCCTTCCTTGAAGCAATGGTGAATTGGTGAGACAGACTCGTCCTTGACAGAGCCCCCCCCCCCCCCCCCTTTTCTTAATGCTAACTGTTTTTGAGAGAATAAATTCCTTCTTATTCAATAGAAATGCCTTTTTATAGGCTGCTAATAACAATGGAAAGTAGATCCTAAATTAAAGGTTCTGATTAGGAACTAAATAAAACAAGAAAGGAAACATATCAAAATAAACCAAAAAAAAGGAAACAAAGATAAAACTGTTTTTAATTGGGAAGTTTGGCTGCAATCACTGTGCACTCACTGCTGTTTACTTCCTTCTTTGATATTGCCTTCCAATAAAAGCATCCACATCACCATCTTACCTACCAAATATTTTGTCAACAAAAGATGCACCGTCCATCTTTATTGTCATTTATTTTATGGTGCATGTGTAGTTTTGACCAACAATCTCTCACTTGAAGACTGGTTTCAATCTGTCTTCACACCTCGATCAATGCAGCAGCCTTTCTGG